>OY978225.1:22384114-22399114 GCA_963854785.1 Vaccinium vitis-idaea | reverse complement strand
TATTGACTCGTCCCACGAGGATTTTATCTATACTTGGATTATTAATTTTGAGGGTGTGACACTGCTAGATCTCCATGGCTCCAACAGATCTACCGCTCTGACAGATGCCTGTGTCATTCCCAAACAAGCATCTCCGCACCCTAACCGGGTACACCACTCGAATGAATGTATCCCTGCACGCTAGATCTTCCACGGTTGATCACAATCCTGCACTCCCTAACTGAGAGTGTCTACATCCAAACCCGGATGCTCATGCCCAATCACAGGACATAATCCATGACTCCATTTCTCCAAACCAACATGAGCGCTCGTAACTGGATAGATAAACCACCACAAAAAACACAGAAGAAAGAGAATACCATGATGCATCATCCGATCTCCGTCTCAGTCCCTCTGTCCGGAGCTTCCGTGAACAACTCACAGCAACCAGTTGCATCACCATTGCTGGCCAGCGTCCCGCACACTCCTGATTCGACTCTTGGCGCATCCAGTACCATCCCGGTTGCAACTCAGTACAATATCGCGCCTATCCTGTGTGCATCTACAACTGTCGCTTCTCCTGCTTTTGTCACAAAACACCCATACTGCTTGATCATGCCTGACATCAGTTCCATCTACCACTGCACTCCCACAAGCCTGTATGGTGGCCCATCATCCAATCCAATGTAGCTCGAATCACAACTGCAAATCCTGATGATAGATCTTTGAATCCGATTGAACTAGACTGCCTCCAATCACCGCTGACTAACTCCGATTTGTCACTCTAGTAAGCACATGTGCCATTAACCAATCAAGTGTATCCGCACCCACCAAACAAAGATGCAACACTCGAAAGAATGTATCCTTGCTCACTAGCTTCTCCGACTGATCACCATGGCTCAACCGCCGCGAATCTGCAATCACCTGATTGCTCCGGTTAACCTCCGATCTCTGCAAAGTCTGTCCAATACTCCTGCTGTGTAGCTCACCAACACCGCGAGCAAAGTCTCTGACTGACTTTTTTTTTTTCCATTCTTGAATCCGTGAGTTTCAAGCACGAATCCGGTGACCTCTCGCTCCACCCATGCTCTGATACTAGTTTGTTGTGCATTCCGGGTCACACACGCACTCAAACACACACAAGAAATCTGAGGAAAACTCCCTTGCATATGTTCACACAATATAGAAGTTGAAAAACCTCTCCGGGGAGCAATAACAGGCTCCCACTCCGGTCGAGGGAAGCCACAACCGGCTCCCCCTCTCACATTCTCAGTCTGTCCCGCTCACATTGTGCTACCACACTCACAAAATAAAAGAGACAACAAGAGTATATATAACCCTAGGGTAATTCTAAACCCAATAGGAAATCCTAAACTCAATAAGAAATCCTAAATGCAATAGGAAATCACTCTCATCCGGGCCTAAGCCCATCCGGCCCACACGCGGTGGAATCCCAACAATCACCCCCACCACACCGAGTGAGCAAAGTTGACTGCAACACCCCCATGTTGCCACCTCCAATCAGCTACCTCTACCAAGCGTCTATGTCACTAACCAGTGGAGCATCCATGCACCACCAAACAGAGTACAAAAACCTGAAAGGGTGTATCTTTGCAAAACCAGAATCCGCAGCTAATTAGAAAATCAAGGATGTGAACAAATCCTGCTAAATCTCCATGGCTCCAACTGATCTACCGCTCTGACAGACGCCTGTGTTATTCCCAAACAAGCATCTCCGCACCCTTACCGAGTACACCACTCGAATGAATGTATCCCTGCACGCCAGATCTTCCGTGGTTGATCACAATCTTGCACCCCCTAACCGGAGTGCCTGCATCCAAGCCCGGATGCTCATGCCAATCACAGGACATAATCTATGACTCCATCTCTCCAAACCATCATGAGCGCTCATAACTGGAAAGATAAACCGCCACAAATAACACAGAAGAAAAAGAATACCATGATGCATCATCCGATCTCCATCTCAGTTCTTCTGTCCGGAGCTTCCGTGAACACCCCACAACAACCAGTTGCATCACCATTGCTGGCCAGCATCCCGCACACTCCTGATTCAAATCTCGGCGCATCCAGTACCATACCGGTTGCAACTCCTCTGTACAATCTTGCGCCTATCCTGTGTGCATCCGCAACTGTCGTTTCTCTTGCTCTTGTCACAAAACACCCATACTGCTTGACCATGCCTGACATCGGCTTCATCTATCACTGCACTCCTACAAGCCTGTATGGTGGCCCATCATCCAATCCAATGCAACTCGAATCACAACTGCAAATCCTGATGATAGGTCTTTGAATCCGATTGAACCAGACTGCCTCCAATCACCGTTGACCAACTCCGATCTGTCACTCTAGTAAGCACATGTGCCATTAACCAATCAAGTGTATCCGTACCCACCAAACAGAGATGCAACACTCGAAAGAATGTATCCTTGCTCACTAGCTTCTCCGACTAATCACCACGGCTCAACCGCCGCGAATCTGCAATCACCTGATTGCTCCGGTCAACCTCCGATCACTGCAAAGTGTGTCCAATACTCCTGGTGTGTAGCTCTCAAACTCCGCGAGCAAAATCTTTGATTGAGTTCGTATTTTTTTTTCCCAGTTCTTGAATCCGTGAGTTTTAAGCACGAATCCGGTGAACACACACAAGAAATCTAAGAAAAACTCCCTTGCATATGTTCACACAATATAGAAGTTGAAAAACCTCTCCAAGGAGCAATAACCGGCTCCCACTCCGGTCAGGGATAGCCACAACCGGCTCCCCCTCTCAAACTCTCAGCTTGTCCCGCTCACATTGTTCTACCACACTCACAAAATAAAAGAGACAACAAGAGTATATATAACCCTAGGATAATTCTAAACCCAATAGAAAATCGTAAACCCAATAGGAAATCACTCCCATCTGGGTCTAAGTCCATCCGGCCCACACGGGGTATAATCCCAACAATCACCCCCTCCACACCGAGTGGGCAAATTTTACTGCAACACCCCAATGTTGCCCCCTCCAATCAGCTACCTCTAGCAAGCGCCTGTGTCACTAACCAATTGAGCATCCATGCACCACCAAACAGAGTACAAAAACCCGAAAGAGTGTATCTTTGCAAAACCAGAAACCGCAGCTAATTAGAAAATCCGAGTACCGCACCCCCTAAACTAGAATGCCTCCACTTACACACCTCAAACCTGAGGTGTCTGCGCTCCCCAACCGGAGCACCCGAACCAGTTCACTGAGTGCCCACATCTTCATCTAGCCGCACTCCGCCTCTCTAGCATCCTGTCCTGTCAAGAGAATGCAGCTACCATCTGCCCACACCAGAGGCTCATTTCTCCAAATGATCTCACACACCATCTGCGAAGAGGCTGACTCCTTCTATGACACCGCATCCCCCACCAAGTACCTCCGCACCCCCAAACCGGGATACACCTCTCGTGAATCCAGGATGTCAACAAATCCTACTAGATCTCCGTGGCTCCAACTGATTTACCGCTCTGACAGGCGCCTGTGTCATTCCCAAACAAACATCTCCGCACCCTAACCGGGTACACCACTCGAATGAATGTATCCCTACACGCCAGATCTTCCACGGTTGATCACAATCCTGTGCCCCCTAACCGGAGTGCCTGCATCCAAACCCGGATGCTCATGCCCAATCACAGGACATAATCCATGACTCCATCTCTCCAAACCAACATGAGGGCTCATAACTGGAAAGATAAACCGCCACAAAAAAACACAGAAGAAACAGAATACCATGATGCATCATCCGATCTCCGTCTCAGTTTCTCTGTCCGGAGCTTCCGTGAACAACCCACAACAACTAGTTGCATCACCATTGTAGGCCAGCATCCCGCACACTCCTGATTTGACTCTCGGCGCATCCAGTACCATCCCGATTGCAACTCCTTAGTACAATCTCGCGCCTATCCTGTGTGCATCTGCAACTGTCGCTTCTCCTGCTCCCGTCACAAAACACCCATACTGCTTGACCATGTCTGACATCAGCTCCATCTACCACTGCACTCCCACAAGCCTGTATGGTGGCCCATCATCCAATCCAATGCAGGTCGAATCACAACTGCAAATCCTGATGATAGGTCTTCAAATCCGATTGAACCAGACTGCCTTTGATCACCACGACTCAACTGCCTGAATCTGCAATCACCTGATTGCTCCGGTCAACCTTCGATCTCTGCAAAGTCTGTCCAATACTCTTGGTGTGTAGCTCTCCAACTCCGTGACCAAAATCTCTGACTGACTTTGGTTTTTTTTTCGTTCTTGAATCCGTGAGTTTCAAGCACAAATCCGGTGACCTCTCGCTTCACCCGTGCTCTAATACCAATTTGTTGTGCATTCCGGGTCACACACGCACTCAAACACACACAGGAAATCTGAGAAAAACTCCCTTGCATATATTCACACAATATAGAAGTTGAAAAAACCTCTCCGGGGAGCAATAATCGGCTCCCTCTCTGGTCGGGGAAGCCACAACCGGCTCCCCCTCTCACACTCTCAGCATGTCCCGCTCACATTGTGCTACCACACTTACAAAATAAAAGATACAACAAGAGCATATATAATCCTAGGGTATTTCTAAACCCAATACGAAATTCTAAACCCAATAGGAAATCCTAAATGCAATAGGAAATCACTCCCATCCGGCCTACACGGGGTGGAATCCCAACAACCTCCTCCTCCGTGTTCCGCCGCCGGCGTAGGAATCCTTTACAAAAAAAAGTAGAAGAAGCCATCGCCGTCGCCAAAATCCTCCAAAGAAAAAACCAGATCACAAAATGCTCTAAAAATAGCCTCCATGCGCTGCGTAGACTGCACCTCCTCTATCGTCTACCACAACCACTGCCGTCTGAATCCTCCAGAAAAAGACAGATTTGAAATTGTTATTGGGTTTCAAGCAAGATGAAAAATCGAGTTACTAAAGTAGAGAGAGAGGGAGAGAGAATGAACCAACCAGCCACCATACCAGTGGTGCGGCTGGTGAGAGAGAGAGAGAGAGAGAGATGGACATAAATGGGGAAAGGGGAAATGACTTATGGCCCAAATTAGAAGAAAACAATTTTACCCCATGGGTGCAAAATATTTTACCTTGAAATTTTATTTTATTTTTTTCTAGCCAAACAATAGAAAATGGGTAAAATATTTTACCAGAAAATATTTTATGTCCAAACAAACAAATGGAGCCGTAAATACTGAAAATTTTATGACTTGTACATGTATAAATTTTTAAAAGTAATATAAATATTAATTTTAGTAAGTTTTTCAAATTTTATACCCCCTCCGTCCCTTTTCTAGTGTTTAACTTTCCATTTTGGGTTGTCCTTAGATAAGTGTGTGGTTTGAAAAGTTAATGGGTAAAAGTTTGTACAATTATCATTTTGCCCTTTTGAAAAGTTAATGGGTAAAAGTGGAGGATAATTTTGGAAAGTAGAGGTAAAAGTTGATGTGAAAGGTGTAATGATGATGTTTCCTTAATAAGTTGGATTTACGAAGTAACACATTTAAAAAGGGACGGAGGGAGTATATGTATGAACTTATTTATGTAAAGAATAACAATTTTATTTCAAGTTCTAGACCTGTATGAGAGCATAAATATTTGATATTTTGTACTTGTTAAGGCTTGTCAACAAGTTTGAGTTCGAGTCAAGCAGGCAAGCTCGGCTCGTTAAATTTTCATTGAGTTCGTTTTAAAATTTAACGAACAAATCTAAACATTTTAGAGCTTGGTTCGGCTCGGCTCGATTCAATTCGTTTGTAGCTCTATGTACATGTAATAATAGAGAAAACAGGTTTGCTAGAGGCACTGACACTTGTACGAACAATTGCACACACTCTCACATTGGATATGTGGAACTTACCACTCATATATGGGTCCCACATATCACCTGTGAAAGAGTTGTATAATTATTGGTGCAAAATGTGAGTGCCTTTATCTTTTTTTATAGAGAAAATACATCTTTCAATGATCAAGAAATCATGTGCACATGTTGACCAAGAAGAAAGGTAATTTAAATTTCCGACGAATTGGAAAAAAAAAAAGAAAAAAGAAAAAAAAGGAAGATGAAGAAGAAACGTAATTTCCGGAATCTATAAAACTCCTTTTCTAGATCTGTCATAAGAGGTTTTTTTGTTTGTTTTTTAAATCTTGATCATAAGAATTGATAATACTCGTCCTTGCAGTTGTTTGCTTTTGAGAAAATGACAATTTATTCATTAAAGTCATAACAAAAGTACTATAACACTACCCAAATGTGCAACTCTTGTAATAGAACAATGTTAGGGATCCACTTCTCCACCACACTCCAAATCACACTGGTCTGCATGACGTTACATGATTGGTAATGGAAGAACAAACACTTTGGCCTTGTTCGGTTAGTAGGTTTAGTTTAGTTTAGTTTTGATGATGTAAGCAGGTGTAATAAGTGGAGAGAGATAGAGAGAGAAATGAGGGAAATGATGATGTAAGCAAAACCAAAACAGGGCCAAAACCAGCCCAAAACTCCCAACCGAACACTGCCTTTGAAATTACTTGGCAACCATCAATCATGCAGTGTAATTCAGACATGGTTAAGGTGTATAGAGAGTTCTGCCCATAACATTATTGCTTATAATAAAATAACTACTAGCATATAAGCAATTGCGGTATCAATTATTGTTGGAAATTAAGTAAACTTAATTGTTGGGCCAATGTGTTTGGATGGTGAGACACAAAAGACAGAGAGAGATGGGAGACATAAAATATAGATAAGAGTGAATATAAAGGGCCTAGCCTTTGCTACATTTTCGGTGAGTTAAATCACCCAATTTGGTGGCGCCATTTATGAGCCACCTAATGCTGGTAGCATCTATTGTTAAATACTCATATTTGGTATGTGTAATTGTGTGGGAAGCAAAGAGTAAAGAGAGAGAGAGAGAGGGAGCAAAGAGGAAGTCGTGGGGAGCACTACACGCGTGCGATGAGCTCTCTCGGCCGTCCAATCGGCGATCAATGGTTCAGATTATCTTTCATTTTAAAAAGGCATTTTTACATTTAATTTAACCCCAATTTACCCGGACCGTCGCCCGCCGATCGAACGGCCGAGGGAGCTCAGTACACACGTGTAGTGTCCAAGGTGTCTCCCCCACCAGTACATTTGCGTCTGTGTTTAAAGAAAGAGTGAGAGAGAACGAGACATGTATGTTTGTATTTTTGTTTGGTAGATTAATAAACTATTTTGTGTGTTTTAGTGTGAATTGTGTGAGTCTCTTTTAGCCACCAACATATGGTATCAGAGCTTGAGGCGAGTGATCCTGGGCCGATGGAAACTCAAGACGAGGAGAAAGGGGGGTTGAACGGGAAAAAAATAAAATCCGCTGTGTGTTACCGGAAGACGATCCGGTACCAAAAATGTGAAGGACAGCGAAGACGAGACGATGGAAACCAGTCACGCCCAAGGCTGACTTTGTAATGAGAGGACGAGAGAAATCACTCTCCAAGTGATTTATAGATGGCAGTTTGGCTACCCTTGGCCAAAAGTGACGAGAAGTGACGGAGGATATGAGACGAGATGGAGCAAAATCGGACGTGGTTTTGCCGGTATTTGACATTAGATTTAGGCACTCCATGCCTAAAAACAAAGAAGACGGATGGGACGAGACATGACGTGTGTTGGCCAAAAACATGACGAGAGGGAGACGGGACTGAGCCAACTAGGCCCGAGTAGACAAGACAGACATGAGGCGACACAATTCACGTAGCGACGCAAGACGAGACGTGACGTGAGTTGTTGACGAGAGGAGGACACCATGCTCGAGAGATGGATGAGAAATATCAAAATAAGAGATTTTTGGTAAAGAGAATCACGATAAATACGTGATTGAAATATAGACGAGATCTTTGTTATCAAAGATGGGAGTCAGCCTCTTCCTAGACGGTGTGTGAGACCAACTGGTGGAATGAGCCTTTGGTGTGAGCAGAGGGTGGCTGTGTTGACAAGATGACGAGGATTGACCCGCCAAGCGGTTCAAGCCATGTTCAGCCAATAATTTGACATGATGACAAGTCGGTGAGTGGACGAGACTTGGGCGTGTTGACGAGACAATTAAGTTTAGGGGGATGTGTTGGAAAGTAAACTTAATTGTTGGGCCAATGTGTTTGGATGGTGAGACACAAAAGACAGAGAGAGATGGGAGACATAAGATACTGATAAGAGTGAATATAGAGGGCCTAGCCTTTGCTACATTTTCGGTGAGTTAAATCACCCAATTTGGTTGTGCCATTTATGAGCCACCTAATGCTTCTCAACTAATGAGAATTGAGTGCACGGTTGCGTCACCACAAGGAAACAAGCTTCTCAACTATATTGACACCTTAACGCTCGACAATATTGTACGGGGATAAAATCCACGTATGGTCTTGATCACATGCTTCCTCGCCGGGACCCTAAATCTGCAAGACGGACCAGGGTTATGGCATCTTTGCCTCTCGTCGGCAAAGGCCATCTGATGCTTAAGTTAGTATAAGGATCACTAATTAAGCAAAGAACACAATACGTATAACGGGTTGTTACAACGTACCTTTCTTCATGGGTCTAAGGTTGTATTTATAAGTGGAGACGCCTTATGGGTTTAGGCATCTCGTTGCCCTAGTTTTCTATTTGCATTAGGAAACCTCTCCTAATAGGACTTTTCCTATTAGGTGTGGCGGTGCCAAATCATGCAAGATCTCTTCTTGCAATAGGACTCCTTTCCATATATGTTTCTTTCCTACATGGAGTGTATTCCTAATTACCTTAGGAATGCTTATATCAATCCCTTTAATCATGGGATTGCCCCTTATCACATAAGAGACCGACTCAGAACCTTCTGGGACGTCTCCCCACCCTATATTCTTAAGGCAGTGTCGTGCTTCCACATAGCTCGGCATGACTCGTACAAAGCCCAACCCATTTGTGCCGAGCTGGCACTGGGCTGAATCATTTATTCCCAGAATGCTACCTTAGCTGCATTCATAGCTTACTAGCTTGGCCATGTCTTGGTACGTTCCTTTGTGGCTACGGGTGAGCTAGTACACCTTCACTTGGTGCCTAGTATATTATCTTGACCCTATTCATGGTCAACTCAGCTCAGCATAGGGTTAAAGAACCCTTATGCAATAGCGCCAAGCAAGTTACCCTCACATGGTGGTTGATTAGAGCACGTGATTTGTCTTTTCTGAGGGTAATTGGATTTTACCCACTCCAATTGCTCCCCAGCTCTGCCCACTGTTGTCATTCATCAACAGTGTGTAGAACTTCAACGGTCTCTCACCCATCCTGTTGCACTCCCTTCCCTCACGTGGGGGTAGAATTGCTTTCGCATTTAATGCGAAATGACCCGTTGGTGGCTAGATAAGCCCAAAGGACGATTTCAGCTGATGTTTCTCATGCGTCATGATTTACTTTATGGGGTTTTGGGCGGGATAATGATTACACTTTATCCCCCTAACCCCCTAGGACTTCTGTCCCTTCCCATTCTACCTCGTTACTTCATCAGAAACAAAGAAGCGAGAGAGAGAGAGAGAGAGAGAGAGAGAGAGAGAGAGAGAGAGAGAGAGAGAGAGAGAGAGAGAGAGAGGAATTTCTTCCGCCATTTCCGTCGTTTCACAGCTCGATTTCTCAATAACCATCTCCATTCTTCATCGGAAACCTCCACCTTAGGGTTTCTTCTTGCCCTGTAAGTGTTCTTTTTCCTTCTTAGACCGCCATTTCTTAGTGTGTGACTCTCTTTTCTTGTTTTCAGTCATCTTCTTCCCCTTGGGTTTCAACAGTGAAACCCTAAGTCATTTCAAAAGGGGAAGCACAGGGCCCTCCTGAGTAATGCTCAGAAAGTACAGGAATTCCGTAGAAAATACAATATTCCAAATGATGTCCAGTTTCGTTCGAATAATTGCAACGATTTAGGAGAGTACGGTCAGACTAGGGATAAGATTCATATACTCCTGATCTTCATTGTAGAGGGCGGTCTTAGGTTCCCCCTTGACCCTTTTTTCATGAGGTCTGCAATAGGTGCAGTTTATGCCCTATGTAATTATGCCCTAACTTTGTCAGGGTTGTCATGGGCACCCTTGCTCTGAACAGACTCCTCGGCTTGCATCTGGATTGGTGGGATCTCCACTTTCTGTATAGCGTGGTGCCCACAACTGATAAGTCTTATTAATTTAAGGCTAGGAACCCCAACCAAAAACTCATCATCGACTTACCCAACTCCTCAAAGGGTGAAGACGACGACTACCTCGTAGTCACTGACAACTGGCAGCACAGGGACATCGAGGGGAATACTATTGGATTCCCCTGCCCTACGGCCGTCGGCCAATTACGTTAGTATTCCTCCTGTTATTTCTTGATTTTCCTTTAATTTTTGCTAACTCCTCTTTTATTGATCATTGCTTTCATTTTTATCTTCCTCTTATGCAGCGAGTAACTTGAACCAGCATGGCTGCCTGAATCACGCTAGTCTGCACCGTGAGGAGATAGCTTCAGTTCTGCTCTTTGACGAATTTGAGCCAACCCCTGTTGGCTTGGGTTGAGCAGCGCACGTCCTGCTTGACTACACCCCTACCTACTAAGGAGGAGTCAGAAAGGAGGGAGAGCATCGTACAAGGCGCCCGTGGCCCCCAGTAACTGAACCAACAATTCCACTTCCTCCTGCAAAGCGTAGGGGCAGTACCGCTCGTCCCCGAGTTGCAAGAGATCCCCAGCAGCAAGTCACTTTCGCCTACCGCCCAGAGATACAGACTGCCATCCCCATCATCACCCCACAAAACCTTGAGCCGAGCACATTTGAGAGAGTAGACGAAGAAGTGAACAAAGTAGGATAGAGAGAAAGAGGAAACCTGGAGATCCTCAATCTAGCCGACCAGAGTGACTCCACTTCAAGTGGCTACTCGCATTCTCCAGACATCATGCCAATCCAGCCCATCAGTCTACTTGTCGAGCTAGGCCTTGGCACTTCATCATCCCGTGCTCCTCCTGCTATTACTCCAACCAGTCCCCCTCCTGCAGTAACTTCTGCTCCCTCCCTTCAACAAAGGGATAAGAGGCCTGTGGACGATTCTCAAGATGTTCAGCCTCCTCGTCAGAGGCGAACGACAGAGGAGTCAGGTCCCAGTCCTCCTGTGACTAAATCCCCTCCTCTTGTGCAACCGTGGTCCCCGATCCTAGCTCGTCCAGATGGTACCCCGCTCACCATGATTGACAAAATTTTCTCAGTGGATGTTGCATACGGGATTTCCAAGGCCGCTCTCCTTCCGTTGGACGTGGAAAGAGAAAAGAATAGCACGTATGACAGCTTGATGAAGTCCATAATGCAATCCAGTGTTAAGGTATAATTTTCCCCTTCCTACTCCCTCTCTATCTCTCTAGATCATGCTCTTTCTTTACGTGTTATGAAATCTTAAAGATCATGCAAATACCTTTTATGGGTTTTGACCGAGCTAAAGAGAATGAAAAAGAGCTGAAGAAGGAGGTTAACTCTCTCCAAAAGAGAGCAGAGAAGGCTGAGAAAGAGAGTGCCAGTAATGCACAACTGCTGAGGGAGGCGAGAGAAGAAGCTGATAAGCTCAAGTGTGAATTAGCTGATCAGAAAAGGAAAGCGGAGGAGGCCGAGTAGAATTTGAACTCGCAACTGACTGCTGCACAGGCCAAGGCAGAAGCTGAGTATGACTGGGTCGTTGCAGAAGTGACAGCTAATTGTAGAGGCTAGATGCCAGCTGTGAAGGATGCCATTTGGGAATCGAGCTGGACTCCTGATCGTGTCGTTTTCGTATCAAAAATAATTTGTAAAACTGAACAATTACTACTACTCTAACAAATAGTGGAAAATATTCCGAGTATGGCTCCTCAGGGATTAAAAGGCTAAATTGCAAATGTTTCAATTGATTTCTAAATTAATTCGATAAAAAGAGGTTTTGGTTTGATTTCCTAAAATTATAAAAACTAGATTAAACATAAGCAATTAAAAAGTGAAGAGATTCGATGAGAGAAAAGTCTAGGGTTCAAATCCACTTGACCCTTTGTAACCTAGAATTAGTGCAATTGAGGTTTTTTTATTCGGATTTGCCGGATACCGTTAGGGTTCGCGGGCCCATGCGATATCTCCTAAAAATATTCGTGTATCATCAAGCGGCATAGATTATCTCCGCCTAGCACGAATCGTCTTACTAGTATGATCCGTCTCTATGGCACGGACTGTCTAATAGCACAACGCGTCTTACGATAGTATAATCTATCACAGTTAATTACCACGAATTCAATTAAAACCGTTGTATGAAAAAGTATTTGAAACCGCGGATATCAAACACAATTATATGAGAAAAATTAAACCAATTTCATAACATGAAATTATCTAGTTCACACAACCAAATCCGAATAATTAAATCCAGCAAAAGCAATAAAATCTACGTTACTCGGAGTACAAGCTTCATCTACGCCCTAGAATAGGGGTTTAGCCGGACATCGTCGTGGAAGACATTGAAGTGCCAGCGGACAGAAACATCGATCGAGTGGCAGCGATGTTTATTGTTCTTCCTCGGTTCTGTGATGCTCTCTGCCTCTATTTCTTTAAAGTGCCGTGATCTGTATATGTGCGACTCTGACTTTTTGGTGTGTCTTCTTTTGAAAGCCCTAGCCGAACCAATCACTTGTGTTGAGTATTGAAAGAAGCCCAAATCTTCTCCCATTTACTGACCCGTTGCCAAATCTTTTCCTTTGGTATAACACCAATCAAGACTGTAGGTGATGGTTCTTGCTTACGTGACGAGCTGGAGAGGTATGGATAGCCAACAGTAAAGACACGGTGAAAGAAGAGAATGAGGTGGTCTAGAGAAAGGGTGAAGAACGGAGCAGGTGTGCACAGAAAGGACTAAGGCAGTGGATTGCTCTGAGTCTAATCCGTGATACCCTTGGTGACCTAGGAGATGGGACAAGAATTCACTAGAGAGAATGTTCTTCTCTCACTCAGTGGTTGCCCTTTTCTCTCACTAGAATGACATATGCCTCTGTCAAGATCTCACCAACCTCTGGGCATGAAAGGGAATGTCCCATATTTATAGGCACCCTGGACCAATCATGAGGTGCCAGGTTGTCGTCCTATAATATGATAACACGTGTCCTTTCCGTACAACCTGACCGCACGGGTGACGTCATCACCGCGCGGCTGACCCGCGCGGTGACGAGCCATTAGATCTCCCTTATTCCCGCAAGGGCAAGGTCGTGACCTGTTCGGTCTTGCCTATACCGCAGCCAAGCCTCAGGGGGCCCCCGGGGTTCTGCCTTTAGACCGCAGCAGGTATCATTACCTGGGCTAGTTTGGACTGGCCTCTCGCGTTTTCGCCCGTGTTCTGGGCCGCGCCAGTCATTTGGGCCATGAGCTTTTCTCCTTGTCTGGATGGCTCATGGTCGTCCAAGCACCGCCTTTATGGGGCCTGGGGTGCGCGCAGCTGGGGCGCCTTGCGCAAGAGGGTCCCCGCTTCAGTGGCCCCCTTACGGGGAGACCTGGGCCCGCTCCAGTGGACCCCCACACGCGGAGACTTCCGCGGAGAGCGCCACGTGTCAAGCGGGGGTCCTTCGCTGACCTCCCCTACAAAGACCATGGGCCCAATTTCTTCTTGGAAATTCCATGTCCTCGTGCAACAATGCAGCATGTTTTCTACTCCAATTTAGATCCTGTGGGAATTAAATTGGGTGCTTCTCTATCCTTTCAAGGTTGGGTCCATCACTTGAATTAATTTGATTGCGGGCTTTAATTTAGAAACAAGTAATTCCAACTTTGTCCTCTTTATATTAAAGCCTACAAAAACATGCAACAAAGCATTATACTCCAATTAACAAAATAATGGACTTAGCAAAGATAAATTAGGAGGCGCTAATGTGAACAATTACGCGCCTATCACACCCCCCAACTTACACTTTGCTAGTCCCTAGCAAAACAAAATAAATGCAACTAACGCGAAAAGAAACTAAGAACGATAAATCTTTTATACCCCCGGTGGCCCCGGTAGGACGAGTGAAGTCTTGTGAGGGTTTTCAGCAGTGATCACCCACAAAACACACAAGGAATTGGACACTCAAATGCAACTCAAACCCAACCGACAACCTCTCAAAGTACCGCAACGACTGCCATGGAAGTCAAAGACAAGACGCTTTCTTCACCCATAAGGAAGGTGACGACAGTGCCATCGTGGTGGTTCCTGATGATGCTGCTCGCTCCCCACCTGCCACTGATGCTCCAGGGCTCAGTGAAGAGGCTTAAGGCCTATGTTAGATTGTTCATTTCTGCTGAAAAACTTTTAAGTATTTTGCTCGGCCCTGCGTGGCCTGTTCGGCTGCTTGTGGCCTTTGCTACTTCTATATTGCTCAAGTTTTCTCATAACTTTGTTTATTGGTTTAAGTATTTTCTAAGTGTCCTCATACGTTTTTCTAAGTGTCCTCATACTTAGTCTTTTAAGAATATTCGTTCTTACAAATTTTCACCTAAGTATTTCATACTTAGGAATATTTGCCAAAGTTTGCAATTATCAGTGCAAACCCTTATCTAAGTGTTTCCATACTTAGGGTTTATTGCCAAGGTTTGCAATTATCAGTGCAAACCCTTACCTAAGTGTATTCATACTTAGGATTTTTGTCAAGTTTCTTCGTACTTGTGTTTCGTTGTAGTAATCGTTGCAAATATAGTCCAAGTGTTAGGGTCTGTTTACTCACACTCCGCTCCCCAATAGGAATCAAAAGGGGCTTAGTGCTTTTGGTTCATATTCAACACAATTATAAACAAAAAAGGAAGAGTTTTATTGATAAAGAAAATTTTAACAATAATAAAAGAGACATGCCTAAATAAATGTTGGCGATTTTACTCGTAATCCCAACTAGATACCAAAATATGTTAATATATTCGTAATCACTTCCAAAAATGAAAAGAATGTGACTATATTCGTAATCACAAAAAAAAAAACTATTACTGATAGAATTTCCTGAGAT
>OY978225.1:22085839-22383914 GCA_963854785.1 Vaccinium vitis-idaea | reverse complement strand
ATTACAAGCCATCCTCATTACCACCCGCAAGCTCCAGAAATCAATCCTACAAATTCCTTCCAAAGCAAACCCAATCAAAAGTCCAATCCCCTGTTTTCCAATCCTAACTCGTGAGCCTATCCTTCCAAATTCACTCACCTCCATCAAACAATCAACCTTGCTGCTGTACCAGAGGGGAATTGGGGTCCAGAGCAGGTCCAAGCAGTGTTCAAGGAGTTCTAAAGAAGTTCAATCCGAGAGTTTCAAACCGAAGGTATAATCCCGTTTCGCCAAAACTCTTAGCTTTGGTACCCTGAGGGGAGGGGTACCAAGTGTGGAATGATCTCCTATATCATCTCCACACTTGGTATGCCCATGTTACATCAAAATCAGTTTGATTTCATGCCTCCCGGTTGCGTCGTACGGTGAAAATATCACCTCGTACGGGGTGATTCAGTGAGGAGGAACATTCCCCATTTGAACACATCAATTTCCTATCCAAAATAATCTGTTTTCAATTAAGTTTCATGCCTTGTATGTGCCTTTATTTCATGCTTTTCGAAAATCAAAGTTTTGAACTGTTTGTGAAATAAACAGTGCCGCACGGCACTCCTCCTGTACCGCACGGTACACTTGGAGTGCTGTACGGCACTCTTTTGAAAATTTGACCGTTGAAATGATGAACAGTGCCGCACGGCACACTTTCTGTACCGCACGGTACACCTAGTGTGCCACACGACACACTTTTTGTAAAATTTGAAATTTTAATCAGTGCCTTGCATGAACAGTTTGAACCCTTGATTTTTGTATAATTCACATGTTAGTTGCTTTTTCATTATTATCGTCTATTTGCTTGATTTAAAATGTTTACTTGTTAAAGTTCGGCATTAAAATATTTTCTAAAAATCCCACAAATGTTTAGTAAAGACCGATTTTAATCGGGCGAGCGGGGTGCATTAAAACCCTTCCCTGTTCGTAACCTGGCTTCCGAATCCAAAACGAATCTCTGGTTTTCAAATTGTTTTATAAATCATTTTCTCAATCATTTTCAAAACGGTTTCTCGGGTCCTAAAACCATTTTCAAAAACCCAGGTGGCGACTCTATTTTCAAAACAAAACATCATTTTCAAATCCAACCGGCGTGGGAGGTCGACCGTCCACAAAATGGCGACTCTGCTGGGGATTCTCAAAATTAATCTTTGGTTTGGTATTTTTATGCTTATGAACTTCCTGAAAGCTTGTCAAAACGAAAATGCCTAGCGCTATCGCAAGGAAGGAATGGCGGACTAACAGGGCCTCGCTCGGCCATCTTGACTGGAGCTTTTTGGTTGTTTGTCTGTGTAAAGATGTCAAAGAATAGATTAATTTGGAGAGCCAAACTTGAAAAATAATTGTGGGATTTTTGAAAACAATTTTATTGATGAACTTTTGCATCACGTGCATCGATGTTGGATAAGCCCCGCTGCTGCGTCTTGGTTACCCTACCCAGTTCACTGGTGTTAGGACATCCCCGGATGCTCAGCAACCTTGGACCGTGATGAGTCAGCCTGCCGTTTGACCTTTGCCATGCAGTACACTTGGCACTGGGAGGCAAATATTGGCTCTAGTATGGGGGACCCCCTAAACCAAAACCAGCATTTGCACATAGATAACCTAGAACCTTCCAACTTACGACAGGAACCCACAAGTTAGGATTATGTGATATGTCATGTTAACTGCTTGTTGATTGCTGTTTTGTTTGCCTATCTGCATGCATGTTCATGGTAGTTTTCACCTTAGGTTGTCAACTCTCGTCCACAGTAATAAGAAGGATATCCCAATAATCAAATGCTCTGTTGAATACATAAAAAACCCCTTTTTCAAAATAAATGTTGCAACTAGCTCTCTTCCTCCCAATAAACAAAAGTCTCATTTTTATACTTCAGTTATGTTAAACTTCCTGTTGTTAGAGGAAAGGAGCCACTTGCAGTTCTGAACTACGTCACGGTCTGATTCCTCTAAAATGGGGATACGTAGGCAACCCCTAAAAAGGTTCGGCCCTTGTTTTGCAAAAAATCTTTCAAATAAAATGGGGACTCAAATATATCCAACAGAGCACTAAAAATTGGGGCAATCCTTTCTAAGACTGTGATGTAGATACTGCATATTGCATCATGCATCATTCTTCCATTTTTTTTACATAAAATGTTTTTTTTCAAAAAAGCATGCATATTGCATTTTTGCACTAGTCACTAATTCATTCTGTTTCCATTATAAGAAGTTTTTAATTATTGAGGAGGGCAAAGAGAATACTGTACCTAGTTGGACTAGAACTCCCAAACAGCGATCGGTTCGAATTGAGTAAAAAATAGTACAAGTCAGGTTCAGCAGGTCCTTCAGCTATGTCGACACCTCACGAAGCAACAGACATGGAAGTTCAAGCTGAGATCAAGGAGCTCAAAAAGACCCAGAAAGACATGGATAAACGAATTACCCAGCTCACAATGGTGGTACAAGACATCCGTAACCATCTTCCACCAGTCCAAGAGGACCCCCAACGACCCAGAAAGAGCCTGGAAATGGCTGCAGCTTTGGCAAGAATTTCAGAATTGAAAGAATTCCATCCTGTGGGTTTTGAAAATATCCCGGGTATCGAAGATCTGGAAATGCACCAGCAGGACATCAAAAAGGACAACCTTGCAAAAACCACCCCCAGCTCCACTAACTACAATTCCAAGAACACAACCCGAACCAACCGCCCTAAAAGAAACTTCCACCAATTCTCCACCTCCTTGGTTCCTGTCTACTAAAGCCTTCTCGAGAATAACCTGCTTAAACCACTTGAACCGCAAAAGCCATCCAAAGTTCTTCCATCAAATCATAACCCAAATGCCTTCTGCACCTACCACCAAATGCCAGGCCATCACACCAACAATTGCATCCATCTCAAGCACAAAATTCAAGATCTCATCGAAGATGGAACCTTTCCACTCTCTCTCAAAAAGCCAAATATTGCTTCCAGTCCCATGCCTGAACACAAGCCCAATGTCCAAATCAACCAAATCTCCCTCAGCTCCACTTCAAATAACCCAAGCTCCTCTAAATTTGACCCCAGCTTATACATCATACCAGCCACCGAGCCAAAGCCAATTGTCCTGATGCCAGAGGATCTCGGAATTTGCTTCCTTAAAAGTACCAAAGCACATAAACCCAGATGGGCGGATGTCACTGAAAACAAGAAATGGGTCATGGATGATGTCACTCTCAGAGGATTCTCTTTTGATACCACTGGAGGCAGTTCTCACTCCCGAGATTTTTGACTCAGGGAATCTAATATCGCTGTTTGGGGATCAAAGTCCAATAGGTATGGTCAGAGTTGGGACTGCTGCAATGTCGATTGATTTGGAGCCTGTGAGAGACATGAAGATGATGATGCTAGGCCAGGAAGCCCTTGGAGATGTTACCTCACTCATTGTGGATGCCTTTCGAATTTATAAAAATAAAAAATAATAATAATAAAAAAAAAAACTGCACTTTTGTACCTAAAAGTTATTTACACTGGCACTGAATTTGAGTTTGAGTCGGAGTCTAGCACTGAGTCTGAGTTTAGCAACAGAGTCTAAGCCCACTTCTAAGTTCGAGTATGTATCTATTGGTCTTCCACGTCATCATTTCTTTTCTGAGTTTGAGTCCACTCTCATGTATCACGCCCCAGGGGCCACCTCTTTTGCAATGAATGAAATCGACTTTGCTTATCTTGCTGTGTTCGAAATAATTTGTGTTGACCTTGGCAATGAAAGGCATGCTCAGCCTATAAAATAAAAAAGTAATTTCAATAAACTTGAAGGATGAGAATGATCCACGAATGGTTCAAATCAGTTCCAGGTTGTCTCCAGAGGAATTTAAATGCTTACTCAGAAAAATTTCAAGATGCTTTTGAATAATCTCACGCGGACATGCCAAGAAATGATCTTGAAATCATGGAGTATTGAATCCCAGTTGAGGAAGATGAGGCCTGACTGGATAATGGAAATCAAGAAAGTTCAACGGCAAATAGACGCAAGATTCTCGTTGATAACTGAGTATCCTCAATGGGTCACAAAAAATCGTGCCAGTAAAAAAAAAAAGGGGCATGGCACCTCGCCCCTTTTCTTCCTGGGGCATTGACATCATTAACAGAATCACACCGGTCGCATCAAATGGTCGCAATCAGTTACTTCACCAAATGGGTTGAAGCTGTTTCATACACGACCCTCGCGATGGTCCAAGATGCTCACCAAGCAGAACATCGTCTACAGATATGGGGTCCCTCAAGCTTTTTTTGTCAAATAACGAGGTTTCATTTCAAAGGGAGAACAACAGAAGCTCTCGAAGAATTTGGGATTCAAGCCAACAAAACCATCAAGCCCATACTGGAAAAGACCACTGGGTCACCATGAGATTGGCACGAGCAACTACCATTAACGTTGTGAGAATACCAAACTTCCATCCATACTCTGACAAGGGCAACCCCCTATTCTTTGGTTTATGGCATGGAGGCTGCTCTTCCTATCAGGCTAGAAGCTCCATCTTTTAGAGTCATGGCAGAATCAAGAATCAATGAAACAGAATGGCAAAACGTGAGATTTGAAGAACTCATATTGTTTGATGAAAGGCGGCTTGAGGCTTTGTATCTCGTTCAAGAATATCAGCACCGAATAGATCATGCTCTTAACCAGAAGATGAAGCCTAGAGATTTGCAAGAAGAAGACATGGTTTTGAAAGAAATTCGAGCTCCAGTTTTAGATCCGCATGGGAAATTTTGACCAAAGTGGGCTGGACCATACATTATCAAGAAGATCCTATCTGGAGACACAGGATAGCTTATTGATCTTAATGGTAACAAATTTTCTACCTTGGTCAATCTAGATCAGCTCAAGAGATATTACCCCTGAGAGAAGCTCGCTGGACTGAAAACCGCAAGGGCAAGCAGTTCCAGGCAAAAATTAGAGCAAAAGCCTGCTAGGTTGAAAACTCGAAAGGGTGGCCTAGGCAAAAGATATGGTTAAATAAATCAGAGCTCGCTAGACCGAAAACCCAAAAGGGCGGTACTAGGCAAAATTCAGAGCACAAAAGGAGAGTGAAAATACCCGAGTGAACCCTAACTCCAGATTTGTAGTCTTGAACTACGTCATGACCTGATTCCTTTAACGAGGATACGTAGGCAGCCTCACCCTGAGATTCGGTCATAATCTTTTGAGTTGATTCCAAGTCATTGTGTGCATTTCAGATTTCACAGACAGAGCCGGTAAGAATCAAAAGTGGAAAGTTCTCAAAATTCGAGTTTTATTTGAAAGAACTTTTTCAATTACATGGCTGAGCATGAAACTTTCAAACTACCAAGCACTGATCCATATGACTCATGTCATGGATCCACAACTTATTTCGAGCATAGTAAGATTGAGTCTAAAGTCCCTCTTTGTCATCCATCTATCCTTGTATCTCTTGTCGATTATCTCTTGCAACATGCCGGAAGCAGAACGCTGAGATATGGATCTATTGGAATGGTCACACTCCCTCCATATGTTGTGGCAAGCTTTGAAGATGGCAAAATTAAAGATCGGCATTCTTGAGCATCAAGCTGATAGAAGGCAATTGGTCCAGCAAGATCAAACCTTGTGGAAAAGAGAGAACACAAGTAAGAAGCCTTAGACAACCTTGAACTGAGCGTTGAGGTAAAACGAGAACGAGAGAAAAACCAGAAAAAGGAGAGCTGAATGAGCAACCTACCCATAGGGGCACCCTCAAAACTCAACCAATAACCCACCATCATCATAAGAAGTCCAAGGGAGAAACAAGTCTTTGCTTTGGGGATACAAAGAAGATGCAGAACAGGGGGCATTCACGGAGGCCATGCAAAGAACCACCATCTCGGACAACGTGCCACTTGAAGATCATGAAGAGCCGTGCCGAATTCGTGAAAACTCCCAAGGAAGGCCTTACAATGGCTCCTCAAGGCCTAAGGAGGTGCAAACAAGTGACAAAAGATCAAGGGGAAAGGTCAATAAATGACAAGGAGTTGCAAAATTTTTGATACTGTTGGAAATGTGCCACACGGCACAGTTTGAGTACCATACGGCACAGTGGTGGCAGTTTTGAAAAATGTGTGTTTTGGCCTACCAAAACTCATTCCATGCTTCTTTTCAAGATGCGGTCTATGCATGCAAGCCGTAATATGTGCAAAGCAGTGTTCAAGGAGTTCTAAAGAAGTTCAATCCGAGAGTTTCAAACCGAAGGTATAATCCCGTTTCGCCAAAACTCTTAGCTTTGGTACCCTGAGGGGAGGGGTACCAAGTGTGGAATGATCTCCAATATCATCTCCACACTTGGTATGGCCATGTTACATGAAAATCAATTTGATTTCATGCCTCCCGGTTGCGTCGTACAGTGAAAATATCGCCTCGTACGGGGTGATTCAGTGAGGAGGAACATTCCCCATTTGAACACATCAATTTCCTATCCAAAATAATCTGTTTTCAATTAAGTTTCATGCCTTGTATGTGCCTTTATTTCATGCTTTTCGAAAATCAAAGTTTTGAACTGTTTGTGAAAGAAACAGTGCCGCACGACACTCCTCCTGTACCGCACGGTACACTTGGAGTGTTGTACGGCACTCTTTTGAAAATTTGACCGTTTAAATGATGAACAGTGCCGCACGGCACACTTTCTGTACCGCACGGTACACCTAGTGTGCCGCATGGCACACTTTTTGTAAGATTTGAAATTTTAATCAGTGCCTTGTTTTTTGTATAATTCACATGTTAGTTGCTTTTTCATTATTATCGTCTGTTTTGCTTGATTTAAAATGTTTACTTGTTAAAGTTCGGCATTAAAATATTTTCTAAAAATCCCACAAATGTTTAGTAAAGACCGATTTTAATCGGGCGAGCGGGGTGCATTAAAACCCTTCCCTGTTCGTAACCTGGCTCCCGAATCCAAAACGAATCTCTGGTTTTCAAATTGTTTTATAAATCATTTTCTCAATCATTTTCAAAATGGTTTCTCGGGTCCTAAAACCATTTTCCAAAAACCCGGATGGCGACTCTATTTTCAAAACAAAACATCATTTTCAAATCCAACCGGCGTGGGAGGTCGACCGTCCACAACGCCTCCGTACCATAAGCAAGTGAGTACGTCGTCTCTCCCGTAGATCGTCTTGGGGTGGTTCTATACGCCCAAAGAACAGCTGTCAGCTCATCTGGCCACTTTCCCTTCTTGCTCTCCAACCTCTTCTTAAGACTCTTCAGGATAGTCTTATTAGAAGCCTCTGCTTGCCCATTGCTCTGCGGGTAAGCTGGAGTGGAATAGTAAATCTAATGCCGTATTGGGCATAGAAAGCCTTGAACTTCTTTCCAAACTGGGACCCATTATCCGAGATGATGGAATATGGGACCCTAAACCTTGTTATGATTTTGTTGCAAACAAATTTCGCCACCATGACCTCTGTTATCTTAGCCAGTGCCTCACCTTCTATCCACTTCGAAAAGTAGTCCGTGCCAATAAGGAGAAATTTTTGTTTCCCTGTCGCCATGGGGAGAGGACCCACGATGTCCAATCCCCATTGTGCAAATGTCCATGGACTTGTTAAAGGCAAGAGATCTTCCACTGGTGCTCGGATTAGGGGTGAATACCTTTGACATTTCTCACATGTTTTGACAAACAACTTGGCATCTTCTTGCATATAAGGCCACCAATATCCCTGGGATATTGCTCGGTGGCCAATGGACCGCCCTCCTGAGTTTCCTCCACATGTTCCAGCATGAATCTCATTCAAGAACTTTTGCACCAGAGCTGGATGTACACATAACAAATAAGGACCAAGAAAGGATTTTCTATAAAGTTTACCTTCTGGGAAGAACCAAAAACGCACAACCTTAGTTCTGATCTTGTGTGCTTCCCTCTTATCTTCTGGCAATGTCCCATCTCGTAGGTATGCCACTATTGGATCCATCTAGCTCAGCCCAAGTTCTGTTTCCATTACCATCTCTACTGCTCGGCCAATGCTCGGCTCACTCAAGTAATCCACAAACACTGTTCGGCGGAATTCAGTATTCACGGCTGAACCCAAGCAAGTAAGTGAATCTGCATGTGCATTCTGCCCCGTGCTAATCTGTTGGATGTGGACCTTATCAAACTGATCTAAGTAAGTCTTTGGCTGCCTCAGAATATGCAGCCATCTTCTCGCTTTTCTTTGCATATTCCACTGAAAGTTGGTTTACAACTAGCTGTGAGTCACAAAATACCCTTAACTTACTCTCCTTGAGGTCCAGAGCACTCCTAAGTCCAGCGAGCAAGGCTTCATACTCAGCCACATTGTTGGTGGCACTTAATCCCAGCCTTAGTGCTTGTTCGAGCACCAGACCTCTAGGTGAGAAGAGCACTACTCCTGCTCCTGATCCTTTATTACAAGCTGACCCATCAATGAACAACTTCCACTCATCAGGGTCTATCTCGGCCACTCTCGTTGGCTACTCGGGAATGATACCCTGCTCCTTCTCATTGAGAGCTAGTGAAGGTTGTGCTACTGTTGGAGTGAACTCAGCCACGGAATCTGCTTTCCGTAACAAGGCCTTCAATGGGTACTAGTAAATACTGTGATGAGGTGAGCCAAGAAATAGTGTGGTAACTTCGTTGAGGCCGTAACAAGAGCGAACACCAGTTTTTCTAATGGCAAGTAGCGCGTCTCAGCATCCAATAAGGTTTTACTCACAAAGTACACTGGTGCTTGCTCAGTCCCCCTTATTCATAAAAGGACTGAGCTAATAGCATGCTCAGATACTGTTAAATACATAATCAATCGCTCCCCAACTTCTGGAGTAGAGAGTAAGGGTGGTGAAGATAAGTAGGCCTTCAGTTCCTAGAATGCCTGCTCCTGCTCGGCTTCCTACTCATACCCTTCTCTCTTCTTCAGAAGTTGAAAGAATGGCCTGCACCGATCTGAAGATTTGCTGATAAAACGATTCAATGCTACTGCCATACCTGTCAATCTTTGGACTTCTTTCGTAGTCCTAGGGCTTTGAAGATTCTGAAGAGTAGTGATCTAATCCGGGTTGGCCTCAATTCATCTCTTGGTCATTAAGTGGCCCAAAAAATTGCCCGAGCTGACTCCAAACGCACATTTTGAAGGTTTAGCTTCAATTTGTACCTTCGTAGGATATCAAAAGTCATCTTTAAATTCGTCAGATGATCAGGTTTTAACTTACTTTTCACCATGTCATTGATGTAAACTTCTATTGTTTTGCCGAGCTGATCCTTAAACATTTTAGTAGCTAGCCTCTGGTAGGTCGCACTAACATTCCTTAATCCAAACGGCATTACCTTGTAGCAGTACAGTCCTCTCGGCATGATAAATGATGTCTTCTCCTGGTCTAGTTCATACATGGCTACTTGATGGTATCCCTGATATGCGTCAAGGAAACTCATCCTCTCATAGCCTGCTGTGGCATCCACCAGTTGGTCAATCCTAGGGAGTGGAAAGTTGTCCTTGAGACATGCCTTGTTCAGGCTAGTGAAATCGACACTGACCCTACACTTCCCATTCTTCTTTTTTACCACAACTGTGTTAGCCAGCCATTCCGGATAGCTCACCTCTCGTATGGCATGGCATCCGCTTCGAGCAGCTGTTCCACTTCTTCAATCACAGCGTTTGCGTGCTGTGGTGCTGACCTTCTTCTCTTTTGTATTACTAGCTTATGTTGTGGATCAATGTTTAAATGGTGGCAAATCACCTCGTGGTCTACCACAGGCATCTCCTGAGGTGTCCACGCAAAAACATCTATATGGTCCTTTAAAAAAGTGACCAATTCCTTTTCTTCTTGTTCGGTTAGGGTTTCGCCGATCTGGAAATACTGCTCTGGGTCATCCTCTTTAATCTGAATTTTCTTCGATCCTTCTACCATCTTCTTGGCAGGGTCACCTCCAACGTCTTCCAAGGTCGGCTGGTCTGGTACTTCAACCGTTTGCACATGCTCAGCCCCTGGAGATTTCTTCAAAATCAGGTTGAAGCACTGATCGACAACCTTCTGGTTTCCCCTAATGCACTCAATGTCGTCGGCCCCTGGGTATTTAATCATCTGATGATATGTCGAGGGGATGACTTTCATCTTGTGCATCCAGGTTCTTCCTATAATCACATTATAGGAAAAGGGAAGATCCACCACCAAAAAACCAATCCTTAGAACAACCGATCCTACTCGGACAGACGGTGTGACCTTTCCCATAGGCCATACTGTCTGAGCACTGAAATCGACCAATTGAACAAGACACTTTTGCAAGGAGCTCAGTGGGAGTTCCATCTTCTTGAAGGTGTGATAATACAGGATCTCTATGCTCGCCCCTTGGTCCACCAAGATCTTTTCCCATCATATTCCTCTATTTGTAGGATAATGACCAGTGCATCATTGTGCGACACCGTCACTCCATCTAGATCTTCATCTGAGAAGGTTATGGGTGTTTCCATAACCCCCTCTGTCCTTGGCCTTTTCTGGCCGAGCTTAAGAACCTGCTTCGCCTATCCATTAGCTCTCTGAATGTGCCTGATTTCATTATTGGTATATGGGGCAACCAATCCATGTATCATGTGGATTGTCCCCTTTGGACCCTTCTCGTAGTCCATATCCTCCACCTGCTCAGCTTCCTTTTGGTCATCCATTAGAAATTCCTTTAGGTGGCCCTCTGCTACCTTCTCATCCAGAAACTTCTTATACTCCACACAGTCCTCTGTCATGTGGCCCCAATCTCTGTGGTAGCTGCAGTGTTGATTAGTGGCCCTCCTTTTGGCTGGATTGCATGTCATCTTTGGATGCCTCCTCAACCACAGTTGATCTTTGATCCTGTACAACATCTTGTAGATTGGGATGTTAAAGGTAGCTAAGACACTAAAGTAGGATTTGGGATCTGGTTCCACTTTCTCCTTCTTTCGTTGTGCATAGTCCTTTTTTCCCGTCGTGTACTCCTTCTTGTACACTTTGGACTCTGCTACTTTCTTTTCAGGAAGCTGTGGTTGTCATGGCACAATATTTCCTCCTACTTGTAGGATATCATCCTCTACCCGAGCATGCTCATGGATCCTCTCCATAAGTTTGGCCACAGTTTTGACTGGGTGCATAGTGAGCGATTCTCGTAGCTTACTATGCACGGACAAGCTTGTCTTGAAGATGGCCAGGGCATACTCCTCACTGCAATTTTAAATTTCGTTGAAAGTTTCCTAGTACCTTTTGGAGTATTGCTTTAGCGTCTCATCATCCTTCTCCCTCATGGATGTGAGTGCATCAAATGTCTTCAGAGTTGCTCGACTGGTCAGGAACCGAGCTGTAAACTCCTCGGCCTGCTGAGCCCAACACAGGATCGACCCCTCTGGGAGTTTGTGATACGAACTCAGGGCCACCTTTCCCAAACTGAAAGGGAACATCTTGCGCAACAGGGTATCATTCTGCTTGTGCATGAACATGGCTTGCTGGTAGTGTTGGATTTAGGCCATTGGATCCGTGTTGGTCTCATAAAGTATTAACGTGGAGTGATTTACCCTGGTCGGGGTCTTCTCCGCTCAGATCCAGTGTGCTAGAGGAGACTTAGAGATTTACCCCAAAGTTCCTTTGTTGCTTCCCGTGCAATTTTGGGACCTCCCTCTGCTTGGCCCGTCTCATGCCTTCTTGCGTACTGCTAACGGGGCTGCTCGTTGGAACCAGATCTCTCATATCTGTCCCGTGCATGTTTTCTTTTTTCTCTCCTTTCTTTAGAATTACTTCTCTCCCTCCTTTTTCGTTGAGAGACGACCCTTCCAGTGGAGACATCATCATGATGATGGTTCCTTCTTTCCTTTTCACATTGCACAGAACGGGTTCATGAACATAAATCTTTCTCCTTGTCTTGGAGTTGCTTTTTCAGATCCTGAATCTCTCGTTCACGTCGAGTAATTTCTCGAGCCAACTCTTCCACCTTTAATCCCTCCAATCTAGGATGTCCTCGCGCTCACAGTCCCTCCTTTGCCTGCGGTCGCCCTTCCTCGGTGGGCAACTTCTTGGCCTCCGTCCCCTTTCCTGATGGGGAGAGACTGAGCGGTCCCTTGCTGGCAATATCGAGCGTCTTCTTCGCTCCCTAGTTCTTGGGACTTCTGGAGAGTCATAAATCACCAAGCGTTTTGTCTCTAAACCTTGGAATTTCTGGGATATGACCTAAGTCAAACTTTTTGGCAGCAGATTTCTTTTGTGGAGCTTTTGGTGCTGCCAGAGTTTTCTCTGTCCCTGCACCCTTTTTTGTTGTGTGCACAGGAGTTCTTTCAACATCTTCCTCCACTACTTCTTGTCATGGAGTACGAATAATGGGTTCTGAAGCCACCATTGTTGGTTGTTCTTTCTGGAATTTTTTTTTTGTAAGTTTTCTCACAGACGGCGCCAATTGTACGGGGATAAAATCCATGTATGGTCCTGATCACATGCTTCCTCGCCGGAACCCTAAATCTACAAGACAGACCAGGGTTAGAGTACCTTTGCCTCTCGTCGGGATCACTAATTAAGCAAAGAACACAATGCGTATAACAGGTTGTTACAGTGTACCTTTCTTCATGGGTCTAAGGCTGTATTTATAGGTGGAGACGTCTTATGTGTTTAGGCATCTCGTTGCCCTAGTTTCCTATTTGCATTAGGAAACCTCCCATAATAGAACTTTTCCTATTAGGTGTGGCGGTGCCAAATCATGCAAAATCTCTTCTTGCAACAAGACTCCTTTCCATATAGGTTTCTTTCCTATATGGAGTGTATTCCTAGTTATATTAGGAATGCTTATATCAATCCCTTTAATCATGGGATTGCCCCTTATCACAAATGAGACCGACTCAGAACCTTCTGGGATGTCTCGTCGCCCTATATTCTTAAGGCGGTGCCGTTCTTCCACATAGCTCAGCATGACTCGTACAAAGCCCAACCCATTTGTGCTGAGCTGGCACCGGGCTGAACCATGTATTCCCAGAATGCTACCTTAGCTACATTCGTAGCTTACTAGCTCGGCCATGTCCTGGTACGTCCCTTTATGGCTACGGCCGAACTAGTACACCTTCACTTGGTGCCTAGTATATTATCTTGATCCTATTCATGGTCAACTCAGCTCGGTATAGGGTTAAAGAACCATTATGCAATAGCGCCGAGAAAATTACCCTCACGTGGTGGTTGATTAGAGCACGTGATTTGTCTTTGTTCGGCCCGGAGTGCCCCCATGGATTTGGTTACACAATGCCACTCCTTGCGACCGCTCTAAAAACAGACTTGCGGGTGCGATGTCGAATGCCATAAAAGACTTAATTGAAACCCTTCCTACCACCAATTGGTTTTAGGAGAGTTGGTGGAAAAGCGGTCCGACAAGTGGTATCAGAGCCAGGAGGTCATGGGTTCGAGTCGCAGGAGCGTCATCGTGAGGGAGGGATTGTTGGGCCCGGAGTGCCCCCATGGATTTGGTTACACAATGCCACTCCCTGCGACCGCTCTAAAAACAGACTTGTGGGTGCGATGTCGAATGCCATGAAAGACTTAATTGAAACCCTTCCTACCACTAATTGGTTTTAGGAGAGTTGGTGGAAAAGCGGTTCGACAAGTGGTATCAGAGCCAGAAGGTCATGGGTTCGAGTCGCAGGAGCGTCATCGTGAGGGAGGGATTGTTGGGCCCGGAGTGCCCCCATGGATTTGGTTACACAATGACACTCCCTGCGACCGCTCTAAAAACAGACTTGTGGGTGCGGTGTCGAATGCCATAAAAGACTTATTGAAACCCTTCCTGCTACCAATTGGTTTTAGGAGAGTTGGTGGAAAAGCGGTCCAACAGTCTTTTCTGAGGGTAATTGGATTTTACCCACTCCAAATATATCATATGCCATCCCGAATCCCAGGGAGGAGAAAAAAACAATGAATGGCAACATAAACAAGAACCAAGAAGGTAAATATACAGCCATGCACCAAGAACCAATATTACAAGTTTACAAGGATTATTGGACCAACAAAACATCACCAAGCAACCTATCCTAAGGTATTATAGGACCAATTAATTTCCTCTGCAGCATCTTCAACATCGACACCTCTGCAACATCAACCCATTGGCCACTGACCGTGTCATACCGTATCAAAATTAAATTTATAAAAACTTAGAATTAACTACTACTTAGAAGAATAGTGGCTAAGTCCGAGTGTCGATCCACAAAGACAATTTGGCTAAATTACATTAACTTCGATTTGTTTCTAATTTAATTCTGAAAAAGAGGATTGGTTTGATCGATTTTGGAAACTGAATGAATTAAGAAAATAAGTAATTAAATTGGTGAAAAACTAGTGAGAGAAAGATCTAGGGTTTCGAATCCACCCCGACCACGTAACTAGGTTATGCATAGGTTAGGATTTCTACTCGAATCACAATTTGTCAAGAAAATATTTGAGTTGTTAACAGGCATGGACTATCCCATAGCACGGACCGTCTCGCTAACACAAACCGTCTCTTTCACGGACTGTCCAGTGGCACGATCCGTCTTACGAGCATAATCCATCTCAGTTACCCACCCTTCCCGAATTATAAGTGTCAGAGTAACAACCATAACTCGGTTCAGGAAACCATTTGGTATGACTAAATTGCTCTTGGACATATTCAGGATACTGGGGAGCATATGTGTAGTCCATATTTTTCATAACAAATCAAACATAATGCAAAGTATTCGATACTCACAGTGATGGTGCCCTCCTATGAATATTGTTATTGATTTGTTACCCCTCGCACACTCCTTGCAAACTGTACTCCGAAAATCACACTAACAAACAAAATTAAAAAGTCATAAACTAAGAACTAAAATAAAAACTAATCAAAATTAAGTAACCGTCTAAATTGTTCCCGGCAACGGCGCCAAAATTTGACCGTGTCGTATCGTATCAAAATTAAATTTATAAAAACTTAGAATTAACTACTACTCAGAAGAATAGTGGCTAAGTCCGAGTGTCAATCCACGGTGACAATTTGGCCAAATTACATTAACTTCGATTTGTTTCTAATTTAATTCTGGAAAAGAGGATTGGTTTGATCGATTTTGGAAACTGAATGAATTAAGAGAATAAGTAATTAAATTGGTGAAAAACTAGTGAGAGAAAGATCTAGGGTTTCGAATCCATCCCGACCACGTAACTAGGTTATGCATAGGTTAGGATTTCTACTCGAATCACAATTTGTCAAGAAAATATTTGAGTTGTTAACAGGCATGGATTATCCCATAGCACGGACCGTCTCGATGGCACAAACCGTCTCTTTCACGGACTGTCCAGTGGCACGATCCGTCTTACGAGCATAATCCATCTCAGTTACCCAAGCACAAGCAAAAAAAACCATTGATTAACTAGGTATTTGAGAGTGCACGCACAAATACTCAACCGATAGAAATAATTGAGACGATTCTATTCATATGTAATGAAAACAAATTCTTAGTTAACCAATCGATTCGAAAAAGTAAACCTAGGCCTACACATAACCAAAGCTACTTGGAACGGGGCTTCATCTTCCCCCTAGAAGGTGTTTAGCCGACCATTGAGATGGAGACGAATGCTTGATTTGATGAAGAACTTGAAGAACCCATGGAACGGCTTGCTTTTCTCCTTATATACTTGCCTCAAAATATTCTAGGACCCCCAAAATGTACAGAGCAATGACCTATTTATAACAAAACCTTAAAAAACGTGGTCAACGCCCTAATTTGAGTTTGACTCGGGTAAAACCGCCCGGGCGGCTTTGATTCCCGCCCGGGCGGAAAATTCAGATTGTCGCCCAAACTTCGCGGGCTCGCCCCGGCTTCATCCGAACTCGAAATGACGCGATTCTTGGACCGTTGCGAAGCTCTATACGTCTACTTTGCGTTCCATGCCTCATATCAACTCCAATTAGCACTTTTAATAGTCCGATGCTCTCCAAAGCCTACAAACACAATTCAACCATTGTAATTCATCAAGTAACTCTATGATTGGACTACTAAAGTGTTAATTAGAGGGCTAAATGGATGTTTTTCGGCACCTATCAGCCACACCATCCCATTCTTCAACTACAACCCTCTTAAGCTTCACCTCAGAATCATTTTCAGAAACAGAAAGTGAAACCAACGCAGCAGAAGCCAACTGCAGAGTCAAACATACAACATCTCCGAAGAAGAAAATGTGATCATTAATTATCCCCTAGCTAGCTACTAAACTCTGTCCATATTGACAACTCCTTGTCCAGTCATGTTTCCTTGGAAGCCAAGATTCTTCCTAGCTATGGTCTGAATATTAAATCATCCACAAGGCAATTATTTGTTCTTACCCACAAGGCAATTATGGGTTCCAGCACTATCCCCAAATTGTGTAGCTAAATCAAACTTTATGTCCCAATTAATTGGGGTCGGTTAGATGAATTTTATTTTTTTTTCATTGAGTTCTGTCGATGGTTATTTATTCACCAGTAGACTCAAATTTTTTGCACACTATAGTATTCTGTCAACTCTTTTAACTAATTAATGCATCTACAAACTTCCATCACAAATCCTAGATTTTAATTGATACACGATCACATCCACTCAACAAAAGTCATGCAACCATTTATCAGGAGTAATGTGAAATCTGTTGTCTGATTTTAAATTGGGTTCACAACTGATGTAGATGAGTTGCGTCCACATTTCTTGACTGTTTGGACCATTCATGGCCCAAATGACAATAAATAAGTTACACGGGCCAACTTTAGCGAAAAGGCCGAGATATTGTATGATTGACTGGAAAAGGCCAAGAAACCCCGCGCAAGGCAAAATTTATGCTAGCTTTTGGCATTGCACTTGTAACGCCCCGATTTTTCGGAAGCATTATTTAAAACATTTATTAAAAAGATTCATATATTAAAACATGCTTATCTTAATCAAACAACATAAATAAATAATAGTCGAATGATCTTGGTTTTATTACAATAAGACAACGTACTTTATTGAAAATTCAAATCACATTTATTCAACATAAAAATAAGGGGGCAGAGCTCTAATAATAATAGGGGTTCCAAGCTTCTTCTGTTTCTCCTCCTTCAGCAACGAGGCTCACCTCTAGGTGATTCTACTCATCGCCTCCTGTCTCATTAGGGTACTGCTCACCATGTTGATTCTCTGCAAAATCTGGCACAGAGCCAGGGTACACCGTACCGTGAGTGATGAGGTTCACTCAATAGATAATTCTTACCCACTAACCCTTACAATACACAACAGGGCATTACAGCATAATATAACAAAATAATGAGAAACAAAACAACAATCCATTTATTCATCACTAATATTTAATCTATGTGAAATCTATGATTCTCTACCTAGAGAATCAATCCTCCCAACTGAACCTCTTAGAAAATAGCCATTCGTGATGCCACTCCCTCCTTGCTTACCCTGACTGGGAGCATAGATGACAAGGACTAAATTATGTATTTAGTCAAAATCATCAACTGCCTCACAAGGAAGAATCCCCCAGGGACTGACTGTACCACTGGGCCCACAAGGTGCTGACTGCAACCTTTGGAGTATATAGCCCTGGATCCTGGGTCTATAATACAATATATCTCTGGCTGACTGCCAATCATTTAGTAACCATATTCATTAGGAGTGATCACGCAATGCCATTTCTAAGGTTCCGAATCTTAATCAAACTCTGGCTGACTGCCAATCATTTCAAATTCACCATCTGGCTACCTGCCAACCATAACACAATTTTTCCAGGATAACCTCCCCAATCCTTTCATAACAACATTCTACTAAATTTTCCAACAACTCAACGTCTAGGTGATCACCTACATTCGTGCACAAAACCAAGGAACCTAGTTGTCCAATCTAACAAACAACTGCTCATTATAAATTTTGCAATGACAAAATAAGAATTTAAAATGATGCTACAAATAATAGCGCACAAACAATACACATAAAATAATGAGAAATGACTCCATAAAACATACTCCCTCCGTCCCATAAAGTTTGATCACTACGAAACTACGTGCAATTTTCAAACTAAAAAATAATATATTTACCAAAATAATTTTTGAATTTTTTTTGCATCGTATAAAAGTTCTCGATGAGATCTATCAAACAAGATCCATATTGACTAAAAAATTATTTTCGTAAGCACGTTATTTTTTAGCTTGAAAATTGCACGTATTTTCGTAGTGATCAAACTTTATGGGACGGAGGGAGTAATACTTAACAATGAAATTTTTGTCCTATTCTATCCTATATCAGTTCACTTTCTAATCTATTTATAAAGAATTCTTTCAAACACCAAAGTCACTAATTAACAAAAGAATGCCGAGCAAAACAAATAAAAATAAAATAAAACATTATTTAACAATAGCATGCAAGGTCATCTACAAGTGCTACTACGTGTAATGCAATTCTAGGAACAAATTTGTCATCTGACAATTGTTTGGCAAACATTAATATATAGATGCACATCATAGTTTTTCTTGGACAGAATCGACATTAATAGATGCACATCAGAGTTTTTCTTGAACAGAACCCATGTCGGTTCACAGCTATATTTGATGGGTTTTCTTGACTTAATATCTAAGTAAGTTTGGTTTGGTTTCGTTTGGGCTTAATGCAAGCCCTAAAATCAACTCAAAATATTCTAAATTTACTTAAGATTAGAGAGTAAGAGGTATCTACCTTTTTCGGAGTGTTAGGAGTGAAATTAGCGAGAGGTGGTGTAACTCGGTCGTAAGAAAAGATAGGCTTGAAATGAGTTGTTTGGCTGCAAAAGAAAAATGAACTACTTTAGAACCTCACTCTCTCTCTTTTTGTTTTCGTAAGATTGCAGGTGTGTGTAGAAAATAAAAGAAAGGAGATGCAATAGTTATATAGGTGAAAATAGAGACAATAGAGTAAATAAGGGGATGGGATAGTGGTTGGGCTTTGCAGACTTGCAGTGTCAAGGTGAGTTAGTAGGGGATGGGTGTGGCAATGAGGGTAATGTTTGGGTCAGGATAGCCTGACTCAGCATTGATAATAGCATGGTACTAGTAAAACATATAACTACGTATATGTATATAGCTAATTACTTACCCGTATGTGTATTCGTATATTGTGAACATTATTCCCCCGTGCAGTACAGCACATATAACCTCTAGGGTGCACGCCCATTTGAAATGCAGACGAAATTTATCAAAATACAATATAAAATGAACTAATAATTTTTATAAATCAAATCTTTAACACCACGTGTTCGGAAATTTGGATTTTCATAAATATACTTAATCGAAAATAGTTTAGTACATTCTAAATAAAATAGGATAAAAAATTGGGTCGTTACAATCTATCCCCCTTAAAACAATTTCGTCCTCGAAATTTAGGAGTGTAGCCAAAAAGTTGGACGGTATAAATAAATAAGTTGGTCAATACATACACAACCACTCGGGTTAGCTGGGTGGCCAAACTCGTGCTCTCCCTTAAGGAGGTCGCGAGTTCGAGGCTCAGCGCGGTGGATTCAATCTTTGAAAACCCGCCCACCTTGTTGCTAAAATTACTTTTGGGTAATATAATTTTTTTGGTAAAATATTACAAGTATTAAAGAATTTCCCTCAAAACTCATTTTAGGAAAATACAGGGTATTACAATCTACCCAACTTACACAAATTTCGTCCTCGAAATTTGATGCAAAAGAGGAAAATCAAAATAATAGAAACTATGGTGCAATACTAACATTAGTCATAAATTGTAGTTTAAAATCTCAAAATGTCATTTAATCAATAATTATAGTTCACATAAGTATTAAGAAATTTAAGAAAAAAGTTATTGACATCTGTGGTCAGTAGTCCTCAATTACTAGGAACCACTCCCCTTCATTTCTCAATAAACTCATAATAATAATGAATAAAAAAAAAATAACTCTCGAGAAAAATCTCATTGATATTCTTAGAGCCTGCGAAAATTGTAAGATAGGAAACTCCAGAAATTAGTACTTGATTCAACAAAACCAAAAGAAAATGTTCCAAGGTAAAAGGGAAAAGGTACTTAATTCAGAAGGGATTTATTATAATCAAATATCAAAGTCTTCAATTAATATTATAACAATTCAGAAACTTAGTATCTTCACTTACAACGATCATAAATTAATACTCAGGAAAATTATTAAATCAATTTCCAAGAAATACAATTCAAAAAAAATATTCATAATTACCCAAATGAAGACAATAACAAAAAGTATAAAAATTTGAAATTGGCAAACACGCAGTAAAACTGAAAATCAATTAAGTACTTGAACGGGAAAGATTAATAGCGTCGATAAGTCATTAAAATCCATATGAAACAAGGTAAAAATAAAAAGTTCCACCGATAAGGCTTATGTGACTTCGAAACTACGTCGGCCTAACGTGTTTCAAAACAACATCTAAAATTGATCATACAAATAGAAAAATAGAATAAATAAATAAATAAATGAATAAAATAATTCTTAATATTGAAAACACCTTTTGAACACATTCGACTATTCAGATTTCCCAAAAACAATTTTTTAAGTGAAAAAATTACATTTTTTCTTAAATCCGGGAGGTCCTTGTTAGAAAATTTGTCATATATATATATGGATCCCCTTCTAATAAGGGATCCCTCATTTTATATAAAGTGCGGACATAGCCATTTTTCCACTTTCCAAACTGAATTTTGACGATCCGAACTGTTAGATGTGTTTAAAATGTGTTTTTAAGGTCCACCGCGAGAATTTGTCCAAAAAAAAATACTCGGAAGGGCTTCATCCAATCAATCTTTGTTAAAAATGCTATATACTTTAAAAACACATTTTAAACAGATCTAACGGTTCAGATCGTCGAAATTTGATTGGGAAGCATGAGGTCCTCACTTTGGTCCTCATATATATATATATAGGGTCCCCTTCTAATCCGGACCTCCCGTTTCCGGACCTCCATGATCCAAATTTTTTTTTGATGATCCGATCCGTCCAATGTGTTCAGAAGGTGTTTTCAAGGGTCCACGCGGGAAATTTTCAAAAAAAAATATCGGGAAGGACTTGATCCAAGCAGTTTTCGCAAAAAATATATATATACATTTTTTGCGAAAACTGCTTGGATTAAGTCCTTCCCGGTATTTTTTTTTGAAGATTTCCCGCGTGGACCCTTGAAAACACCTTCTGAACACATTGGACGGGTCGGATTTTCCAAAAATAATTTGCAACACAAAAAAAATCAATTTTTTCTTATTCTCGGGAGGTTTGGACTAGAAAATTTGCCTATATATATATATATAGAGCGGATCAAGTAAGGACTCCCTGACTTTGTTAAAATACGGACCTCCCCTCTCCCGGCCAAATGGTCGGGATCCGAACCGTTGGCCGGCCAAATGGTCGGGATCCAAACCGTTGGATGTGTTTAAAATGTGTTTTCAAGGGCCTATGCGAGGATTCAGCAAAAAAAATGATCGGGAAGGGCTTCATCCGAGCATTTTTTCATACAAACCGTAGGATATATATTTCATGAAAAACTGCTTGAATGAAGCCCTTCCTGGTCATTTTTTTTGCCGAATCTTCGCGTAGGCCCTTGAAAACACATTTTAAACACATCCAACGGTTTGGATCCCGACCATTTGGCCGGGAGAGGGGAGGTCTGTATTTTAACAAAGTCAGGGAGTCCTGACTTGATCCGTATATATATATATATATACAATCCCGTTCTACTGAGGACTTCCTCAAACTCCCAATTTGTGGACCTCATGGATCGGGGTCGAATCTCGACGATCCGAACCACTCAATGTGTTTAAAACGTGTTTTTAAGGGTCACTGCGAGGATTTGTCAAAAAAAAAATACCCGGAAGGACTTCATTCGAGCATTTTTCGATAAACTGTATATGTACGGTTATTATGAAAAACTGCTCGGATGAAGCCCTTTCGGATAATTTTTTTTTTTGTGATTCCTCGCGTTAGCCATAGAAAACATATTTTAAACACATTGAGCGGTTCGGATCGTTGAAATTTGGTCCGCAAAATCAGAAAATGGGTGGTCCTCACGGAGGAGATCCGTGAGGGAGTCCTTAATAGAACATCTAATGAGGATGATCTAATGAGGACTCCCTCATTAAAATTCCGTGAGGACATCATGGATTGGGGTCGAATCTCAACTATCTGAACCGCTCCATGTGTTTAAAACGCGTTTTTAAGGGTCACCGTGAGGAATCGCCCAAAAAAAAATACCCGGAAGGGCTTCATTCGAGCATTTTTCGATAAACTGGATATGTACGGTTATTATGAAAAAACTGCTCGGATGAAGCTCTTTCGGGTATTTTGTTTTGGCGATTCCTCTCGTTGGCCTTAGAAAACATGTTTTAAACACATTGAGCGGTTCGGATCGTCGAAATTTGGTCCGAAAAATAAAAAAAGGGGTGGTCCTCACGGAAGAGATCCGTGAGGGAGTCCTTAAGAGATCATGACTGATATATATATACAAACACATATACACACACGTAATTTACCTTAAAAAAATTGTGTAGCATGTTTTTATGGCCATTCACAGTCTTTTGGAACACAATTCTTAAATATAGAATAGTGATGCAAGATATGGAGTATTATGAAAAATGAATCAGGTCTTCTCGAGAAAATTTTAGGTGTCGGACGGTTATTACGTAACGGTATTTATCATGCATCCCGGCCGTCTAAGAATGTATTAGACGGCCCGGGAAGGTTTGGGAGAAATTTGGACCATCCAACACATTTATGGACAGCCGGGATGCGACAGCAGGTACCACCACGTGGTATCCGTCCGGCACCCTTATTTTTCCCGGTCTTCTCTAGTCTAAAAATGGATTGGTTTATTTGTGAGGTAGTTTTTAAGATGACTGGGACCGTTTATATTTGAAAACTCATTTAAAAGTAACTCATACCAGAAATGACATTGATTGAATATCAACAAATATATGATCACAACAAATTTATTATTAAGATAAATAGTTTCCCATCTAAAAAAACTGAATATTTTTTAAAAATTATTCTATATATTCGGAAAGGCCAAGGGCCAAGACACATTGCCCTAAGAAAACACCCGTTCTGTTGACTATGCATTTTTTCATCCTCGGATAGATCCCATCGAACTTCTTGGGAAGATCTCCACAATGGTATTTTAATGCATTATAGTACGTTTTTGTCATAATTAATATTAATCTGCACTAGAGTTTCATCTTTATTAGTAATTATTTTCTATTGTTTCAACTACTATTATTTTGTATTTTTTATTAGATAAAGTACCAGATGTCCAATAATTTTGCAAGTTTGTGGATTGTAGGGGTCCGGATATACCGAGCATCAGGCTTACAGGTAGAGACACCTCTTTCTAGTCGCCGAGAGACTATCATTGAGGGACTCTTTGGATAAATGATTCAACACACTCAAAAGGAACAGAGTGGGGCTTCGGCCCACTACCTCGGCAAATACCGAGACCTATCCTACACTTAATTCATTTGTGACCTTTCATGGTTAATACCAGAAGACCTCGGGGCGTACCCGAGGGGTGATCTAAACCAACTTTATGGTGCGTGAGTATGCCGAAAGATCAGTTGCTGAGTTAGCAGAGCAGTTAATGCGGCATGTGCCCGTAACAAACCATGATCATGACAAATGACGTCATTCGAACGGTTACGACACGTGTGACATTTTCACTGGAGGGTTGTGCTCACAGAATATTCTTTCGGGCTCGTCATCGTGACGTCAGCCGAACGGTTAAGTCACGTGACGAGCACAACTGTGCTTGGAGGCCAAGCCAAGGCTCACCTATAAAAGGTACACTGGATCACCCAAAAAGGTAGGCACAACTCTCCTCTAAAAATCCTAGATCTACACTTCATCTTCTTCCTCTACTTACTTGACCGTCGGAGTACCGTTCTGGACTCAACGGTCCAGTCTGGTGCTAACGGTTTGTTGAAGTGTGCAGGCCTAGGCGTGACTCGAGAGCGAAAGCATCGTTTCCGTCGAAGACCACCGCCAGAAAGAGTTACCAGAGAAAGAGGGCTCCACATGGATCTTTGTGAATCCTTTGTTAGGTGTAATTTTTTTTTATATTATATGCCTTTTTGGGTGGCGATATTGGACAATGTGATCCAATCCCATCAATTTCTAATGAAATTGGGTAAAAAACGAAGTCATTATCACAGAAAGATTTTTCCATTCAATTTGGTGATATTTTGCATGAGTTTCCTCAATGGGTATTGATCCTGAAAGTAAACTCTCCTGGAGGCAACTGGCTGTTTTTCTAAGCCGTTATCGGTATCTCAAATAATTAAGTGTATTCAAGTTCAAACAATAAAAAATAGAAATGTATCCATCTGTAACTGGAAATAAACAGATTAAGTTGGACGCTACTGAATATAGTTGAGAATCAAAGTATGAAAAATATTTAGTGCTCTACTTGTTGACTTTTTAAGTTGTAGCTAAATTCTGGTGTTCAACGCCTTGAATAGTGAGTCATACCTAGTACTATACCAGTTCTCATGCTGTTACTGTCCTCTTGAACTCTACAATTGAACTTGGAAAATTTTGGAACTTTGTATAGTTCATCAGAAAATTATTGGATCATTTAAAGAGAAACTTTTACGGATAAATATGGTGCAACGAAACTACTAGGATACAATTAATAGATAAATCTTTATATATAACAGAATTGATGAACTATTTCTGTAGTGGGCCGAAATCTAGCAGCCCAAATGGGGCTCGGTTGAGGAGCCCGGAAGAAATTGGGCTCAGATGGATCTCCAGACCAACCAGGGAACAGAACGCCATGGGCCGACCAAGCGAGGCCCAACCGAGACAAACCGGTGTCTCGGCCGGTAGACCATGAACCGGACGAGCCATCCGAGACGGATAACATCCGAGATGGCTCGGGGGAATAATCCGAGATCTCGGTGACGACCCACGTGACGTCACCAGAGGCTATCGCTCGTAACAAACTGGGGAAGGCGCATGTGCATGAGACAGCTGTACCTAATTCAGCATGATGGCACCCGAAACGGTTACATTACGTGCTCAATTGTGATTGGAGGACGCGAACATGCGATGCATGCAGATCTGGCTCGTGACGCTCGGTGACGTCATCTGAGCCAGATTGACCGATCTGCCCCTGTACTTGGGTAGCCTATAAATACGAGGCAACGAAGCCCTAAACGGGTACGCAATACTTTCTCTCTCTACAAATACTTTCTCAAAACACTTTCTTCTCCGATCACTTACTTGATCGTCGGAGTGTCTTCCCTGGCCATACTCCGGCCAGGTTGGGTGCTAACGGCGTGTGTTTCGTGTGCAGGGGCTTGTGCATCGTCGCATTCGCCACCCATTCGCTGCTCTCACGGGTCAAGGCTTACTCAAGAGGTGCTACTGGATTTTTGAAGACACCACAATTGGCGACTCTGCTGGGGAGCGAACCCAGAATCTCCGGTGCTCCTCCCTAGATCCACCAATTTTACCCTCTTTTCTTCCCTTCTCTTGACTCAAAATGGGTGGCGAGCTACCTCAACCACCACACCCCACCGATCCACTCTACCCGTCTTCCTCCAGAGATCCCAAAGGGACCCCTCACATCTCCGTCTCTATTCCGACGGGTCACGTAGGGCTCACTCCGAGCCCAGACTCACAGCAACTCACCATCCAGCAACTCACTCACCACCTAGAAGAGCGAGACGCTGAGATGGCAGCAATGAGGGCCCAGCTTGCTAGGTTAACCGAGACGGTTAAAAGGAAGGCAGTTGCGGAAACCACCGCAACATCTCGAGGGGGCGTTTCCGGCCAAAGGGGCTCGGCTAAGGATCTGCTCGGTGATCCTAACAATGGGAGGGCTCAAAATAAGGCTCTCGTGCTTCGACACGGGAACCTGTCGACCGAGCACCTCTCAAGGGGTCACCGAGGCGACTCTTCACAACACCGATCTTCTCAAATCTCTAAATCGAGTGCTCGTTCACCATACTCGTGGTTGTCAGCCTCTCACGAAACAGTATACTATTTCGAGGATGGCGAATACAAACCGGTCTATCTCCGTAAGGACCCCAAGGAGGCCGCTCTAACTGAGCGCTCATCAGGCCGACGGCGCCATAAGACTCCACCGCAGCCAACAAACTCAGCTGATCTCCGAGCACGGGTGGAGCATTTGAAGAAAACCGCTCCGCAGGAACAAAATCTATCTATCATCCGGGACGGTGATACCGGAAAGTGTCACGTCAACCGAATCGAAGGGAAGGCCCATCATAACGACACTGGGGGGAAAAGGAAGGAAAAAGAACACCGAGAACAATCCCACAACCGAGATGACAAAGCAGCGCATCACAATGAGCGTCGCCATGGCGAGCATCACCACTCTTATACCGAGAAACGTTCTCGGACAAACGACGGATTTACGGTACCGCCTCTTCCTCCCCTACCAAGTGTGGATGAGCGACTAAAATAGCTGGCTAAGTCTCCCTTCTCCAAGGAGATCTCCTCGGCAATATTGCCGGCTGGGTTCACGCTCCCAAAGTTCAACCGGTACGACGCCCTCATGGACGCGTATCATCACCTTATCTACTATAGGCAAATCATCAACCTCTACACCTCGGATCAAGCCATAATGTGCAAGGTGTTTCCAACGAGCCTAGGGACTCTCGGGTCCCTATGGTTCAATAAGCTTGAGGAAGAGTCCATTGAAAGCTACGAGGCTTTGGAACGAGCCTTCCTGTCACGGTTCGTGACGAGTAATGTACAGAAGAAGGAGGTAGACTCACTCCTCGGATTGAGAAAACGCCCAGATGAAACTCTGCGACAGTACGTTGCTAGGTACTGGGAGATGTTTCACCAGGTCCAGGGCTGTGATCAGACTCTCGCTGCGACCCATTTTAAGCACGGTTTGGAAAGTAAGAGCCCTGTCTTCACGGATCTGATGTTGCACCCTCCAAAGAACATGGACGACCTAATGGAACGGATAAACAAATACATCGAGCTTGAGGAACTCTTAACCAAGCGTGATGCTCCAACCTCCTCCTCCGTTCCAAGGGTTATCCATGTTTTGGGTAATCAGAAGAAGGCAGTGAACACCATTAAAACAGGAGCAGCAAAGAGACTCCCGAAGGCAAGTGATTTTGTAGCCGAGCGCACGGTATTCACCGAGCCAATCTACATGCTCCTCCGGAAGATTGAGAATGAAGGGTTCTTTCACTGGCCGGACCACAAGATGGGAACTCATGATAAAACTAAAGACCGGAAAGTCTACTGCACGTACCACCGAGAGCAAGGCCACTACACCACCTCCTGCAAGCCGTTCAAGGCATATTTGGAAACTCTTGTCTCAGCTGGAAACCTGGATGCCTACATAGACCAGGACAAAACCCTAGCTCGGGCTCAAAGCCAAGGGGCAGCTGCTGCTGGGGGAGCTCAGGAGGATATGGTGGTTATGCACGTGATCCACGGACCCGTTACAAGAATGCTGGAGGCTCGGGTGTATCAGGAGATCGAGCAGGCTACCAGAGCTTTGGAGGTACTCTCGGTTAAACAACAACCAAAACGGAAGTTCCCAGCCAAAGAGTCTCAATGGGCAATAACGTTCACCGAAAAGGATCTAGAAGGGGTGCAGTTCCCTCATAACGACGCTCTCGTCATCACGCTCAAAGTGGGGAAGGCCAAAGTGGAACGGATTTTGGTAGACCAAGGAAGCGCAGCCGAGGTAATGTACTACTCGTTATTTAAACGATTTGGATTCACTAGCAAGGACCTAAAGCCTTCCGAGGTCCCCCTCGTTGGCTTCAGTGGTACGCCCGTCTATCCACTCGGCACAATTAACCTCCCCGTCACCACTGGCTCGGTAACACAACAAGTCGAGTTTATCATCGTTAACTCACCGAGCCCCTATAACATCATATTGGGGAGAAATTGGCTGCATGCGATGAAGGCCGTAGCGTCTACGTACCATCAGGTGCTACGGTTTATCGGAGCAAAGGGAAAGCAAGAAGATGTGAAGGGAGATCAGATAGCTGCGAAGAAATGCTATATTTCAACCGTGGGCAGAAAGGAAAAGAAGAAACCAAAGCAGGTGCAATGGGTGGAGATACCCGAGGCACCAGTCTTGGAAGATGTCGGTAGGCCTGCCGAGGCAAAATCTGTGGAAGATCTCGTCACAGTCCCGATCAATAAGGATGGAAGCCGTTTTTCCTAATCGGCTCCTCGCTAACCAAGGCCGAAAAGGAGGAGATGGTGACCTTTCTAAAAGCAAACATTGAGGTATTCGCTTGGACTCCGTACGAGATGCCAGGGGTTGATCCGAGATTCATCAAGCATCAGCTTAATGTTGACCCCTTGAGGCGCCCGATTATTCAAAAGCCGAGAAGATCTTCTGCTGTTCATGCCGAGGCAGTGGAATCAGAAGTTGACAAACTATTGGAAGCCCAAGCAATCCAGGAGGTCCAGTACCCTACTTGGCTGGCGAATACGGTGGTGGTCCCAAAGAAGAACGGAAAGCTAAGGGTCTGCGTAGACTACACAAACCTGAATGATGCATGTCCGAAGGACTGTTTCCCAGTCCCTCGGATAGACCAACTCGTGGACGCTACGGCAGGACATGCTCGGTTGAGCTTTATGGACGCATATAGGGGCTATCACCAAGTCTTCATGGATACCGAGGATATGGAGAAGACAGCTTTTATCACACCAAGGGGTCTCTATTGCTACCGAGTCATGCCCTTCGGGCTGAAGAACGCCGGGGCTACCTTCCAAAGGATGGTGTCTCGAATGTTCAAAGATCAGCTCGGGGACACGATGGAGGCCTACATCGATGACATGGTGGTGAAAAGCGTACAAGAGGAAGACCATATTGCAGACCTCAACAAGATGTTCACGGTGCTGAAGCAACATGGCCTTAAACTCAACGCCGAGAAGTGTTCTTTCGGAGTTGGGTCAGGGAAATTCTTAGGTCACTTGGTGACGAGAAGGGGTATTGAAGCAGATCCGGGCCAAGTCACAGCTATACAACAGCTCGTCTCACCGAGAACAATCAAGGAGGTCCAAAGGCTGACAGGGATGGTGGCAGCTCTCAACCACTTCATCAGCCGCTCGGCTGACTTATGTCGTCCGCTCTTTCAATCGATCAAAACAAGTAAGAGGAAGTTCCAATGGACCAAAGATTGCGAGAAGGCTTTACAGCACCTGAAGACCTATCTTACCGAGCCACCGTTACTGGAAACACCTCAGGAAAATGAAGATCTGTTCATCTACTTATCTGTCTCTCCACATGCGGTCAGCTCAGTTCTCGTACGAGCAGAGGGAACCGAGCACCGACCGGTGTACTATGCCAGCAAAACGCTTACTGGAGCCGAGACAAGGTACCTTCCTCTTGAAAAGGTGGCCTTCGCTCTCGTCACTGCATCTCGGAAGCTGCTCCCTTACTTCCAGGCTCACACAATCATAGTTCTCACCGAGTATCCACTGAAGGCACTTATCCGAAGAGCTGATCTCTCAACACGGGTCACCAAGTGGTCATGTGAGATGGCCAACTTTGACATCCAGTATCGACCGAGAACAGCTATAAAGGCACAGGTGCTAGCTGACTTCATTGCGGAGCTAACACCAGGAGAAGAAAAACAGAAGAAAGAAGAGCCCAACCCATCCCTACCCGAGCAAGAAACCGAAGACCCTGACGCCCCCGTGGCGATTGAAGATGTAAACAATGCGACCTCGGACGAAGAATCATCCAAAGAAACTGAAACAGCCGAGTTAACACCAACGCCTCTCTCGGAAGGAGAACCGAGTCCGAGCGCGGACGAAGACCAAGCATCTGTGCCATTCTCTACTTGGCACATGTTCCACGGCAACGCTTGGAAATTACACATAGACGGAGCTTCCAACCAACGCGGAGCTGGAGCAGGCGTAGTCTTGATCTCCCCCGAGGGAGTGGTACACGAGAATGCTATATCAATCGAGTTCCCGGCCTCTAACAACGAGGCCGAGTACGAAGCATTAATCGCAGGCCTTCGGCTCGCCGAGGCAATGGACGTGAAGACTCTAATGGTTTACAGCGACTCACAACTCGTTGTAAACCAGTTCAACGGAGACTACGATGCTAAGGATGAAAGAATGGCCAAGTATCTGAGCCTTGCCAAGAGCCTAACCGAGACATTTGAAGAAATTGAAGTCCATCAGGTGGGCCGAGAGCACAACACCCACGCTGACGCACTCGCAGGACTCGCCTCAGCATGCAAAGCATCCGAGCAGAGGTCAGTTTCCTTTGGAACAATCTCTTCACCGAGCTTCGATTCCCCTCGTACCCAGATGTTGAATATCGAGCTCGGTCAAAGCTGGATGGATGAACTCATGTTTTACCTATGAGACGACAAGCTACCTGAAGACCGACGAGAAGCCCACTGGATCAGATGTAAGGCTGCAAACTACTGGTTCTCACCAACAGGTTCCCTATACAGACGATCTCGGACAGGCCCGTACCTCATGGTGGTCCATCAGAACCAAGTCCATTCAATACTCCACGAACTGCATGCTGGCAGCGGCGGCTGCCACTCGGGAGGACGTTCTATCGCCCACCGAGCCATCACTCAGGGGTATTGGTGGCCGAAGATGAAGGAAGATGCTGAAGAGTTTGTCCAGAAATGCCATAAGTGCCAGCTGTTCAAGCCAATGATCCACCAGCCAGCCGAAGACCTTCAACCGATCACTAGTCCATGGCCCTTTGCTCAGTGGGGGTTGGACATCGTGGGAGAACTACCACTCGCTCCGGGAGGATTTCGCTACCTTATAACCGCGACAGATTATTTTTCCAAATGGGTTGAAGCCGAGCCTCTAGTCTTCATCACCGAGGCAAATGTGAAGAGCTTCTTATGGCAGAACATCATCTCTCGGTATGGGGTTCCGTATGCAATTGTCTCGGACAATGGCAAGCAGTTCACTGGGAAGCAAATGAAAGAGGTATGTGACAAGCTCGGCGTACGCTTCTTCAACTCCACACCTGTTTATCCTCAAGGTAACGGCCAAGCCGAGGCGTCTAACAAGACGGTCGCGGCTGGAATTAAGAGAAGGCTAACTGCAAAGCGAGGGAAATGGGTTGAAGAGCTACCGCACGTCCTCTGGGCATTCAGAACCACTCCGAGACGTTCTACTGGTCAGACTCCCTACTCCCTAGCCTACGGTATTGAAGCTGTGATCCCTATTCAGAAGGGGCTACCAACAATCCGAACCGAGTACTTTGACGAAACCACTAATGACACGGCCCTAAGTAACGATCTGGATTTGGCCGAGGAGAGGCGAGATGCAGCTCGGGTAAAGTTGGCAGCTTATCAACAGGAGGTGGCTAAGGGATACAACAAGACGGTTCGGTTGAGGACATTCTGCCCGGACGACCTGGTCCTCAAAAAGGTCACGGACAAAAATAAGAAAAAGAAGCTGATGCCCAATTGGGATGGTCCTTACCGAGTCGTTAAGAAGGTGGGCAAAGGAGCTTATCAGATAGAAGACATGGATGGGAAGCTCGTAAACAAGCCATGGAATGCTTACAATTTGAGAAAATATTATGCTTAAGGGTATTGTTCTCGGATGATGAATGTCAATACTTAGAAAAATTGAAGGACTTCTGATGTATTACTTCCTCGGAAATTTATCAATGAAAAGACATTTGATCTCAACTGTCGTCCTTTTTAATCGTGTCTCGGTATTCGTACCTGATGGCTTTGGCCAAAGGCACAACCTAACACATGGGCTTCATCCCATAAGACCGCTCGGTTAAACCGAGCCAATCCAATGATTACGTCGATAAAATCACACACCCTCGAGGTGGTACTAACATAAATGTCTCGGCCCATAAAACCGAGCTCGACGTAAAAATCCTTCTATAGGGGTATTGACCAAAGAACAGCTTGCTTTTACAAGTTAGTAACTGATCCACTCATGACTTATCAAACCATCTCGGTACGATTTCACCGAGTCAATCAAACTCTTGTTACAGGGTATTATTCGAATCAAACGACGAAGTGACTAAAATTGACTCGGTTCTCCGAGGCGTTACTTCAACAATTTTTGACGTTTGATATTACTTCGACATTTTTACCGAGACATTTCATATTACTCTCGGATTCCAACATTTGTGAAAATTTCCTCAATTTTTTACAAGTCTTAACTATGACCATCCAATTGACTCGGCAATATATCCGAGAAGATCTATCAAATTGCTTCGGGTAGTTTTCATGCCTTAGCAAAATTTCTTAACACATTCATCTCAACTTAGGCCAAGGGTATTTCTTTGCCCTAAGCCGAGACGAATGGGGGTATTACTATGATATCTCGGAAACAATCATTCAACAAGATACAAACAGAAGAGATAAAGACTAACATTCCATTCATTCATCACAAACGACTCGGCATAAAATTCCACCGAGCCGTTCCAAAATAAGAGATAGTTTGGGGGAGAAAGAGAAGTGTTGCTTCAACAACAATGACAACGGTCTGGCATATAATTCCACCAGCCGTACCCAAATAACAAACCATAGAATTAGTTCGGGGGGGGGGGGGGGGGGGAAGAAAGAGTGTTCAGAAAAAAATACAAGTTCAAGGGAAACAACATCAAGTATTTTCCTCAGGACCTCGGTCAACGACCTCGGTCTCATCAGCAACAGTATTGTCAACATTCTCGGCATTCTCTGCAGCTTCTTCCTCCTCTTCTTCTTCATCAGCCTCCTCCTCCGAGGGGATCTCGATTTCGGGGGTCTCGACCTCAGGTAGTGCTCGGAGAGCAGATTCAGCAGGAACGCTGCCAGCTTCTAATCCGAGCTCGTAACCTTTGGCCACCCCTTTGAAATAGTATATCTTGGCACCACTTCGGAAACCCATGTTCTTGATCTCGGCAACTTGGCCTTGATAATGCTCCACGATCTTCAACTTCGCCTCCTCAAAACCGGCCGAGTGCGCGACGCTAACCGCCTTCTTCGATTTCTCTTCTTCCTCAGATAGCTTTTGCTGTAACGCCCTCACCTGGCCCTTCAGATTGTCCAACTAGGAAAGCTGCTTCTTCGCCTCATCCAATTCCGAAAGCTGGAGCTTCGCGGCAGCCAGTTCATTCTCGGTTTCCTTCTTCTTCGAGATGGCGTCCTTGTACTTCAGCTTTAGGTTGTTGAAAGAAGAGGAAAGGTTTACCACCTTTTGGTGGTAGCCGAGGACGGATTCGTTCGCCTGAAAACAGAGTATAACAGTAAGCAAGATATAAAGATGAAGAAAGACAAACGTCACGGCAAAACGCTTACCAGGGACAAGTGTGAGAACATGTCCACAATGTTCCCTTCCAGGTCGGAGGGGAGCTGCTTCATGTCCTCAGGCAAGCACACCCCTTGAAGCAAAGGGAGATCGAGTCTGGGATTTGCTCGGACACTGTCCGTCAGCAGCACAGGTCGCACCTGCTTGGTCTGAGGGGCAAAGACGAAGGGAACTAGAGAAGAGGTTTCGGCATTTGAGTCCTTCGGAGGGGCTTCTTTCTCGGTAGACGCTTTCTCAAGAGTGGTCTTATCAGCAGCGCCCTTGTCTTTCTGCACGTCCTTCCCCGAACCTGATCCCAGCACGAGCCTTTGTTTCTTAAGCTCGGCATGGTCAGTCTCGGGGGTGACAGGAGCTCTCTTGGATTGGCTCGGGGTGCCCTTAGCAAACGGAGCAACGGACTTCTTGGCTTTCTTGCTCAGAATAAGGCTTGGCAAATCGCCGAGATTACCCCCCATATCTTCTCCTTCTTCTTCCTCAAACTCTTCTTCCAAAGGTTCCCTAACCTTTCCCACGAGATCCTGAATTGGGGCTCGGTGTAGATCGAACGCAGAATCCGAGCTTACATCCACGAGATCGACCGACTTCCCTTTAGCCGAGGACCTCTTTCTCTTCCTACTCGGGCCTGCACGCTCGGCGGCGAGTTGTTCCTTGCTCTTCTTCTTCCTCTGCTGGAGGTAAGACGTATACGACGGCTCGTACTCTAGCAAAACGTGAGAATACCTTTCTTGCAGGGGGATTCGGTAAGCAGCTCGGATGTTGTCGTCGTTCTTGGCCTTGAGTAATCGTCTCGTAACAGGGGAGACCTCTGCAAAACAAAGAGAGGAGGAGGATCATCATAATATAGCAAGCAGTCAAATGGGGCAAAGAAACATGCTATAGACAAAAAATAAACCTATGAAAGTATTTTGTCTCGAAATTGGGTAGGTGCCATCATCATCAGGGCCGAACTCGAAGTTACCCCGAACCTCTACGAAGTCGTTAGCCCATGGGTCGGAATCGGGGAGGTGGTCAATCAAATAAGACCTGGGTTCCTTGGGAGTACTCCGTAGGGATAGGTATCGGCGCTCGGAAGGGCTGTTCTTCGAGACGTTATAAACTCCTACCAAGTCACTCAAATTAAAAATAAATCCAAATTTCTCCCGTAACATGAACACGCTGTTAACGATCCGAAAAGAGTTCATTGCCAAAAACCTCGGGTTGATCTGGTACTCGTATAGAAACTGACGGAGCAGCAAGTTAACCGGGAATCGGAGCCCTCCCTCCGTTATCGCCAGGAGAGGGACGGTAATATGATCCTCAGAAAAAGTAATGTCATCTTCTCGGACTAGTCGGAGCTCAACATCGGGGGGAATCTTATACTTCCGACAGAATGCTCGGTAACTCCCGGCCTTTCCTTTTGAAGTACTCCAGGAACACGTTCACCCCTTTTACCGAGGACTTGGCCTTGGGAGGTGGTGCCTCTTGCTGTGGGTTCTCGGTAGCATGCTCGATTGATGGGTTCTCGGTGGTTGGCTCGTAAAGAGACCCGGTGTTATCCGCTTTGGGGTTCCGGACCCCCACGATTTGGACATCGGGGCTACCGTCTCTCCTATTCCCAGGGTTCATGGATTCGGTATGATCGCTACTGATCTCACCTTGGTTAACCGAATTCTCACTACTGGATCGAACGCCTGGATCAACATCTATGGGATTGAGGGGGGCGAACCCCTCGTCAACTGGACCCATATCTGCGGACGCCATCCCTACGTCAGGTTCAAGGAAGGTTTGTCCGAGACGGTAGTGTAAGCGATTATAACTACGTACGGAGGGCTCGGAGTCGCTCGTCCTGTTGGAACTCCCCGAGGAAAGGACAAAGGGCTCCAGGATTGAAGAACCTGACAAAAGTGCACGGGTGAAAAGCAGTTAGCCATATAACTGACATTGGTCTAAAGCTCTCGTTGAAATTACTAAGTGGCAAAGTAGGCTCGGACCAATTCCGAGCCAAAAATCCAATTAATCAGTGCACTATTTGTGCTTCTCGGACATCCTAAGCAAGGGAAGGGCTACCGATGGCACGAGATCTATCTCGGCCAAGGCCCGGATTCTTTGTCTCGGATGGAAAACGACTTTGCATCCTAAAAACCTAAGGGTCGAAGGATCTAAAAGCGACTCGAAGAGTCACAGGGATTGTTCTAGCAAAGAACGCGATGAACACTTGAACGTCTACACTGTTCATCGAGATTTCAACAGTCTCACAACAGATCGCAAAAAATCTTTTCTTTACTAAACAAAAACTCCTTCAAATCGTCTCAAAGCAGAAATCAACGATTAAGACAGAAAGAATCGACAACTTGCGAAGAGATTCTTACCTCTGAAACACCGGTGAACAGTGGCAGTGGTGGCAGAGGTGAACCGACACGGCGGTTTCCGTCAGAAAATGGTGGAAAGCGGTGGTGCAAAGGCTGAGAAAATGGAAGAGCACGGCGGTGTAACGGCTGAGAATCACAATCATACGCCGGAGAAGGGATGCGGGATGAAAATCACAGGCAGAGAGTGGGAGAAAAGCTCTTTCTCTCTCTAGAATGGCCGATTTATAAGCGGTGTGGAGCGTTTAAAACATAGCGCGGGAAACGAGGCAACGTTTGGGCGGCGTGATTAATTTGGTGACATGTGTCCTTGATGTGACCAGCCGAGCCTATCCTCTGACAGCTCACGTAAGCGTACCTCTCTCAGATATAACCACGATCCGTGTACGCCTCTCTCGCCCAATAGATTTCAACCATGTGGTGCAATCCGAGTCCGTCCACGAAGCGACCGAGGCTAGGGTTCACAACGGGAGAAGTCCTCTCTTCTCGGATACATCTTGCTTGCACCTCGGCTTAATGCAGCGGCCCTACAAGGAATGGTCAACTCCTTTCTCGGAATCAAATGTCTCGAAAGAAATTGAGGGGCTATTGTTATTGTAGTGGGCCGAAATCTAGCAGCCCAAATGGGGCTCGGTTGAGGAGCCCGGAAGAAATTGGGCTCAGATGGATCTCCAGACCAACCAGGGAACAGAACGCCATGGCCCGACCAAGCGAGGCCCAACCGAGACAAACTAGTGTCTCAGCCGGTAGACCGTGAACCGGACGAGCCATCCGAGACGGATAACATCCGAGATGGCTCGGGGGAATAATCCGAGATCTCGGTGACGACCCACGTGACGTCACCAGAGGCGGTTAACACTCGTAACAAACTGGGGAAGGCGCATGTGCATGAGACAGCTGTACCTACGTCAGCATGATGGCACCCGAAACGGTTACATTACGTGCTCAATTGTGATTGGAGGACGCGAACATGCGATGCATGCAGATCTGGCTCGTGACGCTGGGTGACGTCATCCGAGCCAGATTGACCGATCTGCCCCTGTACTTGGGTAGCCTATAAATACGAGGCAACGAAGCCCTAAACGGGTACACAATACTTTCTCTCTCTACAAATACTTTCTCAAAACACTTTCTTCTCCGATCACTTACTTGATCGTCGGAGTGCCTTCCCTGGCCATACTCCGGCCAGGTTGGGTGCTAACGGCGTGTGTTCCGTGTGCAGGGGCTTGTGCATCGTCGCATTCGCCACCCACTCGCTGCTCTCACGGGTCAAGGCTTACCCAAGAGGTGCTACTGGATTTTTGAGGACACCACAATTTCCTAAGATTGAGGTTGGTGGGTCATTCATCATGTCTCGGCATTCATAACATTCATTCCAAGCGCTGTGTCGATAGAGGGTGTTTTATGCTGAATGGCTCTTCTCGTTGTATCATACACAGAATCATGCTGGTAAACAATAATTTTGTCACTTTTGGCACAATTTGTTGGCGGAGCAGTTGTTTGCTTGCTTTTCTAGGGCAGTTGTAATCTGCTGTGATTTTCAGGATTTGTCAGTGTCACTGAACTAATCAACTAATCGTACAATGTTGTACTGTAATTTTTGATTATTTGTGTAAGTTTTAGGATAAAGATTACCGCAGGTTTGTCGCCTTTTGTAGTGTTTCATGGTCTTTTTGCTGTGGTTGGCATAGCTGCAGATCCATAGGTCCATGTAAGTCATATCCGGAGCAAAAACCATGTGGTCGGATGAAACTTCTATGGATGTCATTTATGTCATTGGCTCCATAAACCTGTAATACACACGCTTCTTAGGCTTTTGTTCCATTATGTAAATTTGTAGGTGAAATAAGGTGCAGATTCTTGATTCAAATTTTCATATGGAGTTAATACAACTATTCTATACCTTCTTTCGCAATTCTGCATTTCCTTTTTGGAGCATATTGACCTCCTTAATCAATTTCATATTGTTTTGATGGATAATAACTCCCTGCAGTGTAATCAATGGAAGTTAGCTACTCCTAAAATAAAAACAGCCCCTACACAGAGACTGCCAACCGTTGAGCCCAAATTACTAAAAAGACCTGGCGGTTTAATTCTTGTATTTCATCAGTTAAAAGTTCGTCCTGCAGAAATCATAAAACCATAAATACATGTGCTACATATGATTCAACAACTATTTACTGAAGATAATCTTTTTGTACCTTCTTGGTCCTGATACCCTTCAAGCTCGTTTCCAATTGGCTTTCTAGATTTTCAAGATCTTTGACACTCAAACCATTAATTTCTTCACCCTTCAATTGCCTGAAATTGTTGTTGCAGTTGAATGTAGGTTAATGTATTGGATTTGATAGGTGCATCCTGCAATATTTATGCAACATGTTTTTTATTTTCATTGGCTTGTGCACACTGGGTTAAATATGAATCAACCATATTCCACCATTAGCTAATGTTCATACTTTGTAGTCCACAACCTATGAATGGCGAATCTTTAAATGCTTATCGCTTTTTTTTTTTTTTTTTTGTATGCTCAATCTACTGTATAGTGCAATTTTCTTTGGATCGACACCAAGTGTTACTTGGAATGTGGTACTGACATAGATACAAGACATGACACGACGCTCCGATATGCAATTTTTAAAAGTTTGAGGACATGACATGTTGGGACACTTCGAAAACTGTTTTTTTCAGCCTTAATAGCCACAACCAGATGTGTGCAAGCTCGTGAATAAAAAATAAAAAAGATAAGGGTCTAAGATAAGTATAAGTACAATACCATATATGCTTCCATATGCACCATTGTTGCATCATTTACGAAAGTGTTCCAGTAGAATGCATTTCATCTTTCGGGTCTTGCTAACCAGCACTATTGGAATTGTGCCTTGAATTTTCCCTTTTTGGGAGAATTCCAATTGTGTTTAGGATTTCCTATTGATTGTGCTTCTTATAAATAGAGGCTTTTTGGGGATCATTTAGCTATCTCTCATATTGTGGCCTCTCCAGAGTTACGGATCATAGCCGGCTCTTTGTATCTCTTCTTCACCATTGATAGTGAACTCTTTCTCTCCTCATCCGTGGACGTACCTCAATCTTGGGGGAACCACGTAAATCTTTTGTCTCGTGTGATTGCTTGTTTTGTTTGCTTTCTCCTAACTTAGTCGCATTCATAACGTGCGTTTTACAACAAACTGGTATCAGAGCTTCTGGTTGAAAAAATAGGGTTTCGTTTCCGATTGTGGTAATGGTGGCTAAGTTTGAGATCGCAAAATGTGATGGGCAGAGCAGCAGTTTCAGTCTTTGGAGAGTAAAGATGAAGGCTCTGTTAACCCAACAGGGATTGCACAAGGCTTTGTTAGGATTGGCGAAGTCTGGGGTTAGTCCGGAGAATTGGGAAGACTTGGATGCCAAAGCTCTGAGTTCTATTTAGTTGAGTCTGGTAGATGATGTTCTTCGCGAGGTGGAAGAGGAAACTTCAGCAGCGGGTGTTTGGCTGAAGTTGGAAGACATATATATGACGAAATCGCTCACGAACAGGTTGAATATTAAACAACGTCTTTATATGTTTCGAATGCGTGAAGGTACACCTGTTAAGGATCACTTAGACGAGTTTAATCGTATTATTATGGATCTGAAAAACATTGATAGTAAAATTGAGGATGAGTACCAAGCCCTAATTTTGTTATGTTCTTTACCACCTTCATATGAGCATTTTGTTACCACCCTGTTGTATGGCAAAGACACAATTTCTATGGAAGATGTTAAATCCAGCCTCTATTCGAAAGAATTGAAGGAAAAGGTGTCTGGTGAGGGTGATGCGCATGCGGAGGGTTTGATTGCTAGGGGAAGAACAACAGAAAGGAATGAGTCGAGTAATTGGGGTAGATCCAAGTCAGTGAAAAAGAAGAAGGGGAAGTGCAATTTTTGCAAGAAACTCGGGCACTGGAAAGTTGACTGTTTAAAACTCAAAGAGAAGGAAAAGGAGAACCAGAAAGGGAGTAAAGATATTGTTGGAGTTGTTGAAAGCTCAGATGAGTTGGATACATTGTTATCAGTTACAACGGGTAATTCCCGTTCTGACAATGAGTGGATTCTGGATTTTGGATGTTCATACCACATGTGCCCGCATAAAAGGTGGTTTACTACTTATGAGGCGGTCAATGGTGGTACAGTTTTGATGGGCAACAACATGGCCTGTAAGACTGTTGGTGTTGGAACGATTCAGCTCAGGATGCATGATGTTCATACCACATGTTCCGGATTTGAAGAAGAATCTTATCTCCCTGGGTGCTCTTGATTCTCTTGGTTGTAAATTCCTCGGTGGAGGTGGAATTTTGAAGGTCTTGAGAGGTGCATTGGTACTGATGAAGGGTCAGCAGCGTGGCAACCTCTATATACTTCAATGCAGTACAGTTACAGGTGCTGCAACAACAGTTGCCTCATCAAAGGTTTCAGATTCAGACTTGACTTGTCTGTGGCATATGTGCCTTGGGCATATGAGCGAGAGGGGGATGACAGTTTTGAGCAAATAGGGTTTGCTATGTGGCCAGAAAATTGAGAAGCTGGATTTTTGCGAGCATTGTGTCTACGGCAAGCAGTGCAGGGTCAAATTAAGTACAACTGTTCATCACACCAAAGGCATAGTAGATTATTTTCACTCGGATCTTTGGGGTTCCGCAGAGGTAACTTATAAAGGTGGTTTTCGATATTTTATGAGTATTATCGATGATTTCTCTCGTAAGGTTTGGGTGTATATGCTAAAACATAAAAGTAATGCTTTGAGTACATTCAAACAGTTTAAAATTTTGATAGAGAATCAGACGGGTAAAAAAATAAAATGTTTGAGAACTGACAATGGTATGGAGTTTTGTCTTGGCGAATTTGATAAGTTTTGTAGTGATGAGGGCATGTGAGGCATCACACAGTGAGAAAAACCCCTCAGCAGAACGATGTGACTGAACGAATGAACATGACTCTTTTGGAGAAGGCGCGTTGTATGTTGTCCAATGCCGGGTTGGGCAAAGAGTTTTGGGCTGAAGCCGTTTCCACAGTATGCTATTTGGTGAATAGGTCTCCATCAATTGCTATTGAGTGTAAGACTCTGTTTGAGGTATGGTCGGGTCATAAGACTGATTATTCCATACTGCGTGTGTTCGGGTGTCCAACTTATGCTCATGTGAATGAGGGTAAGTTGGAGCCACGTGCCAAGAAGTGTATTTTCTTGGGTTATCAGGCAGGTGTGAAAGGGTACAGATTATGGTGTCCGCAAACCTCTAAGTTTTTAATTAGTAGAGATGTTACTTTTGATGAAAACTTTATGGTTAAGGGGTCTAAGCAGGTTGAAGATGCAGTTGAGGAACCGAGGGTTCCAAAGCAGGTGGAGTTGTTATGTGAATCTTCTGGCTCAGGGAAGAATGACAGTGATCAGCCAATTGAAGAGGAGTTCAAGAGTTTAGACACAGATGATGATGTATCAGTAGAGCAACCACGCACTATTGCTAAAGATAGGCCAAGGAGGGAGATTCGGCTTCCTAAAAGGTATTCGGCTTATTCTGAGATGGTGGCCTATGCTTTATCAGTTGCTGAAACAGTGGAGTATGATGAGCCTTCTAGCTATGCGGAAGCTGTTTCGAGCAATGAGTGTGCGCAGTGGTGTGTTGCTATGAGTGAGGAGATTGAATCTCTTCAGAAGAACCAGACATGGGAGTTGGTAGAACCGCTGAAAAATAGGTGGATTGTTGGGTGTAAGTGGGTATTCAAGTGCAAGCCAAATATTCCAGGGGTTGAAGAGGCACGGGTAAAAGCTCAGCTAGTGGCGAAAGGCTTTAGTCAGAAAGAAGGTGTTGACTACAATGAAGCATTTTCACAAGTTGTAAAGCACAGTTCCATTCACACTTTACTTGCTATTGTTGCATGTTATGACCTTGAGTTAGAGCAACTTGATGTCAAAACGACAATTTGCATGGGGAGCTTGAGGAACAGATTTATATGCGTCAACCGGAGGGATTTGTTGTTTCTGGTAAGGAAGATCATGTGTGCTAGCTTCGTAAGTCTTTATATGGCTTAAAATGGTCTCCTAGGCAATGGTATAAGCGGTTTGATACATTTATGATAAGCCAATCATACTCTAGGAGTGAGTATGACAGTTGTGTGTATTTTCGAAGACTTCTAGATGGTTCGTTTATTTATCTACTGTTGTATGTTGATGATATGCTTATTGCTGCCAAACGTGTATCAGAAATCAACAGGTTGAAACAACAGTTGGGTGGTGAATTTGAGATGAAGGATTTGGGTGCAACAAAACGGATTTTGGGTATGGAGATTAGCAGAAATCGAGTAGATGACAAGTTGTTCTTGAATTAGAAGTCATATGTTCTCAAAGTGCTTGAGCGCTTTGCCATGCAGAACTCGAAGCCAGTCAGTACCCCTTTGGCAGCACACGTTCGACTTTCAGCAGAATTGTCACCACAGTTGGAGGATGAGGAGAAGTATATGTCTCAGGTTCCATATTCGAACGCGGTTGGGAGCCTTATGTATGACATGGTATGTACTCGTCCTGATATTTTACATGCAGTTAGTGTCGTTAGTCGCTATATAGGGCGACCGAGAAAGGCACATTGGGAGGCTGTGAAGTGGATACTTTGGTATTTGAGAGGTACTACAAATATGGGTCTTTTGTATGGAGTTTCTAATATGGGTAATCAAGTAGTTGGATATGTTGATTCGGATTTTGCCGGTGACCATGATAAAAGGAGGTCTCTGACAGGTTATTTGTTCACTTTATCCGGAAGTGCCATTAGTTGGAAAGCAACTTTGCAGGCTACTGTCGTGATGTCTACAACAGAAGCGGAGTATATGGCCATTGCCGTAGCTGTAAAGGAGGCATTATGGATAAGGGGAATTCTTTGCGAGCTTGGTGTTGCACAAGGGGTCACTTTAGTATTTTGTGACTCGCAAAGTGCTAAACATCTGACTAAAAATCTGATGTATCATGAACGGACCAAGCATATTGATGTCAGGTATCACTTTGTTCGAGAGATCATCTCACAGAAGCAAGTTGAGGTGAAGAAAGTGGGAACGACAGATAACCCAGCGGACATGTTGACTAAACCGGTTCTGGTTGCCAAGTTGAAGCATTGCTTGGGCTTGGTTGGTATTTACAGTTGATCGCCCCTTGGGGGCAATGTGGCTAGGTAGAGGCAGAAGATGGTTGCTATAATTAGTGATTTGGGTTCAGTGGAATTCAAGTCAAGGTGGAGAATTGTTGGAATTGTGCCTTGAATTTTCCTTTTTTGGGAGAATTCCAATTGTGTTTAGGATTTCCTATTGATTGTGCTTATAAATAGAGGCTTTTTGGGGATCCTTTAGCTATCTCTCATATTGGGGCCTCTCCAGAGTTACGGATCATAGCCGGCTCTTTGTATCTCTTCTTCACCATTGATAGGGAACTCTCTCTCTCCTCGCCCGTGGACGTACCTCAATCTTGGGGGAACCACGTAAATCTTTTGTCTCGTGTGATTGCTTGTTTTGTTTGCTTTCTCCTAACTTAGTCGCATTCATAACGTGTGTTTTACAACAAGCACCAACTAGCTAGGTGGTGGATAATATGCATACAATACCAATTAAGTTGAGATTTCAACACACATTACACGGATATCAATACACTTTCACAAATATCATACACTTTCAGCAGAATTGTCACCACAGTTGGAGGATGAGGAGAAGTATATGTCTCAGGTTCCATATTCGAACGCGGTTGGGAGCCTTATGTATGACATGGTATGTACTCGTCCTGATATTTTACATGCAGTTAGTGTCGTTAGTCGCTATATAGGGCGACCGAGAAAGGCACATTGGGAGGCTGTGAAGTGGATACTTTGGTATTTGAGAGGTACTACAAATATGGGTCTTTTGTATGGAGTTTCTAATATGGGTAATCAAGTAGTTGGATATGTTGATTCGGATTTTGCCGGTGACCATGATAAAAGGAGGTCTCTGACAGGTTATTTGTTCACTTTATCCGGAAGTGCCATTAGTTGGAAAGCAACTTTGCAGGCTACTGTCGTGATGTCTACAACAGAAGCGGAGTATATGGCCATTGCCGTAGCTGTAAAGGAGGCATTATGGATAAGGGGAATTCTTTGCGAGCTTGGTGTTGCACAAGGGGTCACTTTAGTATTTTGTGACTCGCAAAGTGCTAAACATCTGACTAAAAATCTGATGTATCATGAACGGACCAAGCATATTGATGTCAGGTATCACTTTGTTCGAGAGATCATCTCACAGAAGCAAGTTGAGGTGAAGAAAGTGGGAACGACAGATAACCCAGCGGACATGTTGACTAAACCGGTTCTGGTTGCCAAGTTGAAGCATTGCTTGGGCTTGGTTGGTATTTACAGTTGATCGCCCCTTGGGGGCAATGTGGCTAGGTAGAGGCAGAAGATGGTTGCTATAATTAGTGATTTGGGTTCAGTGGAATTCAAGTCAAGGTGGAGAATTGTTGGAATTGTGCCTTGAATTTTCCTTTTTTGGGAGAATTCCAATTGTGTTTAGGATTTCCTATTGATTGTGCTTATAAATAGAGGCTTTTTGGGGATCCTTTAGCTATCTCTCATATTGGGGCCTCTCCAGAGTTACGGATCATAGCCGGCTCTTTGTATCTCTTCTTCACCATTGATAGGGAACTCTCTCTCTCCTCGCCCGTGGACGTACCTCAATCTTGGGGGAACCACGTAAATCTTTTGTCTCGTGTGATTGCTTGTTTTGTTTGCTTTCTCCTAACTTAGTCGCATTCATAACGTGTGTTTTACAACAAGCACCAACTAGCTAGGTGGTGGATAATATGCATACAATACCAATTAAGTTGAGATTTCAACACACATTACACGGATATCAATACACTTTCACAAATATCATACACTTTCAGCAGAATTGTCACCACAGTTGGAGGATGAGGAGAAGTATATGTCTCAGGTTCCATATTCGAACGCGGTTGGGAGCCTTATGTATGACATGGTATGTACTCGTCCTGATATTTTACATGCAGTTAGTGTCGTTAGTCGCTATATAGGGCGACCGAGAAAGGCACATTGGGAGGCTGTGAAGTGGATACTTTGGTATTTGAGAGGTACTACAAATATGGGTCTTTTGTATGGAGTTTCTAATATGGGTAATCAAGTAGTTGGATATGTTGATTCGGATTTTGCCGGTGACCATGATAAAAGGAGGTCTCTGACAGGTTATTTGTTCACTTTATCCGGAAGTGCCATTAGTTGGAAAGCAACTTTGCAGGCTACTGTCGTGATGTCTACAACAGAAGCGGAGTATATGGCCATTGCCGTAGCTGTAAAGGAGGCATTATGGATAAGGGGAATTCTTTGCGAGCTTGGTGTTGCACAAGGGGTCACTTTAGTATTTTGTGACTCGCAAAGTGCTAAACATCTGACTAAAAATCTGATGTATCATGAACGGACCAAGCATATTGATGTCAGGTATCACTTTGTTCGAGAGATCATCTCACAGAAGCAAGTTGAGGTGAAGAAAGTGGGAACGACAGATAACCCAGCGGACATGTTGACTAAACCGGTTCTGGTTGCCAAGTTGAAGCATTGCTTGGGCTTGGTTGGTATTTACAGTTGATCGCCCCTTGGGGGCAATGTGGCTAGGTAGAGGCAGAAGATGGTTGCTATAATTAGTGATTTGGGTTCAGTGGAATTCAAGTCAAGGTGGAGAATTGTTGGAATTGTGCCTTGAATTTTCCTTTTTTGGGAGAATTCCAATTGTGTTTAGGATTTCCTATTGATTGTGCTTATAAATAGAGGCTTTTTGGGGATCCTTTAGCTATCTCTCATATTGGGGCCTCTCCAGAGTTACGGATCATAGCCGGCTCTTTGTATCTCTTCTTCACCATTGATAGGGAACTCTCTCTCTCCTCGCCCGTGGACGTACCTCAATCTTGGGGGAACCACGTAAATCTTTTGTCTCGTGTGATTGCTTGTTTTGTTTGCTTTCTCCTAACTTAGTCGCATTCATAACGTGTGTTTTACAACAAGCACCAACTAGCTAGGTGGTGGATAATATGCATACAATACCAATTAAGTTGAGATTTCAACACACATTACACGGATATCAATACACTTTCACAAATATCATACACTTTTTTGTATATCGAGACACTTTTTACACATTATCCGGTGCCATAAGGGTTATGGTTAACATTTTTCTCATCACTATAATTGGTAAACCATAATTTATTGTACAAAATGCAAGACCCTAAGCTGTAAGTAGAGCCTATCACTTCATTTAACGCTATCTTTGGGTTTCTATAGAGTACCGGGAGAGTGTCCATAGCAAGCTTTTGAGTGTCCTTGGAGCGTAAGTTGACAATTTGAGAAATATTTGGACACTTTTCATTTGAGTGTTGTGCCCAGAGAGTGTCGGTGTCCTACAAGTGGCTGGCACCGGTATCTGATAGCGTACTGATTGTCTGTGCTTTATAGGTAGTACACCACATGCTATTGAACATGTATAGACCTATATAGCATATTACTTGAATTAAGTAAGCTACCGCAAAGTGTGAGATTGATTTTCAACTTTATCTAGACTTACATTTTTGCATTCTTCCAAAGTTTTGATTATGCTCATAATGACTATATAAATCAGTATCGGTGTCCTACAAGTGTCTGACAATGGTATTTGACATCCGACTAAATGTATGTGCTTCATATATAGGTAGTAGACCACATGGTATTGAACATGGTAGCGGTAGCTATATATGGCATATTACTTGAATGAAGTAAGCTACCCCAAAACCTGAGACAAATTTTCAACTTTATCTAGACTTGCATTTTTTCATCCTTCCAAAGTTTGTCTTCTGCTAGTAATGACTATATAATTCACATTCCTATGGCCGTCTCCTTATAAGTTTAGCTATTGGTGCGTTATAGCTCCTTCATACTTCTTTTATATCTTTGTATGAGGAAATAGTATAGACATAAATAGGAAAAAATAATCAAGTTCAAATATTTTCTCTGGTTTGGAATATAAGGATATCTGGGAATATTTGTTCAAACTTTATATAGCTACGGTATTATTGTTGACAGGAAATTATATATTGGGTCCTTTCCCCTTCCCAATATCCTTTAAGCCAGAGCCGGCACATAGATTTTGGAGGCCTACATCGAACTCATGAAACGAGGCCCACTCTATATTTTGCACATAAAAATTGGTCAATAAGGAATCTTTATAAAAACCGTTACAAAATTTTTACCGTCACAAAATGCAAACCATAGTTATCCAAAAATAAACAGCCGCTACAATATTTCAAAATTCATCATTTGAACATTTGTCTTCTCGCACTTTTAGCGGCAAACGTACTAATTAAGTCTTCATAATCAAGTTGTTTCACCATATTCTTCTCGATAGACAAAATAGCCAATCCATTTGGCATGGAAGGCTTACACAAAATTATTTGGGCCCAGTACATATATGTAGGTGTACTAAATAATTGGGGGCCCCAAATTTTTGTATTTTTTGTGGGCCTAAAGCCTATGCTTCATAGGATTTGCCTATGAGTCGGCTCTGCTTTAAGCTCTCCTTATCCTAAACCCACTGTGAATTCCACATGTACTAAAGTTGTCCTAGTTGATGCTTAATTACGCGTACTTTGATACTGAACACCAACTTTTTCGTAAGTCTAATACATTTCACCAATTTTCTCAATCATTGGGTATTTATAAACATTGTATGCATGATTCGATATCTAGTGATTTTTCCTACATATTGAAAGAAGAGAGAGGAAAAAGTTATACCTTTGGCATTCTTCCAAGTATTTCAGCTCTTGCCTTAAGGTTTCTGCTTCCCTTCGCCAAAACTAGCAATTTCAAAAACTCAAAAACTTTATCCACGCAGCTGTCAGGGATAGTCCATAGATTGTATCTCAATTGAAATAAGCAGCATGTAGTTGTAGTCCTTCTCATAGATTGAGAACTAATAAACGCGTAATTTTTGTTTTTTAATTTAAGGGAGATAAAACTGGAAATGTTACATGACGGGAAGTTTGAAGTTATTTATACTCTAAATTTGGATTTGGAACTTGTAGATGTTACTATATTTTATGGACATGTATGGAATTGTGTAATGCACTGTTCAGTACTTTATTCTTAGATGTTTCTACTTGTGCTAGTGTTATTTGGACCTTAATGCTTCCCAATGGACTAGCATATGGCCGAGCAAAGAAAAAAAAAAGGACTAGCGTATGTTATATTTGCTAAATTGAGTGTAGTTTGTGTTAAATCTCATGTGGAGGGACTAAAACATACCTACGGACATACTTTACAGAATAAGATCACTGGTTTTGGCTGCTCCTGAACATCTATAGGGAGTTTTACTCACCAATCAGATAGATGCTCATGTGGTTTCTATTCTATTCATACTCCAAGACTTGAGAATGTTAGGGTTCCAATTGTTTAATGCTAGGTTTGGACAATGGAATTTGATTTTGATGTGTTGTACCCACAAGTTGTGATTATGTAATGATTAGGCCCTGTAAGTAGGGCTGCTAACGAGCCGAGCCGAGCTTTGTAGTGTTCGAGCTCAGCTCGTCTGCTTTACGAGCTCAAAACTCGAGCTCGAGGTCGGCTCTGCCGTAAACTAGCCGAGCCCTTAATGAGCCGTACCAGACTAATTTACTTAATGAGAGTCTTTAAACAAGCCAAGCCTATAAAACGAGCCGAGCTTTTAATAGCTGAGCTCGGCTCGTTTAGTAAATGAGCCCAAAACTCGAGCTCGAGCTCGCTTTGATTAGGAAACAAGTCAATTGAGCCGAGCCTTAACTAGCCAAGCTGTGAGCTACTCAATAGCAGTTTGGCTCATTTGCAGCCCTACCTATAAGATATGAATGAAGACATGTGAGTTTTCAATAAATGGTCTCTATCTCTCTCTCTCAAATTAAGAAGTGAGTTGTCTTAGGCAACCCTTTTAGGTCATAAGATTAGATTTTCGTTCTCCTATTTAATATATCAGTGCATATTAGGTGATGTGAATTTTCAATAAGAAATAACATTATCTTAAAAGGTTTTGAAGAGGCAGTTCAAGTTGGTAAGAGAATTGGGATAGTTTTTCATGAAAGTGATGAGGTCGTGATCAATAGATTGGCTCAACCATAAGCTCTCTGATAAAGATTCGGGGAGGTCTTTCAAGATGAAGCTGTTATCATGGAATGTGAGAGGAATGTCAAGTGCAGTTAAGAAGAGATATATTGGGAATCTTGTCAAGGAAAGGAAACCAGACATTTTACTGTTACAAGAAACAAAGATAGGTCATTTGGAGGACTTTCAATTGAATAAGTTATGGTATGATGCAGATTTTAAGGTTGCAGTTTCAGAAGCAGAAGGTTCTTCTAGTGGATTGATTTCCATGTGGAGCGTGGATATTTTGAAGGAGGTGGAAATTATAGTTAACAAGCATTTTATCCTAATAAAAGGTACATTGACAAATTCTTTCCCTTGCATAATTGTCAACATCTATGCACCTAACAATTACATGGAGAGAAGATCATTGTGGAATGAATCGATGGCTATGAAGGAAAGATCAGACGTTCCTTGGTGCATTGGAGGTGACTTCAACGAGATTAGAAGTATTAGTGAAAGGCTTGGATGTACTAGATTGGATAGAGGCATGAGAGACTTTCAGAATTTCTTATCAGAAATGGAAGTAAGGGACATACCTCTAATTGGAAGGAGATTTACTTGGTCCAATTTTCAGGAAACAAATATCCAATCTAGACTAGACAGATTTGTGTTTTCTCAAGAATGGTTAGACCATTTCAAGCTGTCCCAATGGGGATTACAGAGACTGATTTCAGACCATTGTCCTGTCTTAATTACTGATGAGGTGAAAGACTGGGGGAAAAAACCTTTCAGATTTATAAATGCATGGTTAACTCATCCAAAATGTCTTCAAATTATCAAGGAAGGATGGGAAGCTGATAGTAGTCTTGGATGGGCTGGCTTCAGAATTCTCCAAAAGCTAAGTGGAATACAGATCAAACTGAAGGAATGAAATTCTTCTGAGTTTGGCAATTTGAATACCAAATCTGAGGAGTTAAAGTTAAAGCTGCAACAATATGACCTGATTGCTGAAAGTAGAAGCCTATCTGAAGAGGAAAAAGATGAAAGAAACAAATGCAGACAAGATTTCTGGGCTGTGGATAAAATGAAGGAATCTTTGTGGAGGCAGAAATCAAGGTTCAGATGGATAAAGCTTGGTGACAGGAATACAAAGTTCTTTCAAATCTCAGCAAATAACAGGTACAGAAGAAATTTCATTGCATCAATAGAATTTGAAGGAGTGATATATGAGGAGCCTGAGCAAATTAAACAGATGGTAGTCAAGTATTTCAAAGAAAGGTTCAAGAATCAAATTTGGAGGAGACCTAAACTTGGTGGCAACTTCCATAGGAAGATCCAGGATAATTACAAGATAGAATTGGAACTACCTTTCAATTCTGAAGAAATAGTGCAAGCAATCAAGGAATGTAACTCATTTAAGGCTCCCGAGCCGGATGGGCTTTTGTCAAGAAAGCATGGGGGATAATCAAAGCTGATGTATTAGAATTCTTCCGGGATTTTCTCCAAAATGGTAAACTGACCAAAGGGGTTAATGCTACCTTTGTAGTTCTCGTTCCAAAAGTGGAAGCGGCCTCAAACTTCAAAGACTTCAGACCCATTAGCATGGTGGGATAGCTCTACAAATTGCTCTCAAAAGTTCTGGCGAACAGATTCAGAAAGGTGTTGCCAAAGTTTGTTGGAGAAACACAAGCAGCTTTCTTGGGTGGTAGACAAATTCTGGATGGTGTCCTGATAGCAAATGAAGTGATTGATGAATGGAATCAATCGGGTAATCAAGGTTTGATTCTTAAACTGGATTTTGAAAAGCTTATGATTGTGTATGCTGGCCCTTTCTTTTCAAAATGCTAAAAAATATGGGTTGTGGTCATAAATGGATATCCTGGATTAAAACTTGTGTTACCTTAACAACCTTATCTGTTTTAATCAATGGTTCTGCTACTTCCCAATTTAAAGTGGAAAGGGGGCTGAGGCAAGGGGATCCTATCTCCCCCCTTCTATTCAATGTTGTTGCTGAAGGTCTTAATATTATATTTGAAAGAGCCAGGGCTGAGGGGGTTATCTCAGGAATCTCTTTTGGAAACAATAGTCCTGCTATCTCCCATTTACAATTTGCTGATGATACAATAATTTTTTGTAAATGTGAGTTGGCTGAAGTTGTAGCAATTAAAGGTCTGTTGGGAATTTTTGAGCAGCTCTCAGTGCTAAAAATCAACTTCTCAAAGAGTCAATTATGTGGAATTGGTGTGCCTGAGGAAACTGTCCAATCATTTGCCAATGTTTTGGAATGTGGTATAGTATCTCTTCCATTTAAGTACCTTGGCCTTCCCCTGGGTGCTAACCCAAGAAGAATTGTCACATGGAAGCCAGTGATTGAAAGATATGAAAATAAATTAGCCCTTTGGAAGAGGAAATACATCACTTTTGGGGGTAGGTTGACCCTAGTCAAATCCACCCTTGGTAGTCTTCCCCAATTTTATATGTCCCTCTTTAAAATGCCTAAAACAGTGATTAAGAAGTTGGAGAAAATTCAGAGAAAGTTTCTGTGTGGGGATTCTACAGAGAAGAGAAAGTTACACTTGGTAAAATGGGAAAGGGTAACTTTGAGCAAAAAATGTGGTGGTTTGGGCATTAAAAAAATTCATGTTCAGAATTTGTCTTTGTTAAGCAAGTGGTGGTGGAGGTTTGGATCTGAAAAAGAATCACTCTGGGCCAAGACAATTAGAGCAAAATATGGTATAGATGATTCCACTTGGCTACCTGTGAAACCCTCCAGCCTTATAAGATTCTCTCAGATTTGGGGTGATATAGCATCTCTAATTGGGGATGGCTCTGAGATAGCTGGAATAATAAGAGATGGATTCTTCATAAAAGTGGCATCTGGCCAAACAACTGCCTTTTGGTCTGATACATGGTTGGGTGAGAATAATCTGGAAAAGTCATTCCCCAGACTTTACTCTTTGTCCATTCAAAAACAAGCAAAAGTGTGGGAGGTATATGAGTTCTCAAGTCTATCTTGGAATCTGCAGTTTCGAAGAGCCCTTTTTCAATGGGAGTTGGATCAACTGACTATCTTGAAGCAATTGTTAGATGATGTAACTATTCATAACCAAGGGGTGGATCAGTTAAGATGGAGGTGGGACCATAGCTCCGGAGCATTCACTGTAAAATCTTGTTATGAGAAATGGGAGCAAACAACAAATGCTTTGAACCCCATAGGCCCAAAATGCATGTTAATTTGGAAAAACGTCTGCCCACACAAAGTGGAAATATTTACTTGGCAAGCTTTGCAAGAAAAGATAGCAACAGGCTGTGAATTGATTAAAAGAAATATCGTTCAACAAGGAGTGGAATTGGTTGGTCTATGTCCGCTATGTCAGAGAGAGGACGAAACAGCTGTTCATCTACTATTACACTGTCCAATAGCATGGAAAGTATGGTCTCTCATCATGAAATGGTGGGGGCTTTCGTGGGTCTGTCCTTCAAATTTATACATGCTAATGTGTTGGTGGTCATCTTTCTTCTTTAAGAATGTTGAGAAAACATGTTGGGATATAAGTTTCTACGCTGTGTTATGGACTATCTGGTTGGAAAGGAACCATATTATATTCAGGAACAAAATTCTGGACGAAGCGAAAATCATTGATAACTGCAAAACATTGGTTGCTTTGTGGACAAAGGCTTGTTATGATCTCAAAGCGTATACGGTGGAGGATTTCAAAAGATGCCTACATGGTATAAGAAAATTGAAGCTGCCTAAATTGAGGGACTTCTGAATGGGTTGTGTTCTCTCAGGAGACTATTGTTATTGGTTTGTTTTTTTTGCTGCTGGGTGGTTCTTATAAAATTGAATCCAGAATATGGATTGGATGGTAGGGTTCAGGGTAGGCGAATATGAGGTCTGTAATCTGCCCCTAGTTTTGATGCAATCTGCTATTTTGTAACCCAATAGTTGGTTCCTTGCTAACTTTGGCTTTTCTTTTGGTCCTTGCGAGGCTTTTGGGTCATCTTCGGGGATGCCAACCTAGTTGGGATGTCCGAGATGTCTCATTTCCTTGCTTGGCTCCATTTATCATTGTATTTATTCTCCAATGGTTAATAAAATTTATCTTTTGCTGATCAAAAAAATAAATAAAGGGTCTTTCTCTTCTTCCTAATGATTAAAGCTTGCATTCTAGGCATGGAATTTAATTGCTTATGTACATGAAGCATGACCAGTGTTCTATAAGAAGGTTTGAAAGGCCAACTAACTACAAGAAAATGAAGATCTAGTAACGGTTGGATAAACCGTTGGTAGAAATCTCAATAGCAGCAAGACCTAGAAGAGGTAGACAGAGTAGAAATTGGAAGATTGGGGAGAAAGACCTGCACGACCCCTCTTGGTTATAGTAACAGTTTTAGAATCGTTATTAGAAACAGGACTTTAGTGACGGTTTTTATAGAACCGTTAGTATATTAATATACTCTAGTAACAGTTCAAAGCTAACTGTTACTAAATACCCTCCTCTAGTAACGGCTCAAAATCAACCGTTACTAAATACCTTCCTCTAGTAACGGCTCCAAACTAACTGTTACTAAGTATCCTCCAACCGTTACTGAATACCCTCCTCTTTAGGCCCTCATAATATGTATGCTAATAATATTATATTATAAGACAAATTCAATTATATTATAAAGACAAATTCAATTATATTACATAATTATAAGTGGCTATGACACTCAAAATTTTACTTGAAGGGTTTAATCAACAAACACAACAAAATCAACGATCTAGATCGTCATATTATGTTGCGATTGCATGGCTACTTTACATTCGGTTATTGCACAAGACTTACTTTACTATCAATTGCATCCTGATGAAAGGGCTTTCTAAATCTGATCGAGCCAAAAATTTACATGAAAGACTTAATCAGCAAGCACCATAAAATCAACAATCTTTATCGTTGTGATTATGCAACGGTTGTGTGGCTACTGTACATTCAGCTATTGCACAAGACTCAGCTACAATCAATCATATCTCAATGAAGGGGCTCTGTAAACCCGATTGAGCCAAAATTTTACATGAACGGTTTAATTAACAAGCACAATTAAATCAACGATCTTGATCGTTCTGGGTTGTGTGGCTGCTATACGTCCACCTATTGCACAAGACTTGGTTTGTTATCGAGCAAGTTGAATGTATAGATTCTAAAAGCTATTGCCGAGTCTATTTTTTATAATAATCAATCTGAACCATTAGGATTTCACCTTTCTGTTATTCCATCGTTGTCACCAAAATTAGAAATCATCTGTTATTGACAACAATATGATCGGAAGACTTTTAAACATCTAAACGCATTAAAGTCTTATAGACAGTACAAGAAATATGGTTTTCAATACATTATTTGATGAATGGAACCTTTCATTACTCTTATAATAGTTTTCCGAGTTGCTCTACGAGAAATCATCTCAATCCGATGTGCATTACTGGTTTATCCAAAACACCCTCGGATTTAGAGTAATGAAACGGGCGAGTTTTTTATCAACCACTTATGCACATCAGATTAAGCTGATTTATCGGGAAGCCAATCAAAAAATTATTTTGAGAGTAATGAATGGTTTGAATCATCTGTGTGGGACCCTCATTTTATAAATTTTCAACTTTTTTCGTCAAAATAAATTTACCTTATATTACGTATACCCAATGGATTAGATCCAATTTAGATACATGCATGATCCACCGCTTCCCCCAAAACCTTTTTGTAAAAGGAAGATGCTATGGGTACCGAAGGGTAATGCACTGAAATTGTACTAATCGGCTTGCGGGGTCTACTTTTGGGTCTCACACAAATGATCTGAATCGTTCAATAATTTTAAAATAATTTTTCGAGTGTCCCTGCAAAAATCAACTCAATTGGATATGCGTAAGTGTTTCATCCAAACTTCAAGTTTTTCATTCAAAATTCAGAATCCTAAGTTTTGAATGAAAAACTTGAAATTTGGATGAGGCACTTACACATATCCAATTGAGCTGATTTTTTGCAAAAACACTCGGAAAATTATTTTAAAATTATTAAACAGTTCAGATCAATTGTGCGAGACTAGAAAGTGAGCCCCGCAAGCCGATTAGTACAATTTCGGTGCATTACCCTTCGGTACCCATAGGTTTGTCGTTTGTAAAAGGAAGATGCTACAAATTGGACTGGAGATGAAAAAAAATCAAATTGCAATTAGATTCACCGCTTCCCCCAAAAACTTTGGCGCGCGAGAGACGATGGATTTCCCCCCAATATTTTCGGCTGACAAAATTCCCTTCCCTCATTCTCCAGTTCGATCTATCTCACTAACGATTTCCTTCTCCAGCTCTCTCTCTAGCGCCGACTCTTCTCCTCGATCTTGCTCTCATCGTGCGACGGTGGTGAGTCCTCTTCTCTTTAGCTAGTTAGGGCTTGCATAAAACCCAGATGGGAATTTTCAAAAATCCATTACAGGGTTTAGAGACCCTTTTCATATCCCTATTTACAGTAGTAATAAACATGCACAGATGACTTGAAGGTTGTAATAGAATAATTTCTCACTCCTTGAATCACACTAAACCGGTTTGAATAGTTAAAAAATAGTAGTACTATCAAGCAGCAAAATGCATTTGAAATTCTCATTTGCAAATCATGCCAAAAGCCCACCATTCGGCACCCAACAATATATATTTGCCTTAACGAAAGAAACTCGTTTGACACGCACACCATCTGTTCGACGGAATTCCTATAAGATTTATTTGCCTTTTAATATATCTATCGGTGTACCAATATGTGTTTCTTTGCCTTTTTCACAGATGAAGAGGAGAGGGAGTATTTATATGTCTATGTCCAAAATATTTGTTTAATCCACCCCCTTTTTATATATTTAAATATATGTACGGTGGGATTGAGTGGTGTCAACAAACATATAAAATGCTATCTTTGGGTTTAGTAAAGAAATTCTATTGCAATTTTCTATTCTGTTTAATTTGTTTGGCCTTTCTTCATGTTATAAAATGCCTGAAGTATTACAACTCTTGCACTTAGGTAGTGAAACCTAAGTGTAATTTAACTATAAATTACTGTGAAAAGTTCTTTTAGTTTGAGTAATTTGTTGAATTGTTGTGTTTTGTTATTTGTAGTGCGTAGTGGAGGAAGTCCAAGGTCCAACTCAGGCTTGTTCTCGGTAAGGATTGCCTTTATAAAAAATATTGGGTTAAAGTGTAATTTAACTTTAAATATGACTTCTCTTGAGAAACCTAAGGGTCAACTAGTCTGGTCCAAGGACGACATATATTCACAAGTGATTAATAAGAAAGAGCATCATGGTCGTCTTCGTGGTATGGGATTTGGGTACACTCCTACAAATAATGGCTCAACTTCCGACATTGCTACAAGGTTCAACATGACTTCAGAGGAAGAGAGAATGCAAGACAAGGAAACTATACGTGATCTGCAAGAGAAGTTGGAAGCTAATAACCAACAGATGGATACTATGGCTAGTGAAATGAACTTTTTAAGAACACAAGTTGACTTCTTACTTAGGCCTTCTGGTTTACAGGTTATGAATACAATTTATTTACATTGGCAATGTGTATAATCATACTTTGTATATGCTTATTTCGAGTTGTATTGTTTCTTATTGAATTTGAATTGTTCTTTGACAGCTTCAAGACGGTGTGAGTGGTACTCGTGATCAAGCTTCTCCCCAAACACACCAAGGATCATCTTTTGCAAGTCATGAAATAGAACCACGTGGTATGGGTGTTCACTTTCCACTTGACTGATATTTAAAATTCAGTTTGTTCCTTCCATAGTTAAGTAACTTGCGTAAACATAAGAATTGCTTCACAATGCAGCCATGAATTTCTTCCATTGTCATTTTTATTGCAGGTAATAGGACAATCTAGAGGGTTCACCGCCAATTGCTAGTGAATATTACTCGGTTTGAGCTAGGTATGTGTTCTCTACATGAAATCAATACTCTCTAGCTTTTTTTCTAGACAATTTTACCGGTCTAATTATCACAAATAATGGAATAAAAGTAGACTTAGTATAACACTTGCATCCACATGTTTATTTCAACAAATGTACATGGCTGTACATCTGGATATTAATTGCTACCCACTTGTTGGAACTCCATTTGAGACTCTATATCTCTGTTGTGTCATATTTTATTGTGTTGCTGGATTGTGTGAGGTGCAATGAAGCATGGATACGAGACACGGATACGACACGTATTCATTACACAACAATTAGGTTTATCAAATTTGCATACATAAGCAGCCCTATTTCTGGACAGACCTACATTCATTACAAGGGTTTTTTGGGGTGCCATTTTTGGAACAAATTCTGGGAGGCATGCATTCCGAACAGACCTCTATTTTGGTCTGCATACACAATGGCAGCTTGCATACATTTATGGACTTAATACAAAGTGAAATTTCATTGATGATTTGGTAGTTTTTTTGTTGTTATATCGAAAAGGTTAGAGAGAATAGACAATTTGTTTCAGGGGAGCAAATCAGCCCCTTCACCTACTCTATTATAATGCAAGACAGGGTAATAGAAAAATAGAAAAACAATTCATTAATTTTGTTGCTGGATTAGTTGTAAGAAGCATCTCTTCTACCGGTATTGAAGAGATTCATTTGTTAAGAGATCTCTTTCACTTAGATGTTGAGCCCAGCTGTTGATATCTTATTTATGTAGTTGGTTTTGGAACTCTGGCCGGGAAGTTTATACGCGTGCTACCAATTGTGTTTAGCATCTTTTTTTTTTTTTTTTTGCCTTGCATTATTTAGTTATTTTCATTGCCTTTTTTTATTGCAGGTAGTAGGGCAATATGGAAGAATCTAGTTGCGGATATCTATTTTGATGGATGACTTTATCAAAGGAAACTTATGATAGTTTGTTTCATTTTTGTCTGGACAATTAGTCTTAGCCAAGGTATACCTTGTGAATGATTGTTATGCTAGGCATGAAGATTTGATGTACTCTTTACTTTTGACAAGTTCATGTGATGGTTGAATTATGGTATCAAAGTTTACTTTTGAAGGAAATAGCAATTCCTAGACTTTTAGCTTTATGGACATGTTATTTGATAACAGGTTTCTGGGTATAATATGAAAATAAATGGCATATATATGGGTGATTTTTTTATTTTATTTTAAAAAGGGGTCTATAGCAACGGTTTCAAGTATTGCTATAGCTGTTATTAAAAAATAAGAAGAAGGGTCTATAGTAATGGTTCCAAGTGTTACTAAAGCGCAACAATGGCATGTGTCAAAATTGTGGTGTTGCGACAGCTGTAAACGTTACTAAAGCAACCGTTACTAAAGAGAATGGTGGTACCAACGGTTGCCAAAAGTGTTACTAGAACCCTACAGTGACGGATATATTGTAACACTTCATGCAACAGTTGAGCAAACGTTGGTATAGGTCATCTGGGCCTTTAGTAACAGTTTTGACCATCTTCTGTAACGTTTTCAACTGTTGCAAAACTCAGAAATTCTTGTAGTGACTACTCGCCACTTAGGCGATAGAAGGCCTCTCACCGACTAGTCCGACTAGACTGACTAGCCCGACTAATTAGCCGACTAGGCACCAAGTACTCGGCCCTAGAATCTAGAAGGTGCCCAACTGCCCTGAAAATGCCTAGTGAGTTTTAGAACCTAGCTAGAGCATGACTATAACAATTTCAACTTTGATGTGCACTGCGGAAAAACAGTATCGGCCTTAAAATCCTAGTGGCAATCTAACGAAACGTTCATAGTTATTTTGATTAGAAGCTCAAAATAACTTTGTGGAGAATGCCTTAGTTATGTTACTAAGTCCTCACATGCTTATGCATGATGCCTAGTTAAAAAGCATATTTGAAGCGCTGGGTTAAATATTTTCAACATGTCGTTTCAAACAAAAGAAGAAGCTTTTAATGGGGAGGCTAACGTCACTTGACCATTAAAAAACAATACATAAATGGGAAGTTTTAAGGGCTGTTTAGAAGATTGGAGCAATCTAATTAAGATATTTCATACTTTATGTCATTCTTTTAGTTTTTGGAGAGTTTGAATACTTTTCTCCCCTTCCTCTCTCTTGTAAGAAAAAGGACTACACATCATGAGGATTATTAGTCCTATGGCTTCAAGAGATTTTTAGAAGAGTTTCATTTCTGTTAAGTGTAACAATTTGTGAGTTGCTATTTCACCTATATATCTATGCTATGTAGTGGACGAGGTGGTGGTGTCTTTTTTCAAAGACGTGACCCTTAAATCGATAAATACCATATCAAAATGCAAATGAAAATCCAGTAACAAGCTGGAAATTTTGCAGAATAATGTATGCTCAAAAGCTGGCCTAGAGATTCGGTTATCAAAAAAATGTATGAGTTGGTCACTGAAGAATACCTTGGCTTCTGAAGTAGGACTCATCAGCTGATATTCCTCTTGGTCTTTGTTGTATCGTTCAAATATTGATCTCATGCTGATAAGGTAAATGCAAAAGGTCAGCCGCTCATATTTGTCATTGTGAAGATAAAATCCCGATCAAAGAAAAAAAGTTATAATTCAAGAACTTCATCCAAATAGACCACTTATAAACAGACAGAAAGAAGTTATAATGCAAGAACTTCATCAAAATAGACCATGACATCGTGTGAAGAGGTCATTTTCAACAGATAGATGTGAAACCGCGCTTTTAATTACATACTGTGAGGTTGTGTTCGGTTAAGTTTTTAACCCTAGTCTTCAAGAACTGGTTTTCTAAAAAGAGGTCCATGGGGGGTCCCTCCCACCTTTAACCCCATAGAAAAAAGAAAAAAAAGTTATGCAACTCCTGAAAGTAAAGCACATTGAAGGTACACTGACTGAACAGCTATGCATTTCTCATTGAAGGAATTGCATGAATCCTCTCATTCACACTGTGCACCCGTACACTGACGAAAGGTAAAGTTGTACGGAGGTTGAGTTCTCAAGACTGGGTTTGGGAAACCAAACAAGCTAGGGTGGGTTCTCAAGACTGGGTTTCAAAGACTTAACCGAACAAGGCCTGAATTACTGAGAAATGCAACAGTGCATTCTTCATATTTTGTATGTGTACATTTTGCATCCCATAAATTCTCTAGAAAATTTTCGCATTTCGATTACTTTTGTAAAGAAGTTCATAACTTTGCCAGTAAACACATTACATCAGCCTTGAATTCGTAACAACAAGAATTATTGATATTTCTTAACATCATCCTTGAAATGCTTACTTCTTTATGATTAGGGTCGGACATGAATTCATAACATCACGAGTTAATAACTTTGCGTGTAAATAGTACATTTTTTTTGAAAAAAAAAGAGAATTTTATTAATCCATGGAAACGTATTACAAGGATTAAAAGGGGTCGAGAATAAGAACATAACATATGAATCATGAATTCATAACTTGCCGAGCAAAAAAAAAAACCTTGAATTCATAATTTTTTTCACCCGTGTATCATGTTTGTAGATAGTAAACCCATTTTCAAGTGGCATCCAAGATCGTACAAGTTTCGTTCACAATATCATAACAGAAGTTAGAATTAGACTTGTTTGAAGAAAACTGTTTACATGATTTCTAGTGGGAAATTCCATGAAAAGTAAAATTAGACTTCCGGATCATGTAATATGCCCCCGTACAAGGCGCAGCTAGCTGTCCAAACTGTTTTCATTGTGAGCATCAATAAATTCGTCGAAATTTTCAATTAGATAAACCTTAAAACAAGATCGTTTTCTCTTTTATCAGAATGGACATGCGATTGACTACAATTTCAGAGTTTTGTTTGTGTTGATTTCGCTTATATATTTCCCATCGGAGGGTAGTCCAGTGAAACGAAAATTTTAGATTTGTATCTAAAACATGAGAAATATTGATTTTCCTGTTAAACTAGAAAATAGTCATTGCAAAATCTATAGAACACGTATCAGTATTCAGTACCAGTACAAACCAGTATTGGAGGGCAACATAATTTATTTATTTTTTGATCGGTAAACAAAATTTTATTAGAACTTGACCAAGGGTACATCGAGAGAAAAGCCAAATACAAAGCACGCAGCAGAGTATAGGCTAAGAAAGAAATTTTAGCGAAATGCTGAAAAAGAAGGGCGACATAAACAATGACAATAAAGCCTTCGTAGATGCTGGATTAGAGAGAGAGGGAGAGAGATCTGTCTGACCTAGTGCTTGCAAATTCATATAGCCTCCCGGTACTTGAGATGACAATCACTCCAACTTCCGCATCGCAAAGAATTGATAGTTCCTTGGCCTTCTTAAGCAATCCATTTCTGCGCTTCGAGAAAGTCACTTGCCTGCTTGTTGTATTGTCGATTCTTCTGATCACTATTTTTCCCCTTCCCATGTCTAACTGAATGCTCTTAAGGTTTCGGCGACCTTTTTTTTTTCTTTTTCTTTTCCCTCCTGGCTAGATCCAGATATACAGCTCAAAGAGGTCAAAAAATCTAATTATTGGACGAATTATATAGATGAATGATCATGAATCTATAACAATCAGTTATGAAAGAACCTTGTTGAGCTTAATAATGCACGAGAGAGAGAGAGAGAGAGAGAGAGAAATTACAGGTTATCGGTTTTTTATGAACGACGGAGAAAGTGATGATGCATTGCTTGCTTTATAATAAGAAATGCTAAACAAACAAGCTGATGAGAAAAGGAAAAAAAGAAAGAGAAAAAATGAAAGAGAAAAAGGAAATGCTAACAAGCTGATGTAATGATTACAGATGAAGTTCACCTAAGCAACTTCCATTCAGGAAAGCGAGTGAGGTAGGCTAAGCTAACCTCGTACTCTTGGGACTAGTGGTTGAATGGGTGACTTAATTTCTATATTATTTTATGTAATATATATATACGGGGATTTTCCTATCCGGACTCCCAGATTGTAGGAAAATCCCATTTTTTTCACTTTAAAAAATTGTTTTTGGAATATCCGAACAGTCCAATGTGTTTAAAAGGTGTTTTCCAGGGTCCACGTGAGAAATCTTCAAAAAAAAAAAATACCGGGAAAGGCTTGATCCAAACAGTTTTTCGCAAAAACTGTATATTTATAGTTTTGCGAAAAACTACTTAGATCAAGCCCTTCCCGGTATTCTTTTTTGGAGATTTCTCGCGTCGACCCTTGAAAACACATTTTGAACACATTGGACGGTTTGGATCGTCAAAAAAAATGTTCTGATCACGGAGGTCAGGAAGTCCGGAGGAGAAGTGGAACCTATATATATATATAGATATAGATAAATTTTATAACCGGATGTCTCGGACCAGCTTGCGTGCACCTCGACTAATTTCGAGGCTTCGGAGGTAACGACCAGATATAAGTCCCAGTGACCCCAAGAGTTAACTGGCAAGGGGAATCAAATCTGAGACTTTAAGTGAGAACAAACCCCTAAATCTCATGGTAAGACCACTTTGTAAATCACGTCCTCTTGGGGTTATTATTTTATCTAATACTCCTACTATCGATGCTTTAATGACCATGTTGATCCTGTTCATTGGCACGTTGGGAACAGACACCCAGGAGTTTGATTACTTTAATTTTAGCTTGTTGCCTATTGGAATCTTGGGAGAGCTTGTGCTAAAAAAGTTTCTCTACTTATTTTACCCAGCTTTGTTTTGTTTGTAGACCTAGACAGTTAGGCAGATGCTTATTATGTATGAGAAGTTGGAGAGTGAATTTTTAACCATTAATGCTAAGTACCCAGAAAAATTGCACAGAATTTACCTAGAAAACAGCAATGAGTGGCTGAGATTCACTCCCAAGTGAATCTGAGCCACTTATTACTATTTTCTAGGTAATTCACGTAGCATTGCTGATTTTCAAAAAATGGAGGACATGACATGCTGGGGACACATTTTAATGTATTAACTATTAAATTAGATGAATAAAAAAGGCTCGAATTCCAAATACATTTTTTTTTTGAATGGAAAAAAAATTTATTAATAAACTATCAAAAATAAAAAATTAAACGGGGCAAGAGAAAAATATCAAAGCGAGGGGCGGCATTCCAAATATGTAGCACCATATATATACTTTAAATCTTATTTATCATCACATCATTCTCAAACGTATTCCTATAAAAAGTGTTTCTCATCTACAATTTGTGTTTATAACCAACAAACTATCATGTTACACAAAGAAAAGCCTTTTCTAAGCTGTTCTAATTAACTATTTTGTTTATCACCTGATAGGCACGCAGTATCGTAGATATAAGTGCCTAAATAGGGTAGTTTGAACACGTTGTTATCTAATTTATTCCCTACTTTCCACTTGATGCGTTGCTTTGGTATGTTTTTGTGTTTTTGTTAATTTTCAGGAAAATAAGGCTGTTTTAGCGCCAAGATTGGATTGCGGAGACTTGAAGGCTGTGATAGAGCTTGAGGGCATGGAAGGCCGTAGAGACTAAGTGTCGAAGTAGATTCTTGAGGAAAGCAATTTGGACCGTCGTGAGCGCTACAAGGGATTGGGTATAGCGCTCAAAAGTGGCACAAAAACTGAACAGAGCCTTCGCGAGCGCTACACCAAAAGTGGTGTAGCGCTACCGATATGCGTCGAAGTCAACGGTCAATAGAGGTCAACCGGTCAAACGGTTCGTAAGTGGTTAGGGAGCGCTACACCAAAATTGGTGTAGCGCTACCGCGGGCCTTAACTAGCTTTGAAACGGTGTCGTTTTGGGTTGTTGCGGGTCCAATTCCAAATGGTGTTTGGTTTTCAATCGTAATTTGGGGATTTTGTATAAATACTTCTCCTTTAGCACGAATTAGGGTTCCACTCTTCTGACAGATTTTAATCCAAGTACTTCATATTTTCCAGCGGTGGACTTTGTGTTCGTCGGCGGTAATCGAATTCAATTCTTTTCTCTGGTCCATATTGTCGTGATTTAATTTTTATTGCAATTATTCAAGCATGTCTAGATCTAGAGTTTATATTATTATTGTTGCGATTATCAGAATAATGAGTGAGTAGTTTTCTAGGGTGCGGCCGCGGGGCGAAGGCGTCCCGTGGCTAGTTTAATTAATGTTTTTACCTCGGGTTCGAATTAATTTAATTCTTAAGCAATTTTAGAAGACGAAAACTCTTCTAACAAACAAAACCCAGGCATCGCCGGAATTCGAATGTGCACGGAAACTGGTGACAGGTGGTGCGCATTTGTTAGGGATCCTTTTTCCTATTCTAAAATCAATAAATTGAATAATTGTGGCCCTAGTAAACATTGGTTAGGCTAGTTGCGGACGCTGGGTTCCCACGGCTGTACTCTCCTTTTCAAATCCATATTTAGTTAATTTAGTTTGGTAATCGAGTTAGTAAATCAACCTCATTAAACAAGGGGTGGCTACCTAAGAGCCAAGATAAACTGTGAACCCGTCATCTTTGAGTCCTGCACACGTTCGTCCGTCTCTGTGGTTCGACTCCGGTACTTTCGGATATTATGCTACATCGGTCGAGAGTCCTACGCTTGGGACGCGTCTTTATTTTAAATCACTCGGTCGGTCAAGCATTTTTGGCGCCGTTGCCAGGGACGGCAACATGTGTTCAAAAAAGTCAGGTCGGGTTAGTATCTTTGTGTTTTTATCTGAGTCAATAAAAAAAATAAAAAAAGGTGTCTTTTGTTCTTAGCATCTTTTTGTTTCTAGGTTGAGTCATCTGGAGTCAGTCGAGTGGTAAGTGTGTTGTGTCTTGAGTAGAGAAAAAAAAAAACTGATGGGCCTTCTTGATAACCCTGGGGAGTTAGAGCAACACCATAGTATTCTGTTGAGTAAATTAGCACAAATTAACGAACCCTATTGGAATTTTGAGAGCCAAGTAGGTATTCATTCGAGTCAATCTGCACAAATACAAAATTTTACTTGGGGTTACGAGAATATCCCCTCAAGTCAACCGGGTACCTTTGAGTCCTCTTGGGATCACGAGCATTACTCAAACATTTTTTCGAGTCAACTGGCACAAATCTCTGAACCCTTTTGGGACTATGAGACCCGCATGGCTATCCTAAAGAGTCATTTGGCAGAGAGTGAAATTCAAAGATTTGCTGAAAAAGAGAATGAGCCTTTTAGTGAATGTTGGGAAAGGTTCAAGGGTTTTCTCAAAACGTCACACATCATATCTATGAGTATCCTGAAATAGTTTGTTATTTTTACAGAGGACTTTCTCAAAAGAGTCAACAATATTTGGACGTGATGAGTGACGGGGGTTTTTGGGACAAACCACCTGTTGAGGCTTTACAGTTTTATGATCTTTTGGCCCAGATTCCGAAAAATGAATATTATGCTTTAAATTCTAATAGTGCCAATTCCCTGCCAAAGGAAGAGGTAACTGAGTCACGTCATTTTATGGAGGATTTTGATTCGTGGTTTGAAAGCTCCTCCGAGTTTGGAGGGAGTGAAGAGTTTACTCCTAGGGAAGAGGAAGTAGGTCTGGTTAACTATATTGAGGAGGTTGACTTGGTCTTACCACAGTCCTCTGAATTTGGAGGGGATGAGGAGCTTACTGCTAGGGAAGAGAGAGAGAAGAGAAAGTTGACCCACTTGTCATTGAGGGTGGGGTTGATGATGGTTTTGTGGAACCTCTGAGTTGGGAGCGAACGCGGAGCTAACTGCCCAATGTCCCCCCCTTGAGTCTAATGTAAAGGTCGAACCCCCTCTCATGTATCTCCCACTGTTGATTCGTGCTGCCTACGTTTTCCTTTTGCGCTCCTATGAGTCTAGAGCACGAGGAGCTCACTGCCCTCCGTGTGATGGTCCGATCGAACAATCTCCCACTTCTGAGGAGTGGGACGCTGAGATTGATTATTTGCAGTACTTAATGGACGAGCAAGATAGGAAGTATGGGTTTGTGAGTGAGTCTCTTACTTTTGGGGACCAAGACTTTGTTGAGGAGGAATTAGTTGAGAAAACCAAACTTGGCGGAGGAGGTTGTGGTAGAAGAGTCGAAGTCGACGGTAGTGGAACATATTGATTTTCTTGGTGTTGATGATTACGATTTTGTTTATCTTCCTTCTATCGCAAATTATGTCCACAGCTCGAACATTAATTTGGTTCCACATGAGCACTTAGAGGCGCTTCAATTTCTTAAAACAATTCGGCAATTGCTTTACTCGAAGTATCTTTTTTTGTGGTCTGGCCGAGTTCAGTTTTTAGCAAAGAGTTTGAAGTGGAGTGGAATGTTCATAGTACTAATTTTTGTTGATATGTTAAATGTTCAAAATCCACGTTTGGCTAAACTCTCTCTCTCTCTCTCTCTCTCTATTGAAATTAATTCAAAAAAAAATTCTTTTTATTTCTTTTTCATTTTATTTTCCTTGTGGCCCAGCTACTACGAGCGGGCAGTACTAATGTCATTTGTTGTCTAGTAGGTAGTTGGTTCTTAAGTCTTTTGCAGGACGAGCATGTTACCACACCAGCCTTGGTAGTTTGAGCCTCTTCGCCAGAGTAAGTGAGGCATTCAGGAGCCTCGAGTAGGGGTGCCACTAAGTGTGGCAGTTTTAAGTCCGAAAAGCTTTGGCGCGGCTCTGTGTGACTAGCTGTGGACCTTGTTAGGTCCGAAGGAGCGGATCCTGGAAGCAGTTCCGATGACGAAACGTAACGGTGACAACAAACTCCCCATACATCGGTCGGGGTCATGATGGTTGCCTGCCATTTGTTGGTCCATTTCTCTCCCTTGTTCTTTATTTTCTTATTGTCTTCATGCTCTGAGGACATAGCATGTTCTAAGTTGGGGGGAGGGTGTACTTCGTACATGTTTTTCAAAAAAAAGGAATTTGGATGCTTGGGTGTAACTATTCTTGGTTGATGACTGTTAATTAGCACTATAGTGGTTGTTGTGCGAGTCGGAGTCTCGATATGATTTCATGGATAGACTTAAGCTCGTGAACATGATGTTGAAGAAGTACTTGGTTAGCCTGTGGACGCACCTCCGGTGGGATATCTCGAATATTGATTCGGAGTCGCCACCCGGGTTTTAGCGGATTGTCCCCGAGGAACCGAACTCGATTGACTCGTGCCTCATTCAATGGATAAGGATTACTGGCCCGTCATCACCATACTATTTTAGGTTCGGGAGCTCAGTTAGGAGAGGGGAAGGGTTTTACGGCACCCCCCCCCCCCTCGCCCGGTTCGAAGACCGGTCTCTACTTGACTTTTGTGGGATTACGCAAGAAATGTTTATAACTTAACTTTGAACAAAAACGGGGAATGGGGGATGGGAGCCAAATAACGACATTGTACACGACAAAGGATTATAGTGTATGCTTGTGCGTTATGATCTACATGAGTGGTGATGGTGTGTAAGCATGAACGAACAAGAACTTCAAACAACAAATAACAACATTAGACTATACAGAATGGTAACAAAATAACCAAAAATGACACCACTAACCACTGCAAGGCTAAACCAATCTGACCCACTGCCAAAGGTTTGAGTGCTCAACCAGTGGGTCTAAGCGCTCAAACTGCTAGTCACCCATACATGCTTAAGATGCTTCTGATTTGATGAAAACAAGATTTGGTCCTCACTATCTGTTTGGAAACAACATTTGGATCATTGAACAAAATGGCATGATCACATAATCATGGGTTTAAACTCATCCATGGACCAAAATGAGGCAGTTATCATGACAGAAATGAAGACTCAAAGCTTTAAAACCTTGCAGAATACTCAAGATGCCAAAAACAGGTTGAAATGAGAGAATGATTTGATTGGACCAAAAGGCAGTTCGAGCGCTCAAAGAAGTATATTGAGCGCTCAAGCCATCTTCCGTACTTGAGTGATTCTGCTCCATTCTGCCTTTATTTGGACCATAAACCAGTTCAAAATGATACATGATGATGCATAGAAGGTTAAGATCTTCATAAACATGAATAAAATAGACTTGAGGTGTTCACAAAAGTGAAGAGTAAACATCGGACAACACATAAGCATGATTAGAGTGAGAAGGAGGGGAGGTCAGGTTGGCCTAGCCAAACATCAACACACACACGCGCACCGATATTAGGTTGGCTTAGCCAAACATCAACACACACAACTCAACAGAAACATACGCACTTTGAGATTAGGTTGGCTTGGCCAAACATCAACACACACCTCAACACACACACACACACACGCACTTCATAAATTGAAAACAGAATAGATAACTAAAGTAAACAAGATCCAAACTTCAAAGCTGAGCAAGGTTTGAGCGCTCATAGGGCTAGCCTTGAGCGCTCAAGCCCCATTCAAGGGCTGTGAACGTCTGGGGTTTCTGATCATTCTTTGATGCTTTTATGAACTTAAACAAACTGGTTAATTGTTAAAAAGAGTAAGATACACTGTTTATTTCAGAGAATGAGATCATCCGTGGTTGATGATACTAAAACATCACTCTTGTGGCTTTTGGGTTCAATGATCGATGATCAAAAACAAGATAACAGATTTGAGGGTTATTTAACCAACAAACAACCACAAGGATGATGTCATCAAGATAAAATATGATCAGAAACCACAAGAACACAGAGAGTGTTCAAACGGCTTGAGCGCTCATGACCTTAGCATTGAGCGCTCAAGCTGTTTGAAGCTGGGATTTTCAAAGACTGTTGTTCTTGCATATTTAAGACCTTGTGAGTCCATTAGAGGTATAGAGGACCTCCATGAACCCACTGGTCTCCCTCAGGAGTGCCAACACGTAACTTTCACATGGGTTTCTACCTTTTGGTTTTGATTTTGAGCTTGGACTTGTGGTTTTGCTTGATGGATGAGTATTGAAGGAGGGTATTGACACAATGTGGTAGTTTAGGACAGATTATGTTGGGTGTGGATTGGCTTGGGCTGATTTTAGATGGATGATGGTGTATTCTAGTGAGAGGTCTTGAGGATTAAAGTGGGTTTTATGAATGGGAGGGGATTAAGCTTCAAGTAATGGATTGAATGTTTCTGGGAATGTAGTGTGAGAGAGAGTGAGTGAGAACTCAGGGTATGAAAGGATGTCTAACCCCTCCAAATGGTGTAGAATGAGTTCTTTTATAGGGTGAAATGGGGGGTAAAGTGTGTTGATTTGAAGTGGAGGGCCTAATGGAGTAATATAGGCTCACCCTGAGGTCTATCAGTTGCATGCGAGCAACAGAAAAATGGCTGGGTGGTTGTCAATCAGTTGGAATCTCATCATTAGATGCTCTGCCACCGACAGACTGGTCAGAGCTTGAGCGCTCAAACAGGGGGTTTGAGCGCTCAAATCCCTTTGAGCACAATGGTTGGTTTTGGTATTTTGAAGGGTATTTTGGTCATTTGGGTTGGTCTAGGTTATTTAGGAATGGTTAGGGGTGGTTTACGACAAGTTCAAGCCTTTCTCTCAACCCTAAGGTATTCACGGGTGGTTTTCTCATCATCGGGAGTGCTTGATCAAGTTTCCCGGGTCAAAATCGGGGTGTCTACAGTTGCCCCTCTTGGATGAAACTCCATACCACTTTTTGGTATGAGTTATATTCAAGACAGAGACATCCCGATCTTTTCCCGAGCCTTTCTCAAGCTGCAAAGGAAAACATTAAAATCACGGTCGCGCCACTCGGGCTGCCTACGTACCCCATTGCAGGGATCAAACCGGCGTAGTTCATCGGGGCATGTGCAAACAAACTCAATGGGTTTTCCTGGCCCGCGAAACAAACATGATTATGCGAATCGACGAGCCTTCCCGGGTCGTGAAACGCGAAAGCGAACAAACATGATTATGCAAATCGACAAGCCTTCCTGGGTCGTGAAACGCAAAAGCGAACAAAAATGATTATGCGAATCGACGAGCCTTCCCGGGTCGTGAAACGCGAATGCGAACAAACATTCCAAGTCACGATCAAACACGAATCCATGCAAACAATATCATCAATTCATCCATATGCACCAGTTTGGTGGCTAAAGAGATTAAGCATAGCTACCCTCTGGACAACGGGGAGGCTAAATCTGACGGGGCTATCCCTTGAACAACAAGATGGCCTAATGATTGGGCGGTTGTCTCTTGAACAACAGGACAATCGAAAAAGAGGTGATTGCTTACTGAACAAAGAGGCGATCAAAATGCTATTAGTCCAAACGCACTTACGTGGTGAACCTCTTAGCTAAATGATGACTAACTGATTATCACAATAGAATGATTGTGCATGAGTTGGCTTCCTCCGTGGAAACGCGCGTTGATTTATCAACCTCTGTAGGGCTAACCCTGAGAGGCCAGTCACTGAGAATCAGGCTCTTAAGCCTAACTCTAGTGTACGACCTGAGGATAGTAATCCGAACTGACATCTGTCAAGATGACTTAGAAGGGTCAACATATGATCAAATCTCTATGGGCAGGAGGCTTTCGGAGCCGGAGGTGCTGCCAACATGGGGAACAACCAAGCGCAGTGATAGACTGAACCATAGACCCGACCCAGTTGTAATAGTATTAGCTTATGGAGACGGACTTATTTTTATTAAGTTTAATATTATGACTTTTACTTATATTGGGCGTTACAATTTTCATTCAACAAAGTTTTAGTTAAAAAATGGAGAGAAGGGAGAGCGATAGAAAGTTCATCGAGAATTCAACAGTCTTTGTTGATAATACTACAGCAAATCTGCAAAATATGGGTATACAATTTATTGTCAAAGTTTGGAAGGATTAGAGAAGTGTTTATCCCAAACAAAACAAGCAGAGTAACTGGACAGTCTTTTGGGTTTGTGAGATTCATAAGTAGCAATGAAGCCAAGATCGCCGTAGCAAAAATTAGGGATGTACAAGTAAACCGAAAAAATCGTGAAACTGGACCGACCAAACCGAACCGGTCTATTTGGATTGGTTCTATGGTTTAATAGATTGGTTCTGGTTCTAAAAAAATAAGGACCGAATATTTTGGTTCGGTACCTAGTTTTATAATTAGAAACCATTGTTTGACAAGAATGCTCCCACCACCATGTTGGGATGGGTGATATAGGGTAATGAGGGTGTAATATGTTGGCGATCACTTCGTGCAAGTTTTCTTACACCCTCATTACCCTATATCCCATCCCAACATGGTGGTGGGAGCATGCATCGGACGAAGCTAAAGGATGGGCTACTAGTTATAATGTACGTATTCTTTTGTTGTTCGAAGTAATGAGTCCAACACAAGGCGCGCCAGGAGCACAATTGGGATGCAATATATGTTAGGGCTGCACATTGAACGTGATTGTAATATTTATTCACTTTTAGAAGTTTTTTTATTTATTATTCATTATTAAGACAAATTAATTAACTAATTAAAATAATATAAAGTTTTTAAATATAAAGTCAAATTTAAATGTAAAAAACATAATTTAGTTGAAAATATAATGTGAGTTAACCAAATTAAATAAGTAATTAAATAAATAATGTTAAAATAAGTAATCAAATAAATAAAGTTAAAATAAGTCAATGGGTGTGTGTGTGTGTGTGTGTGTGAAAAGCACCTCTCAATCTCATAGCATAAAATCTTGGGTCTAAAAATATGGAGAATCTTATTAAACTCATAACTCATATATGCCATATATAAAATATGTGAACCATAATGACTAAATATAAAAAAATTTACAATACGCACACAGGTTGATTCAACAAACCAGATAAGACTTAAGATCCAAGGATCTAGCTAGTCTTTATAAGTACACATAAAATCATAATCCTTCGTTTCAAGCTTGAGTTTATTTTCCACCACTCGGTGATCCACCCAGCGACTTGCCTACTAACTAGATGAATCGTAATTTGAACAATACTCGATCACTTTCTCGTTTTCATTCTATGATTGGAGGTTGATAGGATTTGTACTGCTTTTTTTTCTTTTTTCTTTTTTTTTTCGTCATTCCTAATCTATTACATGGGGTAGGAGGAATGGGATTTGATCCCGAGATGCAGTGTGGGATATTCAAGAGCTCTACCTCATGAGCTAGCCACCACCTACGATTTGTAGTGCTTTCAAATACATCAAATACGAGAGCAATTTTGTTCACATTCTCTTTGTTCACTCTCGGTGAGAGTATACATTCCATATCTTAATTCAGTGATCGAAACTATTCATCTGTCCATATTCACATGTTAGGAGAGCATGCAAAAATTTAGCTCAATCAGATATAGGTAACTGTTTCATCTAGAGTTCTATTTATTTTCTTTCCAGCTAAAAAAATGGAACTTCTATATCAAGCACTCACAGATAATGGATTGAACTCAATTTATGCTAGGAGTCCTAAGAAATGAATCTAGACAAAATGAACAGTTTTGATTCTTAATATGAAATATAAAATGAGTATACCCTTGCCAAGTTAAACAAAATTGCTCTCCATCAAACACTCGTTCGTATGCTGCGGTATAACTTTTAGAATAATCGTGAGACTAACAGGTGTTTTGGCTGAATAATTGAAGTCAAATTATTATTGCCTATATTCAAATCTTATTCGCATTTATTAGTTTCATTTTTTTATCGGTAAATTTTTTTTATTCATCTCCGAAAAGAGACACATATTAAATGGCTCAAGGGCGCACCGACATAACGCCACCCGAGAATCAAACTCAAAGGAAGACAATGAACCAACCAAAACACCAGAAACAAAGACAGTCCGGCTAAAACAACCCAGCAACTAAATCAAAAGACCACCTAAAACCAAAAGAACAAAAACAAAAAAACAAAAAAGTGCAAACCAAAGGAAAATCAACACCAAAGGCCAATAAGCAAACCATAGGATCCTGCTTTGGCTAATAATCCGAATTATGGATTATTGGATTATTCATTGTCTTTATTCAAATTTTTTTTGCATTTGTTAGTTTTGCGTCAAGATTTTGTGGTTTCTGGATTCCTCTCGACGAGACGAATCTAACAAGTACAAAATTATGGTCAAACCAAATATTTCGGCTTTATTCAAAAAAATATTTGGTTTGACCATAATTTTGTACTTGTTAGATTCGTCTCGTCAAGAGGAATCCAGAAACAAAAAAATCTTGACGCAAAACTAACAAATGCAAAAAAAATTTGAATAAAGACAAAATGAATGATCCAATAATCCATAATCCGGATTATTAGCCAAAGCAAGCTTATCAGATTAAAATTCTTGAGAAAGAGAAGCTCTTTCCTCGAGGCCATCATCTTCCTCCAAGTCCACAACTTCCTCTATAGCATCAAGGGCACTGATCCTCTCCGCTCGCATTTATTAGTTTCGGGTCAATTTTTGTGAATTATTGGTTCGTCTCGATAAGAAAAAATCTAAAAAGTCAAATAATCATGATCAAAAACTTTAAAAGGTTCACTAAAGACAAAAGTAACCCAAAACAGACAAACTTTTTAGATTATTTTTGTCTTTATTCACAAAAATTTTAGTTCGGTTAATAATATTTTACTTTTTAAATTCCTCTTGTCGAGAAGAACTAATAATCCACAAATATTGACACAAAATTAATGAATGCAAAAATATTCAATAAGGACAAAATAATCTGATTGAATTATTTAGCCAAAACACCCCAAAACACGTCCTAAAGCTCCGTGTCAACCCTTACTACGTTTTCTTTTGTACTCGATTTTTTTTTTTGGCTCAGTTATTTTACTCGATATTGATATCTCAAGGATAAGGATAGAGGATTGAGTCCAAAGTGTCTATTTTTTAAAATGTCCTCTAAGTCCTAATTAAAGAGACTGTTGCAAAGAAATTATGGAAGAGAAAAGGATTAGCCGTGTGATAAAATTGTGTGACGTGCACCCCAAGTTGAGAATGTGCCCCGAGTCAACAATTTATTTTATTTTTTAAATTCTACTCGTCTAGACCTCTTGATGTGTATAATATAGTAATAGTACTGGCCTTGTTCGTTTCCCTGTTTAGTTTTAGTTTTTGTTTTGATGACATCATCATTTCCCTCATTTCTCTCTCTATCACTCTCCACTCATTACACCTGCTGACATTATCAAAACTAAATTAAACTATCTAACCAAACACAGCCACTAAAACTTGGAGGCCAAACCTGTGATTGCCTATTTGAGCTTCCCCTAATGGAACTCAAAACTATGCCCTTTCAGTCTCATTTGTGCAAAAAAAAAAAAAAAAAGGGTCTGAAGTCAAAGAAAGGGAAACAATCCCGACTCCACAAAAAACCCACAAGAAGCCCAATGACCTGGCCAGATCTTCCCACCCAATTACTAACCGTACTTGCCAAAAACTCAACCCTTATGCAAAACATTAGCTATGGAGGTAATGCACCAAGTCATATAGATTACCACCAAAACAATGCAACCCCACTGGAAAATCACCATTTCCCCAGCTCTCCATCCACGATAATGGTCAAATAGACCACCGTCGCAACGAGTCCCAATACCTTCCTGACATTTTCAATGTCACTTTTCATGTTGGGCACTTATGGTGGTTCGGAAGATGGCCTCCATGTCGTTACTTTTGCGACTATTTTGTAGGGTACTCTCAAGGTATGCTTGTTGGTAGAAGAGGAGTTGAGCCGTCCAAATACCATCTTTGGGATCCTATTGATAGATCTCGGTGGATGCTTCCACTTTGGGATATTACTGTTCCTTTTAAACATGTTGTCCTATCTTCATCACCGAAAGATCACAACAGTATTTGCACCGTAATGGTTCTAACAGGTATGCATTGTTTGGCAATAGTAGATTAGTCCACATTTTTTAGTGCTTTTTGTTCACCCAATTAACTTAACATTACCCATCTTGTTACCCATTCCCAAATGGATGATCAAATCCCTCTGTTTTGTATAACTTGATGTTTTAATCTCCTCGGCTTTTTATAGTGGTGAACAAAAATAGCCCTTAACAGGTTTTTTTGTGGTCTTGTGTTCAGTTTTTGTTTTACCTTCTAGCCCTTGTTCTTTCTGGACTTCCCTTTTAAGTTTTCTGCCAAAATGGTTTCCCTTCTAGATTTCTCTCGACCATAAGAACCTAAAATTATAAAAAACGATTAATATCGAAAAGAAATCCACTTCATACAAAAAAAAAAAAAGAATATGTTGTCGTATTTTCAAAGACCTGCATTCACGTTTAGGGACCTAAGAGGGGGTAAATATGCATAAAAATTACATGTATGTTTTGTTGTTTTGATGACCAACAGTTGTATTGTGATGGTCTTAACAGGCATTCAAAAACCAGCTTTCATGTTTTGTGACATAAGAGGATATAAATATGCATGGTTCAAGCAAGACAGCACCCTTGTGGAGCCTTACTCTTCAAACCACCAACTCATGCAATTCACCAATGCCATTGCATTCAAAGGAAAGTTCTATACATTGAGTTTGCAAGGAACTCTTGCAGTTATGGAGAAAATCGATTCTCATTTCAACATCACACGTTTAAGCACAAACAGGGCTGTTCCTAGGGTTCCTTCAATGCATTTCAAGGAATATTTGGTTGAATCTAATGGGGAAATCTTGTTGGTTTTTCTTATATCTAGGAAATCTATTCACAGTGTGGAAAATGTGGAGGTTTATCGGCTTCAATTCGATAGACTTTCATGGGTGAAGATGGAGAGAATTGGGGTTAGAACAATATTTGTGGGAGCTAATTGTTGTATCTCACTTGATGCAAGCAAAATGGGATGTAAGGAAAACTGCATATATTTTAGTTATGAAACAGTTGATGAGTGGTGGGTATATGATATGGAGAGAGGAAGCATCTTACCAGGTTGGAAAAACTCAGATTCTACTGCAAAATCTCCAGCGTGAGATGAACCAATATAGCAGATACAAGCCACAAGATGTGTAATTCAAGGTTTTCTTGAATTGGGAATTTGAAGATTGTTATGTTTCTCTTACCGTATAAATTGCATAATCCATGGCAAAAGTAACAAGTTATTTTTTGCATGTTTTGTTTTCTCATTCTTTTAATGTTGGATACGGTGAAGCGTATCACATATCTTACTACAGTCTCGAGCGAGGGCGAGCAGATTGCTAAGGTGTGATCAATTATCAACCAGATGAGCGGGAAGGCAAGGCCCAAATCCGTGACGCATGTGGCTTAGAGTATAGTACTGTCAGGCTCCACACTCTATACTAACTACAGTTTGTTTGGAGAAACATTTTAAAAGAAGCACATTATGAAAATCAAAGCTTCCCGGTGATGGATGAGCAAGAAACAAGCCACAAAACTACGATCTTTCCCATCCGATTCTATGTACCTTTTATGCAACATAAATGATTCCGAAACAGTTCATAGTTGTTTTTTCCTTGTGAAGAACATAAAAACTTGTTTCCTAAATGTATTCTCATATCTAATTGATTTTTCAGTTTTCTTTCACCTTCTTTTTCCGAAAATCTGCAATTTCTATGATTTGTTTGGCTATGTAGGCTGCCAGTGGAGAAGTAATGAATTATCATCAAGTGGGGGCAATAATTAAAACACAACTTCAGCGAAAAATGAAATTCAATATCCAAGATGGATGGTGCTAACAACTGGTCAATAGGCCGTAATTAAGGTGTACATAGAGCCACAAAATTTTGCTTCTCAGCACACATTTCACATAGCACGAATTTTTATGGCTGTCACACGTATATTGAGGCTAAACACCATGACTTCATAGTGGTTAGCATTTTCCATCAACCGTGCCCTCGTTAGTGAATTTGCTAGAAAAAAATTCCTCAACAGTGTTACCAAGTTGTGTATATTATATATATATTTATATATATACATTAAAGAATGCCGGCAAATGTTTGAAAGTTAAAATAGGATTCTTAGATTTGGTAAAAGCATATTAATCTCTTACAAGTCACCAAACGACACAAGTCACCAAAAACAAGAGCTGTAAAACATCGTCTTTTTGGACAGACCAATTGTTCCTCTTCTTCTGCATGTTCATCCCACATTGGAGATTTTGTAGTAGCTAGAATCAGAGTTTTTCCAACCTGATGAGATACTTCCTCTCTTCATATCATATACCCACCGCCCCTTACCTGTTTCATCAGTAAAATATATGCAATTTCTCATACACCCCACTTCACTTGCATTAACTGACATGCAACAATTACTCCCCACAAACAATGTCCTATCCCCTATCCTCTCCATCTTCATCCATGAGAGACTATCTAATCGAAGCCAATAAACCTCAGCGTTGTCCACACTGTCAATAGATTTCCTCAATGTAACGAAAAACCAGCCAGATTTCCCCATTGGATTCAACCAAATACTCCTTGAAATGCATTGAAGGGACACTAGGACAGCCTTGCTTTTGCTTAAACCTGTGATTTGGATACGAGAATCGGTTTCCTCTATAATTGCAAGAGTTCCTTGCAAACACAATGCATAAAACTATCCGTCCAATCCAATGGCATGGGTGACTTGTATGAGTTCGTTGTTTGCAGAGTGGGGGTCAATAAGGGTGCAATCTTGCTTGATCCATGCGTATACACCTCGTTTTAGTCAGTAGAACACGAAAGCCAGATGATTCATTCCTGTTAAGTACAGACAATATATAAGTGACAAAGATGAAGCAACATGTTTAATGAAAGACAAAAACTAGAACTTTATTTTTCTACATCAGAGTTCTTTTTCTTTTTTCTTTATGTGGTATTTGGTACGTGTTATATTATATAAGTTCTTGTAAGCTAGAGAAACGTGAATATCCAACATGATTACCTGCCAATATATACATGTCCATATTTAAAGTACATATAGCAGTGGCAAATGCAATTGAAAAGTTGTAAAGACTGTTCTTATGGGGAGACCTAAGGGGATAAGAAAAGAATTCATTTGGTGAAATGGGAAAAGATCACTAAAAGTAGGAAGTATGGGGATCTAGGAGTTAAAAGGCTAACAGAACATAAAAGTTCTTTGTTGGCTAAATGGTGATGGAGTTTTAAGTTTTAACAAGGAAAAGCAAGCTTTGTGGGTCCAAGTGATGTCAAGGAAATATGATTTGCAGGAGGAGATATGGCTGCCACAGGCCCACAGATTCCTAGTAGACTGAGATGTTCAGTGATTTGGAAAGATATATGCTCCATTGGATCTTCTGATAATTCTGGGAACATAAATGGCTGGGAGAGGAAACTTTGGTAGTTGTTTTTCCTTGATTACACGGTGTAGGTGGGGGTTCTTACTTGCGTGATGAGCTGGAGAGGTATGGATAGTCAACAGTAAAGACACGGTGAAAGAAAGGAATGAGGTGGTCTAGAGAAAGGGTGAAGAACGGAGCAGGTGTGCACAGAAGGGACTAAGGCAGTGGATTGCTCTGAGTCTAATCCGTGATACCCTTGGTGACCTAGGAGATGGGACAAGAATCCACTAGAGAGAATGTTCTTCTCTCACTCAGTGTTTGCCCTTTTCTCTCTCTAGAATGGCGTGTGTCTCTGCCAAGATCTCACCAACCTCTGGGCATGAAAGGGAATGTCCCATATTTATAGGCACCCTGGACCAATCATGAGGTGCCAGGCTGTCGTCCTATAATATGATAACACGTGTCCTTTCCGTACAACCTGACCGCACGGGTGACGTCATCACCGCGCGGCTGACCCGCGCGGTGACGAGCCATTCGCCCGCACAGCGATCCTCCTATTCCAAGCCACCAAGCCACTAGATCTCCCTTATTCCCGTAAGGGCAAGGTCGTGACCTGTTCGGTCTCGCCTATATCGCAGCCAAGCCTCAGGGGGCCCCCGGGGTCCTGCCTTTAGACCGCAGCAGGTATCATTACCTGGGCTAGTTTGGACTGGCCCCTCGCGTTTTCGCCCGTGTTTTGGGCCGCGCCAGTCATTTGGGTCATGAGCTTTTCTCCTTGTCTGGATGGCTCATGGTCGTTTAAGCACCGCCCTTATGGGGGCTTGGGGTGCGTGCCTCTGGGGCGCCTTGCGCAAGGGGATCCCGCTTCAGTGGCCCCCTTACGCGGATACCTGAGCCCGCTCCAGTGGAACCCCACACGCGGAGGCTTCCGCGGAGAGCACCACGTGTCAAGCGGGCATTATGCCACCTGGGTGACATTTGTCATGATTTTATTGGCGGGTCAACGTTGACTCTGGTCAACCGAGGGCTCTACGCTGACCTCCCCTACAATGGCCCCCACGCGCGTGTGGAACACGCAGGCGCGTGGCGTGATATTCACGCGCTTTCCCACGCGCGCGTGATGTCAGCGAGTTATCCGTTTTCTGACAACTTTTCGGCTGATTGATGCGACGGTTTGGGGGCGTCTTTTCAGCCATCCGAGGTCATTATTAATGCCGACGTTTTGTTTCGGACATGATGGTTGATTGCGACCGTTTGAGGGGTTCTTTCTTTCTTATAAATAGCACAAGAACTCTCTCCTTCACTTCTTCTTCTTCTGAAAACCGAAGCTCTCGACTTTCTTCGTTTTTCTTTCTGCAACTCCTCTTTGCCTCCGAACCTCTTCCTTCGCGACTCTTACTCTCTCTTTTCCTTCATCGTCTCTAAACTCCTTCCTCATATTCCAAAAATGACTCGTGGCGAGCAAGTTGCAGGGGGGAGGCCCACTGTTCAAGGAGGTCCGGTGCCCCCGTCGGATCAATGGCGCAGGGCTCCTTATTTTCACGGCAAGAGTGACCCATTCTGGAAGAAGGTGGAGTCTTATAGCCCAGTGGGCAGCGAACCGGACGATGTCTTGTGCATTCGCCCAGAGGCATCGCTTGAGGATGGGGATATGGTGCCTCCCTCTTCTGTCCTTCGCCTTCGACTAGAGAGGGGGGACTTCCCTCTCTCCTCAGTACAGTATTCCTCCCTTTCCGCCCCTCCTGCTGGCTGGAGCGAGTGGGTGGACGATGTAATTGGGGATGCTACTCTTAAGAAGGTCTTAGAGCGTTCTCACATACTGGAGCCTGTCAAGATTTCCCAGGTTCTGACTTTGAACAGGAGGAATGAGAATGTCGACTTCTTGGTGTCGCGGTGGAGCACGGATACTCACACCTTTGTATTCCCGTGGGGAGAGTTTGGCCCTACTCTTCAGGACACCAGCGCGCTCTTTCACCTTTCCCTCCGCGGCAGACAGGAATTTGAACCTACCAAGTCTGGGCGTGTTGATCAGGAGTCAGTGGCTAGACTGAAATTGGCCTATAAGCTTGCGGGCCACAGGGGGTCCCAATGGGACAGGAGCGGTCATAGGAGGCCCATGACAGACCCAAAGAAGACTTCATGGGGTTCATGGATAAGGTATTTCTTCAAGGATCTCCAGCCCGCGCCGCCCGCAGGACGTCAGACTATCGACGGTCCGGAGTACAAAGGTGATCTGTATCTTCCTGCCTTCATCGCCTTCTTTCTTTCGTTCTTTGTATTCCCAGATTTCCCCATTGATGCGCCCAGCGAGTTTGTTTTCTATCTTGCGGTGAGGATCGCACAAGGGGACAGATTCCCGTTGGGCCCCCTGTTTCTGGGGCATTTATACCAGCAGCTGGACCGCCTGTCCGCAGATTTCGAGCGGTCTGTGGGTCGCTTTGATATCACTTCCATGGTGCATACTCAGTTCTTAACTGCACTGGTGTACGAGCATTTCCCTGTTGTTGCTCCCAAGGCTAGGAAATTCCCTGCGCAAGTGTCCACGCCAGTCCTGGACAACAGGGGTCGTCCAGTGAGGGAGGACGACGGTCGCCAGAGGTACATTGTTGAAGGCCCTTTATGGCCCATTATTCTCCGCTGGAACAGCACGGCCACAACAAAGCTATGGGAGGAGTACTTGGATGAGGAGTCCCATTTCTATCCGCGCCCATATACTCAGACTTTGGACGGTGTTTGCAACTATACCCCAAGTATCCCAGGGGAAGTCGACTTCTCCAACCCTAGCCTGCAGAAGCGCAATCTCCTCGTTGGTGTATACTGCATGAGTCGCCCGGCTTACTTGCCCGCGATTGGAGTTGAGAACTGGCAGACGATGGTGTATAGACCAGACAGGATGGCGCGTCAGCTAGGATATGACTTGGTGGTACCTGCGGCGGGGCCTGAGCCCTTGGAGTTTCAAGCCGCGTTTAATCAGTTTCTTGTCTCTTATACAGACGTTTTTATGGACGGGGTGAGCCATTGGCGTTTTCCGCAGTCTCTCGGTCCTCCTCTTGTATCTACTCAGTTTCGTCTGCACTGGCGCAGAAATTTAGACTCTTTCTTCGCCTTTGTACAAGGTGAGGCCATCAGGGCCCCTCCGCGTGTTGTATACAAACCAGATTTCACACTCCATACACCTAAGCCCCAATCTGAAGAGTGGCGCGGCGTGCGAAGCCGCTGGGCCTTGAAAGAGGGTACTACTGTGGACGCTTTGGAGCCCAGAGTTGTGGCGCCGCTATCTGCCGTGCGCGTCACCCGATCCCGGGCGCGGGTCCAGACTTCTGTGGATGAGGAAGAGGCGGCGCGGCCACCCACGCGTCGTAGGCTTCATAGGGTATGTGTTTCACTTGTGCTCAATTTATTCACTACGTTTATTGTATTGTTATCATTTGCTCATCTATTCGTTTTCCCTACCTTCAGGCAGCGACTGGTGAGCGTGTCAGAACCTCGCCAGAACGTGCAGCGTCTCCACAGCCTGGCGGATCAGACCAAGACTCTGGAGAAGTTTTGGCTCAGGCTCATACCGCAGGTCCCTCTGTCCCAGCACAGCCGCGGGAAGGGGACAATGACAGTAATGGAGACCATCTTCCCATCAGTACCGCCCTTGGCAGAAGGCGAGGAAGTGTTGTAGCTGGTGGGCAAGAGCCTAGCCAGCCTGCGCAGGCTACTCGTGCGCCCTCTCCACCCGCTCAGCCCGCGGAGTTTAATGAGGAATCCCTCCCGCATCCGCAGTCGGTAGCAAGACACGGGTTCTTGGAGATGCTACGCTCAGGGGAGCGGGTTAGCCCTCCGATCACTGATTTACTTGAATCGCGCGGCGCGAGTGGTTCCAGAGAAAAGGAAGTAGGAGAGATTCATTCCAGGGGACGCCGCGAGCCGGAGCCACAGGGGGAAGACAGTTCAGAAACTAGCTCCGAGGGTTTTGGCAGGGGTTTTGAGCGGGGTTTCATGCACCCTTATATTGACAGCGACGAGGATCAGAGCCCTCGCGTTGCTGCTGGAACGGGTCAGCCTTCAGCCCGCTCCCCACAGCGCACGTCGTCTATTGAGAAAGGTAACCACCCTGATTCTTCCAGCACTTTCCGGAACATAGGGGACGACCTTAATGTGGGGCCGAGCTCTAGGCCACGCACTACCCATAGTATAGGTGAGTTTGTGCCAACTTCAATTGATCCCATTATTCATGAACTGTTCAAAGATGATTTTTCAGAGTTGGAAGCTGCTGTGGACCCCCGGGGAAGCATACGGGGGATGCAAGATGCCCTTCATCGAGAGCCTCCACCGGAGCAACAGGAGCCGGGCCCTGAACAGCAAGGGCCTCTGGCCGGGCCGCAGGGGGAAGCTCAACAGGGACATTTGGCTGGCATTTCTGAGGGAGGAGTGCCCGATAGGGAGGGTGAAAATGAAGCGGAGTCAAGTGCTCCGCAACAGCGTACCAGGCAGTTAGTTATTTATGAAAAGAGGGACATAGATGTTGATAATAGCCCAGAAGCTTCAGGGGAAGCAGGGTCCACTGCGCCGCAACAGCCTGATATGCCACAGGGGGCTGACATGCAGCAGAGGTCCCCTTCCCAGTACAGCGATTCGCAGTGCCAGGAGCAGGTCCCTCCTGCCATTCCCGCATCCGCGCAGATGTTCCTGTCGTTCCGCGTCGCGGGTACTAGCCTCCCCGCCCTTCAGGCTGTTCTCCGGACACACCCTGAGACTTTTGCCAACTTCCGGGCACAGAGCGCCCTAGGAGGTGGCATGTTCTTGAACAGCTTGGCCACAATCATTGATTCCTTGCACAACATTCCTCTGAGGAAATTTGGTGACGCGTCGCTGCAAGATGCAAAGGGGGCTCTCGAGGATCTTCAAGATTTGGGAGGTTTGGAGATTAAATGGCTCATAGCCCACATGGAGCGTATGCATAGCTCGCGCCGGGCTTTCAAGCTCTCATCTCGGGTAGAGGCGAAGCAGAGAGAGGTTCAGCGGGCGCAGGAGAGGGTGGACCTTACTCGCGCCGCCCTTGTACAAAGGGAAACGAAATTGAGGGATAAACGGGCCGAGCTGGAGGCCGCTCTGCGCGAGAAGACTGAATATGAAGCCGCTGGCGGGGAAATACTCGAGAAAGATGACCCGATTACCAAGGGGTTGTTCCCTCCGCCTTGACCGCATACATTTTCTTTTGTTTTTGTAATGAAATTGCAACATCATGGATAATAAAGACTATTTTGTTTATGTTTTGCCTTTCCTGGTTTTTTTTTTTTTTTTTTTTTTTACTCACAGCGATTTACGTCAAACTAAATATTTCATTAACTTGGCAGTAACATTAGAGAAGGAATTACAAAGAAGAATAAAAACAGATAAAAGAGCCCCAAATAAAACACCTTTTCGTTCAAGGATAAAATTTCTTCATAAACTTAATATTGATAGGTCCTGTCAGAAATCCGTCGGAGACTCTGGAAAGCCTATAGTGACCGCTTGTCCCCGCGTTAATGACTTGGTATGGTCCTTCCCATCTCGGGGTGAATTTGGGGAGCTTGACATTTCTCATCACATCCGTGGTTGACTTCCAGACCAAATCTCCGACTTTAAACTCTCGCGGGACCACGCTTTTGTTGTAGAATCTTGACACTGACTCCCAATACTTGGCTTGATGCTCTGCGGCGAGCTCTCGCCTTTCCTCCAAAGCTTCTAAATCCGCACGCCGCTCCGCGGCGGTGACCTCTGTCGACAGAGTCAACCGCGCGGAGGGAACGCTTAACTCGACGGGGAGTATTGTTTCTGCGCCATAGACTAAGTTGAAAGGGCTGGTGCGCGTGGCTTTTCTCTTAGCTGTGCGATAGGCCCAGAGTGCGGTAATCAAGTGATCTGACCACGTTCCTCCTTTCTCATCCAGTAACTTGCTTAGGATGCGTACCAACGACTTGTTCGTGGCTTCAGCCTGGCCATTCCCTTGGGGGTAGTACGGAGTTGAAGTCTGGTGCTCAATAGAGTATGATTGGAGTAGCTCGCCCACATCCCTGTTGATGAACGGGGTTCCGTTATCTGACAGGACCACCTTTGGTATGCCGAATCTGCATATAATGTTTTCTTTAATGAACTGGGCTACCGCCGCGCCGGTCGCGTTCCTCAGTGGTACTGCTTCTACCCACTTAGTACTGACCTCCGTTGCTGCTAAAATCCATTGGTGCTTGCGCGAATGGGGCGAGATGGGCCCGACCAGATCCATTGCCCAGGTATGGAAGGGGTATGGCGCGCGGATCGCATGAAGCTCCACCGCGGGCGCATGGACCAGGTTTCCAAACTTTTGGCACGCGTGGCACCGACGCACATGCGCTTTGGCATCAGACTCCATCCGTGGCCAGTAGTATCCCAAGTGGATGATGTGCTCATATAATTTTCGTCCGCCTTGATGCTCTAGTTCGTGAGCCTTGTATAGTACCTCCTCAGCCTCTTCATTGGACAAACACCGTAAAGGGATGCTGTCCAATGCTCTTCTATATAGGCTTCCGTCCTTGATGAAGAACCGTCCAGCTGACATCTTGATCTGCCTCCTGTATTCCCTCTCCACGGGTAGCGCGCCTTCCTGTAGGAAATCAATATACTTTTGTCTCCAGTCCTGCTCTACCGAGAAACAACATTCTTGCGCTGGGATGGCTAGGGCACATCTTTCGCAATTCCTCAGTACCTCTGCGGCGTCAGTTTTCATGCTAGGCCAATAATAGCCTTGCCTCTGAACCCTCCGGTAGAGAGAGATGTCGTTTTCTCCACAAGTTGCATCATGGATCTGACGCAACCTGGCCTTGGCCTCCTGAAGCCCGATGCACCGTGCGAGCCACCCCTGAGCGCCGCGGAAGTATAACTTCTTCCCAATCACGGTGAACTGCGCCAATTCTGCTAAGGGGACATCCCCCTGCCCGGTTGCCAACTGCTTCATCAACTTTTCTTGCCATTCTTCTAAAACTTGTTCCTGGCACACTTCATCAATGATTGATGGCTCTGTCCTCTTGACAATTTCTATGGCTACCTTTTCTTCATTAAATTCGACCTTCGCTCCTAGTGTGGCCAGTGCGTCGGGGAATCTGTTATCTGATCTGGGCTTGTGAATAATTTCCACCTTATTGAAACGCTGCATCAGCTTCTGTACCGTGGCCCTATATGGAGCGAGAGTAGGCTCTTTGAGTGCGTAGACACCTTCAGTCTGAAGGATGACAAGCTTTGAATCCCCCACAATTTTGAGGACCTTGATATCCTTTGTGATAGCTGCTAGGAGTCCCAGGATTAAAGCCTCATATTCTGCTTCATTGTTTGAGCATTGGAAAGATAATTTGTATGCGAGGTATTCGCGCTGGCCATCCGTGCTTGTAAGGACTATTCCGGCACCGCCCGCGCCACCTCCTGCGGCCCCATCGAAGCTTAACGTCCAAGTGACAGACGCGGCCGCTAATGCTTCGAAACCATCACCTGGCAACTCCTCTTGAACTGGCTCGCAATGTCCGCTAGGGAATTGTGCAAGTAAATCTGCGAGTGCCTGACATTTAATCGCCTTGGGAGTGACACATGATATTTCGAACTCGGCCAAGGCCAAAAGCCAGCGGGCCACTCTTCCCGTGAGGGCTGGCCGCGATAGCAAGTAGCGTACTGGATCGCTTTTCGTGACAAGGTGGATTTTGAAAGACAAGAAGTAGTGGCGTAGCTTTTGCGCGGTAAAAACCAACGCTAGACAATGTCGTTCCACCGGCGTGTACCGCTCTTCTGCTCCCTGCACTTTCCTGCTGATATAGTACACCGGTCTCTCCGTGCCATCGACTTCCTGCACAAGTAGGGCCCCAATGGATCTCGGGGTGGACGTCAAGTATAGAATTAAAGGTTTGCCTTTCTGCGGTGCGATCATCGTCTGTGGTGAGGTCAGGACAATCTTAATCCTTTCAAATGCATGCTGGTGTTCTGCGCACCATTCGAACTTCGCTCCTCCCTTGAGCAGGTCACTAAAGGGTGCTGAGATTTCCGCGAGAGCGGGGATAAATCTGCGCAGATACGAAACCCGACCTAGGAATTTCTTGAGTGTCCGTTGAGAATGCGGAGGGGGCATTTCTATTATGGATCTTATCTTTGCGTCGTCTGCCTCGATTCCATGTCTATGGACCAGGAATCCTAAGAACTTCCCGGACGCGACGCCGAATGCGCACTTTAGTGGGTTCATCCTCATGCTGAACTTCCGACACCTTTTAAACACCATTTCCAGATGATCCAAGTGGTCAAACTTCTCTTTCGATTTCACAACCAGGTCGTCGACGTAATCTTCTACAATGTGATGCAGCATATCGTGAAAGATTGCCGTCATCGCGCGCTGGTATGTCGCGCCAGCATTTTTGAGACCAAAGGGCATAACAGTGTAGTAAAAGTTACCCAACGGTGTTCTGAAGGCAGTCTTCTCCGCGTCCTCAGCTCCCATTTTGATCTGGTTGTAACCACTGAAGCCGTCCATAAAGGAGAACATCTGGTGACCCGAAGTGGAATCAACCAGTGTGTCAATGTGCGGCAAGGGGAATTCATCCTTTGGGCAGGCTTTGTTGAGGTCACGGAAATCGACGCACACGCGTATCTGTCCGTTCTTCTTTTTCACGGGCACAATATTGGCAAGCCAGAGAGGGTATTGTATAGGCTGAATAAATCCAGCCTTCCTCAATTTTTCGATTTCTTCTTTGATTTTCTCTTCCAGCTCCGGTTGGTATTTGCGCGCACCCTGTTTGACAGGCTTGGAATTTGGAAATATGTTTAGATGGTGCGCCACCAACTCGGTATCTAGCCCTGGCATTTCTTCGTAGTGCCAAGCGAACACATCGCTGTATCGCTGCAACAACTGGATAAGCCTTTCCTTCATGCCGCTTTCGAGTGCCGCGCTTATAAAGACAGGCCGCGGAGTGCCCTCTCCTTCTCTGAGGTTGACCTCTTGCAACACTTCTGGTTGCGGCTTTGGGCCATCCTGCATACATTCCGGGGCCGGTTCTGGTTTGACCATCTCGTCTTCCTCTGTTCCTTCTGCCTCTAGGCACCGCGGGTCAGAAGCCTTCATGGAAGTTTCTGGCCCGCCACCCCGTCATAAGCAGTACACCGTCTTCCCTCCTTCTTTGAGTTTGGTAATTTTCCTCGGACCTGAAACGCTTTCTGTAGCTGGTTCCCGTTTGCTCGCAGAAGCTTCTCCCTCATCTTTGATATCTTCCCATTTAGGCAATTTTACACCGGACGGCTTTGCGACCGCCGCGCTCAGCGTTTCTTCCATCTCGGTGAAGTATACCGAGTCAGACAGGTGGGCTTCGTTCACTTCGAATGGCCTCTCGGATGCCGCGACAGTGACTTTCTTCCCAGCCCAAATTGCCTTTAAACACTGATGATAACTGGAGGGGATAACTGCGAAGCGATGCATCCAGCTGCGGCCCAATATTATGTGGTAGTTCGTCTGAGCATCGATGATGTGGAATTTGGTAGCAGTGCGGATGGGCCCGACTGCCAGATCAACAATGACATATCCCAGGGACTCCTTCTTATCTCCTTGGAATCCAGTGATTCCTATCAAAGACTTCACAATTCGTTCTTCCGGGATTCCCACTTTTTGCAGCGTAGACATCGGCATGATATTAATGGAGGCTCCCCCGTCCATGAACGCTCGCTTTAATTCTACGCCGTTGACGCGCGCAGTGACGTATAAGGGTCTGTTGTGTGGGTGCGGAACCCTTCTATCAGCGTCGGAGAATGAGATAGCATTTGACTCGTCTTTAATGGTTCTAGGAAGGGACCCTCCTTGCGCGGTGCATGCCTCGTGGCTTTCTTGCGCGATGGTCATGATAGCCTTTGTCATTAAAAATCTTGCATTGGGTGTGAACCCCATTCCGTCGTAGAACTGTTTGAACTTTGTGCTGTTCTGCAGGATTTTGACTCCATTCTCTGGATCTGGAGGGGCCACTATCCGGGTACCATACCCTGCGATGTCATCAAGCTCGTCGTAAAAAGACGTCATGTATACTTCCTCATAGTCATAGTCGTAATCATAATCATAATCACAGCCGTAATCCTCCTCCTCGGTTTCGCGCACGAACTCAAAACATTCGGCCATGTTGGCCGTCCCATGCTCCGGGTAGGGATGCGTGCGCACGTCCTGAGCTTTGGTGGTGATCCTTAGCTCATTGTTGTCCAACTTTCTCTTGAAAATCCTTTTTAGGGTCCAGCAGTCACTAGTAGGGTGCTTGGTGTGTCTGTGGAACATGCAATAGTTTGGGCTTTCTCGGTCTGCGCGCGAAGGCGCGACTTCAATATCTGGTAGCGTGAGACCACCATCTGCTATCCACTCCTTGACCAATGCTTTTACCTCCTCGATGCTGCAGGGATAATCTGGAGCCCCTGTACCTTCTTTATACACCTTCTGTTTCTTCCAATCGCCGCGTCCATTATTGTTTCCGCTCCATCCACCACGTCCGCCGCCATTTCCGCCGCTGCCTCTTCCCCCCTGCAACTTGCGCGAAGAGAGAGTGGAAGTTGCAGCTGCGGCGACGGAGTGAGATTTTCTAGACTTCCAACCATCCCGCGCGGGTGGTTGTACAGTATGGCGTAACTTGTATGCTGCTTCTAATAAGGCGGCGAATGTCTGAATCTTGACATTAACCAAGAATGGCTGATACTCGCGCAAGAGTCCAGATGTACAGATTTCTACCAAGTACTCTTCCCCCACAGGCTCGAGGCAATCAACCGCGCGGTCCTGGAATCGCCTGATGTAGTCGATGATGTCTTCACTGGGGCCCTGGGACTCCTTCACGAGGGACAGGCTCGTTATCTTCTCTCGTGTTTGGAAGAATTTCGCGTAGAAGCGGCTAACCATGTCTTCCCATGATGACACGGAATAAGGAGTGAGGTTGACATACCAGGTATACGCCCTATTGGTCAGAGATTTGGAAAACTCTCTTAATCTGAGATTTGTGTCTCCAGAAAAGGCCCCAAGTGTTTCGATAAACCGCACCACGTGTTCCTGTGCGTTGCCTTCTTTGCCATCGAACTTAGTGAACTTTGGTGGGGTGTACCCCTCTGGATACGGCATCTGGAGGACGGCCATGGGGTATGGTGGTTGAATGTCTGGGCTAGGGAGGGAGGGGAAGGTTGTTTTCGTTTTTTCTCTTTGCAAGAGAGCCTGTACCTCTGCCAGGGTTACTGCCTGTGGCCCGGCATGCTCTCCCAGTGCGCCTCTCTGGTGTACAGAACCAGTTCCTGTGGTTTGCAGGCCAGGGTTTTCTGGCAAGGCAGGGTGAACAGGAACCACTGGCTGTACGATGACTTGAGCGCCAAGGCCACCAGCTAAGGGTGCCACCCCCTGAGTCCCATGGGCCTGTTCAGCCCGTGGAAGCACAGGTGGCTGGACTCCCCCCCCCAGCATGGATCTGCTGGGTCACCATCGCTGGTTGGGCCCTTGGTAGGGCTGCCGTGATGACCTCCGTGAGGCCGGCTATGGCGGCGAGCAGCTGCGTCTGAGTGGTTTGCATCTGAGTGATGCCAGCCTGCATGGCGTGGATGATCTCCATGGGTGGAGCACTCTGGTTTCCTTCTTCATTCCCTCCATGGCTGGAAGTAGCATCCTCTATCAGCGGTAGACCATCGAGGACAAGGTTGTTGGGATTCGTTGGCGCTGCCATGCCTGAAGTTTGTAGACCACTTCTCGTGTTTACCATCAACTAAGCAACCTCCCCAGCAGAGTCGCCTGAATGTAGGTGGGGGTTCTTACTTGCGTGATGAGCTGGAGAGGTATGGATAGTCAACAGTAAAGACACGGTGAAAGAAAGGAATGAGGTGGTCTAGAGAAAGGGTGAAGAACGGAGCAGGTGTGCACAGAAGGGACTAAGGCAGTGGATTGCTCTGAGTCTAATCCGTGATACCCTTGGTGACCTAGGAGATGGGACAAGAATCCACTAGAGAGAATGTTCTTCTCTCACTCAGTGTTTGCCCTTTTCTCTCTCTAGAATGGCGTGTGTCTCTGCCAAGATCTCACCAACCTCTGGGCATGAAAGGGAATGTCCCATATTTATAGGCACCCTGGACCAATCATGAGGTGCCAGGCTGTCGTCCTATAATATGATAACACGTGTCCTTTCCGTACAACCTGACCGCACGGGTGACGTCATCACCGCGCGGCTGACCCGCGCGGTGACGAGCCATTCGCCCGCACAGCGATCCTCCTATTCCAAGCCACCAAGCCACTAGATCTCCCTTATTCCCGTAAGGGCAAGGTCGTGACCTGTTCGGTCTCGCCTATACCGCAGCCAAGCCTCAGGGGGCCCCCGGGGTCCTGCCTTTAGACCGCAGCAGGTATCATTACCTGGGCTAGTTTGGACTGGCCCCTCGCGTTTTCGCCCGTGTTTTGGGCCGCGCCAGTCATTTGGGTCATGAGCTTTTCTCCTTGTCTGGATGGCTCATGGTCGTTTAAGCACCGCCCTTATGGGGGCTTGGGGTGCGTGCCTCTGGGGCGCCTTGCGCAAGGGGATCCCGCTTCAGTGGCCCCCTTACGCGGATACCTGAGCCCGCTCCAGTGGAACCCCACACGCGGAGGCTTCCGCGGAGAGCACCACGTGTCAAGCGGGCATTATGCCACCTGGGTGACATTTGTCATGATTTTATTGGCGGGTCAACGTTGACTCTGGTCAACCGAGGGCTCTACGCTGACCTCCCCTACACACGGTATCTCTATTCAGAAGGATGCCAGGGTGGCTGAAATAGCAGAAGCTCAGGCTCGGGTGTGGAAGGGCTGGGATTTTCATGTCTTAATCAACTCCAACCTTCAAAGTATCCAAAAATGCCTCATGGGAAGAGAAGAGAAGCATATACTTGGGCCTTCAATGAGGTGGGATAATCAACACCTGCACTTGGAACTAATAAAACCAAACATAAGTATAGACAAAGCCAATGCTTGGGCTTTCAAGGATCAAACAAACGATATAACATCATACCCCAGGTCTAATATCACATCCTTGATGTCATATCCATCTATCAGCAGCATAAATCTTCAAGAAGGGTGAGTGGCAACAGCAGAAATCAAGTTAGCAGTACCAACTGCCACAATAACAACATCTACAGTAGCAGCAGCATCAGCTTAAACTTTGACGATATTCCAAGCCTCCAGAATAATAGCACAAATCTTCCAGTTAATATTCTCCACAAACCAATAGTTTCAAAGTAGCAAAAGTTCTCAAGAAACAGCCGTTAAATCATTTTGAAATCCGCAATCAAAACCTTCATTTGAAATCTTCTAACTCCAGTAGCACACCGACAGAATCAGAAAGTAGCATCAATGATGTCTGTAACCATGAATGTGGTGCTACTTCAGAAAAATATTAGGAGTCATGGCCTAGAGAGGCAACCCCACCATTGCTAATACAGAGCAGAAGCAGACAGACTCAGACAGACCAAAAAGAAAAGACTCAAAAAATAGGAAAAGACAAAAAAAGACCAAAAAAACCCTCCTCAGACCCAAACCTGAAAAAAGACCAACACCAAACCCAAAGAAAGGTGCTCCCACCAAACCAAAAGACACCCAGAAGTAATTTTGGCACTTGTCCACTCTGTAATTGTGAAGGGGAAACTCCGAGCCACCTCTTGCTACACTGCCATAGTGCATGGAAGATTTGGTCAAACATTATGTCTTGGTGGGAGATAGTTTGGGTCTCCCCTTCCAACGTGCTAGCTCTACTACAATTCTGGAATAGTAATAAGTTCAGGTACTTGGAAAAACTCTGCTAGCAAGCATGCTTCTATTCAGTTCTTTGGACTATATGGACTTGTAGAAATGAGGTGATTTTCAGAAATAAAACATGGGAGGTGGAGGAGATTCTTGAATTGGCAAAAACAAGGATGACTATTTGGATTAAAGGGAAGTATAACATTACGACTTACACTGTTAAAGACTTCAAAAGGAACTTGGATGGTACTAGAAGACTCAGACTTGAGACCAACCATTAATAGTTGGTGCTGAAGGGTGTGCATGATTAACCATTATTGGTTGGTGATGGGTGTGTGTGGTCACTATGGGATTTAAAAACATGGGTTTTCAGGTAGGTATAGAGTTTGGGGTGGAGTCTTATACAGTGTATTAGGGGTGGTTGTGCTTCAGTGTATTAGTATATTTTTTGAGTCCTCTGTCGGAGCCTCATGTCTATGATGCTATATGTTGTTGTATCTCTGGAAATGCTTTGGTGGAGATGATCCATCAATAGGATTGTCCTGGAATGATCCAGTGGAGAGTGATTTTAGCTACTGCTGCTGCTCCCTTGATTGAGTAGATGCTAGTGCTATTGTTGCGGATGTTGCTGGTTAATTGTGGAGGGTGTTGTAGAAAATGCTAGTGCTATGTAGATGCAAATACTGGTGCTGCTATAGATGCATGCTATAGATGCAAACACTGGTTGCTGATGCTGGGGTGGTATGGGATGAAAGGAGTGTCAAGACTGGTGCTGATTTGGAGTTTTGTGACTGGTGTTGCTATCTTATGGGTTGGACAAGGATGTAAAGGAGCTGTGAAGACAAAATTCAAATGAATATATCAAAATCTGGTGAGGTGTTCAAATTCAGAAGGGAACAGATGCAGGGATGGACTTTCATGTGTGGCAGAAGTGTTTTGATAGAGGATGAAATATGGTCACGTTAGCTGAAATATTACTACGTTGCTCATGCTGAAACTGGTGGTGGTGATGGCCTATGGTGATGTTCTGGTTTCATTGTACCTGCTAGAATCAATATGATGTCTAGCACTCCTTAGTTCTGTTTTTTACTTACTTTTTTTCTTTCTTTCAATTTCAGCATTTCGCTGGAATTTTTCTTTTGTCTTGACCTTACACGTCTTGGCCTTCTTTACCCTCGATGTACCCTTGTCAAGTTTTAATAAAAAAATTTAGCGGTCAAAAAACATGTATGTGTACATATATAGGTTCCACTTCTCCTCCGGACTCCGGACTTCCGGACCTCCGTGATCCGAGCATTTTTTTGACGATCAGATCCGTCCAATGTGTTCAGAAGGTGTTTTCAATGGTCCACGTTGAAAATCTTCAAAAAACAATACCGGGAAGGGCTTAATCCAAGCAATTTTCGCAAAACTGTAAAAATACAGTTTTTGCGAAAAATTGCTTGGATCAAGCCCTTCCCGGTTTTTTTTTTTGAAGACACCTTCTGAACACATTGGACGGTTCGGATTTTCCAAAAATAATTTGCAAAACAAAAAAAATCATTTTTTCTTATTTACGGGAGGGTTTGGACTAGAAGATTTCCGTATATATATATATATATATATATATATATATATATCCAACATGATTCAGGGAAATCTAGTTTTGTTTTGAGAGACAGATTTTAACCAATTGAAAGGATCTTCCGATCAATTTATAAGATTATTTACTCATTGATTAATTAAATAGAGATTCAACATAGAAAACAATGGTAGATTCTTTGAAAACTTCTCTTTCTTTAAAAAGAAAGAACAGAGAGAGAGTCAGAACAATTTCTGGAATGCCCTTCTGGGTATTCTTCAATGCTCCTGCTACTTCCCGGAGAAATCGAAGAATTTCTTGGGAATCATGGTTTTTTATTTGTACTTACAATTCTCTCTCTCTCTCTCTCTCTCTCTCTCTCATATATCAAGTGCCACAGGTGTGATCCTGTAGATTTTAAATCATTTTCTCGCGAAAAGAGGGATAAGAGTTAAATCACCTAATTTTTAACCCAAAAAAATGACAAAATTTCGAAAGAAGTGCCTGAAAAGGAGTTTCCTAGACAAGCATGATGATAAAAAAAATACTAGTACCTGTTAAGACCAATACAATTGAAAGGAGTGTTAATTGAAGTGTTGCGATGTATAGGTGAGGAAGATATACCAACATGAGTCATGCTACGCATCTCCAACACTCCCCTCTATTTTGCCTATCCAAAAAGACAAAAAAGTACCATTTCTATTTTGCCTATTCACTTTTCATCTATGTATTCCAACACAACTCTCTATTTTGCTCTCCATCCAAACTAATTTGGGTTTGAGCTCGGGATTTTGATTGACTTTGGACTCTTATTTTTTATAGAACTTGAGCTCATGAATTTATCTTGGTTTGAGCTCATAATAATTATTTCAAAAAAGCCTGCACCCAAAAAAATTATTATTTTTACCCAAAATTTCATATTCAATATTGGTCTTGTTTGATAGATCTCGTCGCGTAGGTTTCAAAAATATATCTTTTTTCAACATTAGATATGAAGAATAAAAGTTACGATCATTTTAAGTTAAAAATAAAAAGAAGCGAGGAAAGTAGCAAGGCTGCCTCCCTAGCCACAAGTAGGAAGGCAGAATGGGTATATGCATAGTACAGAGGAAAGTAGCAAGCCTCTTGGAGGGGTGAAAATTGGTTTTGGCTCTCTACAATAGCCAAGAGAGCTCATGTAGAGAGCCTCTTGGAGATGCTCTGAGTCATGCTACTATGTGCACCATGCCTTTTGGCATATGGTGCGCATCTCATATAAATAACCACAAAATTTCATATTCTGTAAAGTAAATACTCATATCAATACACACAACAGTTTATAAGCAGATTAAACTAATATTATCTCTCTCTCTCTCTCTCTCTCTCTCTCTCTCTCTCTCTCTCTCTCTCTCTCTCTCTTTTCTCTGAAAACCCTAGCCACCACTAATATTATTCTTCCTCCTTCCCCTCCCCCCTAGGGTTTCATTACCTATGGTGGTGGGAGGGGAGGGCCATGGTACTTTTTATTTTCTTCGTTCGTTCTTTCTTTTTTGTTTGTCTCTTCAGATCAACGACTTGTCGTCTGATCTGAGAGGGTTATGTCTCTCGCTTAGTGAGAGTTTTTAGTTTCGTCTTCGGACGAATTTTCGTCTACAGATCAGGTACTTTCAAGCATGGTTGCTTTACAATGGTATCTATGCCAATAGTGTTCTTACCCGACATGATATCACTGGCAGAGCAACTCGTGGTGGCTTTGAAGATCTGTAGTTTTGGGAATTCATTGGTGCGAGCATGTTTGGTTGGAGTCCATCCGATCGTCTGGGCATTCTTTGTCTTTTATTTTTAACTAGCACTAAGTCTCTTCAGAGATGCTGATTCCAGGTAAGAATCTGGTAAGTGTCGCTGTTTGCATCAGGCCAAGTCTGGGTTAAGGTGAAACACATCGATTGCCTTGTGCGTTTCTTGTTCTCTATTGACGAACAGTGAGCAAGAGAGAAACAGAGACAGATCGAGAGAGATACCTGGGCTATTCGGAGTGCTCGCCGAAGGATGTCGATTGGGAACAGAAATGAGCGACAAACGAAGAGTTCAATTGAGGCTTCTTCGTCCCTTCCTATCTTCTCTCCCTCTTTGATTTTTCTTTGAATGTAAACCAAGGAATTCCATTTTTGCTTTTTTTTTTTTTTTTTTTTTGGCGGGGGGGGGGGGGGGGGGGTTTAAAGTGGGCGTGGGGCCCACGTAGGGTGTGTAATTGTGTATGTAGCAGTTTGGTTTTGGGGGGAAAAACAGGCGGTGAAAATTAGAAATTTGGGAAAATATTAACTGTTCCCTTATCGCAGGATCATTATGTACAAATTTTAAACTTAATCGCTAAAGTTATTTTCAGAATGACCAATCTGAACCGTCAGGATTTTACATCCTCAAAATTCCATTGACGGCACAAAAATCAGAGATCATCAGATATGAGCAGCTATTTGATCACATGACATTTAACGCATCAGTTGAAGGCATCCCAATGCATTGAATTCTTATAATGTGTCAATTGGGCCCCACCCGAGATATTTTTCGCAATTGGGAATCATTATATTTATATTAGATGTATTACGTCATTTTATATGAAAAATGTAGTAAAGAGAGTATTGCAATACACTTAATCGGATGTAAAAACTCATTTTCTCAAACAAATCGCGTCCCGATCAAGGACCGTTCTAAACCCGAACATGCCAAAATTTTAGAAAAATGGATTAATTAATATGCAAAACATAATAAACGGTCTCGGTCGACGTGATTGTGTCGCAGTTTCGTAGCTACTTAACATTCAACAACAACGCAAGACTTAGTTGGCTAACTATTATATTGAACGTATAGATTCTAAAGGTCATTACGGAATCAAATTTCACAATGATCGATCTAAACCATTACGATGAAACGTCTCGCTGATTTTGTCGTTGACACCAAAATTGGAGACGAACGGATATCGGCAACCGCGTCATCGGATGGATCCCGAATCATTAAAGACTTATATTAGACAACCCGAGCACCAACTGAGTTTTTTTTTGCTGATCGAAACCGTCTATCATTTACATATCCTGGAGAACAACATTCGTACCAAAAATAAAGTTGATCACATATAGATAGACATTTAATCGGACAAAAAGTATCATCCAAATAACGATTTTTTTCTCGATTGAGGACCTTTCTAACAGTTTGGGCACTCGAAGAGAAATAAATTTGTACGAGTATGATTTAATTAATAAGCACAACAAAATCAACGGCTTCGATTGTTCACAAAATTTTGTAATACTTAGATCCCGCACATAGTTGCATCGAATAATATTGTTTCCGATATTTTAGAATATAAAATTTCCGTATTTAAGAAGGACTTTTGTTGCCTTAGTTGTTATATTACATTGTATGGCTTTGGTTATGAGATTTTCTGGCTCAATGTATGAATTATTGTTACTAAAAATTGATATGAGATTTTGTGGGTTGAGAAATGAGTGTTTGTGGGAGAATATATGAGTGTTTTGTGGTGCACTACAGTCCAAAATTCATTACAATAATTGTGACTTTCGAAATGAGTGTTTGTGATAGAATATATGAGACTCTTGTGGTCCACTACAGTCCAAAAATCATAAATAAATTTTACGGAGTTCCATATGAGAATGTGTGGCTGAGTATGTGAGATTTTGTGGGCTGATATACGAAATTTGGGAATATGACTAAATATGCGTCCATATATTTATTTATGTGGCTAGGTATATGATACATGTCACTATCAATACATATGAATAAATAGACACGACACAACAATATTTTTGGACTATAGTGGTCCACAAAACACTCATATATTCTTCCACAAATACTCATTTTTAAAACCAAAAAGTTTCATATCAGATGACTTTTTATATGAGTGTTCTTTCGAAGCATATATGAGATTTTGTGGTAACATTTCGCAATGACTCAATGTGGGCTCAAATATGTATTTGTGTGGCACCTTATATGAGACATGTCACATCAATATATATACACACAATATGTATCACATTTCCACTACAGTCCAAAACTATCATATGAGATTTTGTGGCACATTTTATGAGGTTGACTTTTGTCAATATGACATTTTGTGGCTCTTTCGAATTTTTGTGGTACTTTTTATGAGCATTCGTGGCTTCATATATGAGATTTTTGAAACCCAAAACATTATATAAGAGATCACGCGACGTTTTATGATTTCTTTTGGCTCTTCATATGAGATGAAAGATGACCGGTATAGAGGGTCATTTTTTGCATATGTGGCGCAATCTCGGCCGTTGATCTGGTCAAAGTTGCATATGGTACGCCCTTTCATATTTTTAGCCACAAAATCTCATATTTGACCCAGAAAAACTCGTATTTGTGTCACAAAATCTCATTTTTGAGCCCAAAAGAGGGGTGCACATAGAAGCATGCCTCTACCAACATGTCTAAAAGAAACGCTTCTGTCCTACTGTGGAATATTCCAATACGTTCTGCACCACGAATAAACTGGCTTCCAAAGATACAATTGGGATGGTGGTACACACACTCTGCCTCTACCAAATACTAAACAGTGGGAGTACATAATAATAGCAAGTACCAAAGAACCCGGATCGGACCAACGTCGACCCCATGGCCACATATTGTACCCGAGGCGCAGGGAATGTTGAAAGTGTCTGCATGGCATCGGTCAGTATCAGTGCTGCCAGCGATGAGCTGGGGAAATGGGGATTTTCCAGTTGGGTTGCATTGTGTTGGTAGAACTCTCTATATGATTTGGTGACACTACCCCCATAGCTAATGTTTTGCATAACTAGTGTTTTGAGTTTTTGGCAAGTATGGTTAGTAGATGGGGCAGAAGATCTGGCAAGGACCTTGGGCGCTTTTTTTTTTCCTAGAGTGAGGATTGCTTTCTTTTTTTTGACTTTAGACCCTTTTTTTGTGAGCAGAAATGAGAGTTTTATCGGCATAGTTTTGAGTTTTATTTTAAAAGGCTAAAATAAGCACGCACAAGGCTTGGCCTCCAAAGTTCTATTAGTACCTTGTTATATTAAGGGAAAAATTCAAAAAAAACCCTGACCTTTGGACCGATTATTATAGAGACACCTGACCTTCAATAAATGTTAACTAAACCCCTGACCTTTGCACTCCGTTATCAAGTAACACCCTCGTCCCATTTTCCGTCTAATAACCACTACAACAAAATTCATGTATCGCGACGAATCATTTTTGTCTCTAAAACATCAAATTTCCTCGCCAAATGAATTGGCGAGGAAAAAATTTGTCACCCGTTTTCCTCGACTAATGGTCATCGCATAAAGAATCTTAGCGAGGAAAAATATATTTCCTCGCCTATTTTGCCAATTGGCGAGGAAATTGTTCCTCGCCTATTCAGACCAATTGGTGACGAAAATGTTGTTTTCCTCGCCTATTTGGAACATTTGGCGAGGAAATCGTTCCTCGCCTATTTGAAACAACTGGCGACGAAATTTGCTTTTCCTCGCCTATGGGGAACAATTGGCGAGGAAATTTGTCCTCGCCTATTCGGCCCAATTGGCGAGGAATTTTTTCCTTGCCTAAAACCCCTGAAACTAAAAAAATGTTTATACATTACCCAGCTCCTCCGCTTCCGCTGGGAATCGAACCAGCGACCCCCCCTATAATAGCATGCGACCCTTCCACCAGACCAACTTCCTTTTCAATGCAAAGTTCTACAACTTTTAATATATAAACCTTTTCTACTTGTTTTCACCTCTCTAATTTTTTTTCTTAAAATCTTTCTGTCTAATTTTAGTCCCTTTGTAGTTTTTCTTTAAACTGGTTCTTAAATCTTTAATTTCTATTTGCTTTTACGCAACCCTTCCACCACACCAACTTCCTTTTCAATGCAAAGTTCTACAACTTTTAATGTATAAACTTTTTTTTTTACTTCTTTTCACCTCTCTAATTTTTTTTTTCAAATCTTACTGTCTAATTTTAGTCCCTTTGCAATGTTTCTTTAAACTTGTTTCTTAAATCTTTTATTGTTATTTGCTTTTACGCAACCCTTCCACCACACCAACTTTCTTTTCAATGCAAAGTTTTACAACTTTTAATATATAAACTTTTTTTTACTTCTTTTCACCTCTATTTTTTTTAAATCTTCCTGTCTAATTTTAGTTAGACAGTTCCTTTGTAGTATTTCTTTAAACTTGTTTCTTAAATCTTTTATTTATTTGCTTTTACTGAAGTTTTTAATTTCTAGCCCGAGCTCGAACCTGCGACCTTGCCTTTGCAAGTCCCAACACCTATCCATCACGCCACTCTCCGATTCAAGCATCAATGTCAAATTTTTTCTTTATTTTGTTTCTCTCCACTTTTAAGATCTATTTGCATGAACTCTCCGATTCCAAAATGCAAATCTTTCAACTACAAACTCTGGATCCATGCCCGGTCCTTTCTTTTCATTTCATATTGTTGTTACGATTTCTTTAAAGTATTTTAATTTATTCAAATAATTACCTTTATGAAAATATTAATTTCTTCAAGAATTCTTTGATTTTGTAAAATTCGTTCACTATAAAAGAAAATTGAAAATAACTTGTGAACTTAAAAAGTACATCGTTGAGGAGAACTAGACAGAAAAATAATTTCATTTTTATCATTACTAGAAAATGTGAAAAATTATTTTGCTAATAATGTCTTATAATATTAGTGAGCTACTAAAGTTGTTAATTACATCTCACCATTTAGATAATACAACACATCTATATCAAAATCTCAATAGTCCCAGAAAAGGTGAGGAAATATTTCGTCACCTAATATTAACATTTGGCGACTAAACAAAATTTCCTTGCCAATTCTGAACAATTGGCGAGGAAACTAGCATTTCCTCGCCAAATCTTAGCTTTTTGACGAGGAAATATAATTTCGTCGTCAATCTTAACTTTTTGGCGAGGAAAGATAATTTCATTCGCCAAATCTCAGCTTTTTGACAAGGAAATATAATTTTATCGCCAATCTTAGCTTTTTGGCGAGGAAATTCAAATTTCGTCACCAAATGGTAGCCTTTTAGCGAGGAAATGTTCATTTCCTCGCCAAATCTTAGTTTTTGGGCGAGGAAAGATAATTTCGTCGACATAGTGTACTCTTTGCCGATGAAATCGATTTCCTCGCCATAAAGACCCATTTAGCGAGGAAATTTAAATGTCCTCGCCAACTTTTGTCACCATAGTTACTTTTTCTTGTAGTGAACTAACGGAAAAGTTGATGTGGCGTTTACTTGGATACTTTGAGACACCTGGGCTAATATTTGGCAATGACATGGACGTTCTAGCATACTCAGGCTCACATAACTCTCACATACGCCTACATGGCGCTGCCACATGGCTCGGTGGGCCCCGCCCACTTATCTCTAAAAAAAAAAAAACTGAAACTCTCTCCTTCCCCAAACCCAACCCCTCCCCTCCGCCTCTTCCGACCACCCACCGCCACAACCACCACAAGTATGCCTCTCCGAACCAAAAAAGCCCATACCTCTTCGCCGACAAAAAATCAAACGACATCATTCTCTGCATCGACGATAATCAGACGGTTCACGATGAGTTTCTCGGCGCATGGGTAATGGGTATCATGGACCAACGCCGTTTGCAAAGCCAACAATGGAAAATGTTTCATCAGGAATTTTACTCTGAGGGTGAAAAAGGACAAACAATGGATTCTGAAACCTCATCTCCAACGGACTCGACTCTCCAAACGATCGCCATAGATTCGGATCTGAAGAACCGGGTCAAGTCCGATCTCGAGTCGTTTCTCATATCCAAACAGTACTACAACCGCTTAGGTCGCGTTTGGAAGCGAAGCTATTTACTATATGGCTCCTCTGGCACTAGAAAATCCAGCTTCGTCGCCGCCATGGCCAAATTCCTATCGCACGATGTTTACGATGTCGATCTCTTAAGACTCTCTGATGGTACCGATCTGAAGATGCTTTGGTTACAGACACGCCGTCGAGCTGGGTCGCCGGATACCCAGTAGTTCTGTCGCCGGTGGTGGCGGTCGCCGGAGTTGGGAATGTAGTGGAAGTGGTGGTGGGTGGTTTTGGGGTTTGGGGGAGGAGAGAGTGACAGAGTTTCAGTTTTTTTTTTTTAGAGATAAGTGGGCGGGGCCCACCGAGCCATGTGGCAGTGCCACGTAGGCGTATGTGAGAGTTATGTGAGCCTGAGTATGCTAGAACATCCATGTCATTGCCAAATATTAGCCCAGGTGTCTCAAAGTATTCAAGTAAACGCCACATCAGCTTTTCCATTAGTTATTGGACGAAAAATGGGATGAGGGTGTTAATTGATAACGGAGTGCAAAGGTCAAGGGTTTAGTTAACGTTTATTGAAGGTCGGGTGTCTCTATAATAATTGGTCCAAAGGTCAGGGGTTTTTTTGAATTTTTCCCTTATATTAATTCTAGTGGAGACCACCGATGAGTGAGAATAAAATTACTAGCTGAAAATGTAAGGTTGACTTGGATCATATATGCTTACCTTGGGGCACACTTTACTCTTCTTCTTTTTTTCTTTTTTTGTGATTACTGGATAACCCTAATGGCCCCAAGAGATTACTGTCAAAAGAAATCGAACCTGAGCAAATGCCTAAATTCCAAATCAAGACCATTTTGCCAACTTCTTGGAATTGGCACATGTTACTTTTAATATAACTATTCAACCAAGCTTCCGTCAAGTCACTCTATCCTCCGTTATTGCGAGCCCACAACGGTGACTTAAACTATTCATTTCGTAGATCTCGCAAAGAAGTATATCTATAAAAGAAGAAAAATTAACTCGATCAAACATTCATAGCTAAATCAAAAGGTTTGCATTTTAGAAAACAAAGTTGATGACAAATGCGATTTTCAAAATTTCCACCCTCCATTTTGTCTTCCACAAATATGAATCGTTCATATAGCTGTCAATGTCAAACTGAGCTAATTCTTTTACAAAGACGTATCTCTCCAGAGGCCTATTATATCCAGAATATTTTCAGTTACTGTAGACTCTCATCCCTTCATTATACTCTTATTCTTGCCCACTGTCATTCTGGCCTGAATTTGATTTGGAAAGAAGACTGAAGACATGGGCTTCAATTATAAAACGATTTCTGGACAGCCATTATTTCACCTTCAGCTCTCAATGCGGAGGGAATGAAGAACCGGGGGTCACTTGCCCACCCTGGAATTTTATCAGCTACAGCCGTGTTTTGTTTTTTAAGCCTACTCAATTGGGGATCGGTGCTGTGTTGTTCCAACCCAACAAATCAATGGGGGGCTGGGCCCTTTTAGTTAATTGCAAGACTGACATCCATATAAATCAGTAAAGTCCAAAACCCATCCCATTGATCCTAACTGTTTCTCTCTCTAGAGAAGTGCGACATTTCCCCATTCCCCCACAGGCCACTGCACGCCATTTTGATCGCCGGAGATTGGAGAAGGCCAGATCAGAATAATCTCCACTCTCTCTCTCTCTATCAATTTGAAGAGAAAGTTAAGGTCTGTATTTTACTTTGATTATATGATACATTGGTTGTTTTTGAAGATAGATAATCAAATATTAGACTTTTTGATGCTTGATTTTTCCATTAATCACTGAATATGTTTTGTTCTTGAAAACTAGGGCTTTTGAATTTTGATTGTGAAGGGTTTACTCCATATGATGATTCTGATTTCTTCAATTATTGTTGTTATTATGTGAGATCATTGGAGATTTTCACTTGTCATCATGTAGAACTTTCGAAAGATAAAAACTCTTCAAGGTCAAATGTAAAATAAAATTAGCAACAAATATTTAGAATTTTGTGCTTATGTTTAGGAGCTATTGGGATATATTATGCTACAACTTTTGTATTTAATGGAGAATATTTGAACTTTTGTGCTCGGCACTTTTTTAATTGTATTTTATTTTATTTATTGTAAAAGATGTCTCCTCTATATAAAATTATTGGCTCCGCCACTAGTTCTCATGAGATCTTCGGATAAGCAAGGGTATTAATCCGTGGATGGGTGGCGAAGGCGAAGCAGAGGATTTATCCATGAAGGGGCAGATGAAAATTTATGTAGAATGCCTACATCATGGTCGATAAATTGCCGAAGAGAACTTGTGCCAGTTGACTGCAACATGGGTATTATTACTATTGTAGAAGACTTGTACCACTGAATAGTGTATAAAATGACTATAGATGAAAACTTGTGTCTGTTGACTATAGATGAAAACTTGTGTCTGTTGACCACATGGGTATTGTTACTGCCGATCAAAAAAAAAACATGGGTATTGTTACTATTGTAGAAGACTTGTTTCGGTACAACGGAATTTAAAAAACAACAACAACAAAAACTAAAACAAGACTAGCAGCCGCTAGTCCCTAAACTGCCCTGCACCCAGGGCGTCTTCTATCACAAGCATGCGAATGGACTGAGGGGAATCCTCCAAAACCACCAGTGGATCAACTTGTTCGGCTCCAATGTGTGCAAGATGGTCCGATTGTAGAAGACTTGTACCACTTGAATAGTGTAGAAAATGACTATAGATGAAAACTTGAGCCTGTTCACTGCAACATGGTTATTGTTACTGCCGATAAAAAAAACATGGGTATTGTTACTATTGTAGAAGACTTGTACCACTGAATAGTGTATAAAATGACTGTAGATGAAAGTAATCAAATAAAAGATACTCCATATAGCTATTGTTGGCGGAGAAAGAAAGGAAAAGGTCTCTAGGCCAAATAAAAAACAACCATGCTATTTGTACAGATGGAGGTGCACCGAATGGCGCCGGGGACCAACTTGTGGGTCTCACACGGCCAATTTGAGCTGTTCATCCATCTCAAATTTAAACGAAATGGGGTGATTTTGGATCGAGAGCTTAGGAACGTCTGATTGAGTTAATTTTCGGGCGGGCCCGCTCGAAATTTGATTTTGAGATGGATGAACGACTCAGATTGGCCGTGTGGGACCCACAAGTGGGTCCTTGAAGCCGATCTGTACATGGTTTGGACATAGGGGTCGGTACCCATGGATTTACCGACCGAATAAAAAATGGGCAAAATGACTAAAACTGAGAGCGACATACTACACACGATCTTAGGGCAAGTGCAAGAAAGTATTTAAGATTTAACTTTAGCCATTTTACCTAGTTGAAAAAAATGAAGAAAAAAGAAAAACAAGGCTTCAAGAGCCTCAACAAATGCAAATGTAAAATACTTCAATGAATACCTCAATTAATTATAAATAAAAAGAATGAATATTTAATAGAGAATATGTAACATAGTTAAGCACCTCTTATTGGTTGGATTCTCTACCCGGCCCTGTAGGAAAGGGCATTTAGATTGTCCTTCAATTCGATTTTAATTTGAGTTATGCACTTCCACCTGCTTTCTCAAAAGCTGAATGGACGCTAGGTGAACAGTTTGTGAACTATTTGTTGCAGCGAGGTAACCCCTCCCCGTATACGGAGGTTGAACTTGGGAAGGCATATGAGATCTAGGTCTGCATTGTTATCTCTTCGTTGGCCCCAGCTTCTTGATAGAAGACAACCAGAGACGAGTAGTTTCAAAATGAAATAGCCAGGAAGTTTGGGGTAAATGCAGTTCCGGAAACGCGAGGATTCGAGTGAGTGGAGATTATTCTAGAACATGACTACTCTCCCTCGTTACGAACAAAAAGTTGGGGTTGCGCCCTAGTTGTACACTCCTTTCATTTAAACTCATCTGCTTCACCAGAAATGCTCCACTTACCCCGAATGTAGGCCTTGAAATCATTGCTTGAGAGGCCGAATTGCGTGAATTACGATCGAATAGAGGTACCAATCGCAGAGAAAATACAAGGGTTGAATGAAGAAATTCAATACGAAGACGTGTTAACCACCTTCTTTTCATTCTCCGATGCCGACTGGGCTGGCTGTCCCGATCCCGATAATAGACGGTCCACCATTGCAGGATGAACCAATGTGAATGAGTGTAAGCTTCGTTGCCCGAACGTTTCTCGAGTTGTTGAACTTCTATCATTGGATTCAAATGTGAGGGATTTTCCAAGACTAGACTCATTGTTGGAAAAGACCATTCATTGCGATTATCGCGCATTAGCTGCCCGCTACATTAGAGTAGACGTAGTTGGCAAGGCTTTCGTGCTACTAGCTTATGAATTAGATGCCTCTAGATATTATTGTTGAAGTATTGAAAAAGATGTGGTAGCTAAAAGGAAAAAATGTGCACTATTTATCACTAGCATTTTTTGCTTAAAATTTACCTAATTTGTTGCACTTGGTCTTTAAGTTAGTACTACTTCATAAGCCTATAGTATGCAATAGTTCTAGATCGCTTACTTTGTTTTGTTTTTCTCCCTTCCCTTCTAATTAACAACTTGTTGTTTGATCTATGAGAGTTATGTCTCTCATTCTTGCAAGAGTATTTTGTTTAGTCTTTGGATGAATATTTTGTCTACAGATCACATTCTACAACTAGATGATGTTGCTTCACAGTGATATCCATGCCAATGGTGCTCAAACCATACATAGTGATGTAAGAATTTGGATTCTAAGATGGGACCATGTCACTATATAAGAGTTCACGAGTTAGTGGTGGTCAAGAGTTGAACATTTGACCTAGATGAACCAAAGTAGGATAGAGAATTGACATTGCTCAAGTACTTGACTTGGTGGTCAAAATTTAGGCCTTAGGGTTGGCTTTCTCCCTAGTTTCAGGTTGAAAACCCCTCAGGTTCTATTAACTATTATACGGAGCCTTAGTCTTGCTATAATTGGGTCTCCAGAACCTAAAGGAGTTGACCAAACAGTCTTCGCTTGAGACTTAGGAGTTTGCTCCCTTCTAAGATCTAAGGCCCTGTTTGGCAACGTCATTTGCACCCGGATTTGCCTTACACCCGGATTCGTAATCCAGGTGATAAGCACACAAATATGTAAATATTAGTGGGCTTAAGTCCTCAAGTTTGACTTTATTATTACGTTTATTATTAATTTTTATAAGATATTGCGCATAAGGTGTGTTTTGAGTGTTTCAGGAGAAAACAGTGTAAATATGGTGCATCTATGTTGCGGGGAACATTCAGGAGCGCTCCACACTGGACAACTTTCCAGTCAACTGTGGCAACAAAGAAAGAAATAAAAAAAAAGGGAAGAAATGGAAAGAAAGTCAGTGGATGGTTATGAAATTAGATGAATAAGTGGTGCGGCTGGAAATTATGAAATGGAGAATTAATTGCAGTGTCCGGATGATATCAGATTTTGTCCTACGAAACACATGCCAAGCACGTAAAATGCAAGATTTATACTGTTTTATTCCCAAGATTAAAAGAAGAAATTCGACTGTTCCTGCAACCCAATTGGACTCCGTTTTGAACATCAGTCGAGAGCACGCAGATCCGGTTAAGCACCCTCAAATCAGTGCCGGTGGGAAGAATGGTTTATTTTTTCAAAAGGCAGCATGGGTGGTTTGCTTAGTCAAACCGTTAACGGGCAATTCAATTTAATTGTCAAACACATTAATTGCCAATCCACCCACTTGCGTTATTTATTCAAAAGGCGACATTTGATCATTCCACCAGAGGTAATTCAGGAGAGCGGATCCGCTGTCCCAATTTCGGTGTCCCAACTCGCTGTCCCAAGCATCCGAGCCGTCCATCCGAGCAATCAACGGCTCGGATTCCATCTCACCCCAAACAAATCTGAACCATCCATATTCATTTGAGAATCTGAGCCGTTGATTTCTCGGATGGACGGCTCGGATGCTTGGGACAGCGAGTTGGGACACCGAAATTGGGACAGCGGATCCGCTACCGTAATTCAGTTCAGTGGGTTCAACACCCAATGCCACGTGTCAGCTTCCAGTGCGTTCAATCACCCCTTGCTTCAATCTCAGCCATTGATCTCCATCACAAGCTCTCATGCGCACACCATACTGGATCATTTTCCTTTCTTACCTGGATAGCCGGTCACCAATTTCCTCTGCTTATTAAAGAGGAAAGAGAAGAGAGAAGGGTTTGTAGCAGATCGTGGGTCACCATTGTTGCTCCTCTTCACCACGTCTTCAACCATTCACTAAGGTAGTCGATTCTTCATCTTCTACGTTCGATCTGTTGGTTTCTTGTTTACATAACCGATGAATTTGTGGTTCTCAAATTGATTTTTTGCCCAAATTTGTGGATTTGATTTCGAACGTTTGCCCTAATTTATCAGTTTGCCATAATTTGTGACACGTTCTTGCCCTAATTTATGAGTATAGTTTTCCCTAATTTGAACAGTTTGCCCTAATTTATGTTACGAATTTGCCCTAATTTCAAGAGTTTGCCCTAATTTATTATACGAATTTGCCCTAATTTCAACAGTTTGCCCTAATTTTTTACCAGAGTTTGCCCTAATTAATTTATTAATTTTTTTCGGAAATTTTTTTATTAATTTTATATGGTTTAAATATTTTTATGTATTTATTGCGTATTTTTTTTTTTTTGTATTTATTGTATTCATAATGAAATTAATCTATTTTGTTTATTAAAATACTAAACTGGGGACAATTAAGTCATTTGCCCCCCTATCCTATCAAATCCACTTTTCAAATCCCCCTTCTCAAAATATCATCTAAACACCTCATATACAAATCCACTCTTTTTAGGAAGTGGGTCCACCCTTATTACAAATCTACCTTCAAATCCACCTTCATTACAAATCCATCCAAAATCATCTTTGGTCGCCAAACGGGGCCTTGGTTTCAATTCTCCTTGCTAACTCCTTTGGTCCATAACATAGAACTTCCAAAATGGAAGGTCTAACGTTCAAATCTCAAAGGTTGGACTTACGGTGAAATTTCACAACTCATTCCCCATTGAGGTTACCCCCAAGGCTTAGGCCCGGTAATTACCCAGTACCAGAGGAATTAGTCAAGGCAAAATATTTCGATCACTCTCAACAAGCAAAATAAAAAATTAAGTCCCCTGCTAGTGGATAGTAGGATTGATTCTCATGAATTAATTCTCTACTTTACATCGAAGTCGTCCTCTTTGCAGGTATTAATAAATAGATGAATAGGACATTGGCATCCATTTACCAATAGATGGACCATACATTGATCTTAAAACAAATTTGATTTGACTACGTCTTTATGAACATTCAAAATTTCGAACAATCTAATTTTTTGCATGCACAATTACATGTCTCCAAAAAATTAAGACAATATGAATTCTAAGCTGGGACCATGTTGTTCAAATAAGAAATAACGCAGGAGGTTCATTACTCGACAAGAAGAGAACACTTTTTTCCCCTTTGAATTGGTAATCGTTCCAAATTTAGCCTATAAAAAAATATTATTATTATTATTATGGCTCTCAACAGTGCACATGTGATGCTAATTGTTCTAATCAAAGGCAAAATTTTTTTAACCTTTTCTCGTGCTTTACAGGGCACTGAATTCCTTGCTGCTGTAATGCAGTTGGCCGGTTGCTAATTAGTTTTTTTTTACTAGTTTTTTATTTTGACAAAAGTGAGATTATATCTATATAAGTTCAACAACACTTACAAAACAGAATTTATAACAAAAGTCTTGAACAAAGCCAAACTAATCATTTAACTAATGCAAAGCGAGAAAAATACAAGGCAATCGATGTCTTTCATTCCAACCCAGGCAGTTCGCCTAACTCATATTCTTTCGAAAATTCATATCTAGAATTTGCAGTCTCAAAAGATATAAAGTGTTAATCAAAGACGAAAGACAATTAGTATTGAGACGATCAGATGAACTCCAACCAAGTATAAACCCACAATTAAACTCCCAAAGCTACATATCTGATAAGCCATCATGAGTTGCCCTCCAGAAACATCATGTAGATTAGAATATTATTGGTACAGAGATCATTGAGAAGCAACACTGTCTTAAAGAACCTCGTCTTTATTTCTTCTTAGGATACATCAGAGAGGTGTAGATTCTTCTAACCGAAAACAAGAAAAAATCAACTAATTGCAATAAGAATTTGAAAATGCATAATACGCACACAAAATCATGAAAAAATAAGAAAGGAATTCTAGTAATATACTTGAATTTTAGAATTTCAGTGACACTATTGATTTTTTATAGAACTAATTTTATATTTTTTAACATATTTTTCTACAAAAATACAAGAAAATATTTATTTTTTTAACAGAACTATGAATATTTCATTTAGATATATTTATATGTCGTGGATTTTTTGCAAACAAGCAATTGGGTAGGCAAAAATAGCTTGGGTTAAGCGGACTTGAGGTCCTCGTAGTGATCCAAGTCACTATACTTTCGCAGTAACCTTAATTGCAGGAGCAGCAGGGCATAATTAACATTCTCTCTCTATAAAATTCTCTCTCTTGTTTTTCTCTACAACTTCTCTCCAGCGGTGGCTAGGGTTTTTGGGGTGGGACTCCTCCCCACCCCCCTCTCTACTCTCCTCTCCTATACCATCTCTCTTGTGTGCACATCCCTTCCTCTCCCCTATTTTTCTCTTTGTGCTTTGCCTTTCCTGACCCGGTTGGTTCGGCCCCATGGCGTTTTGCGGTGTGGTACTGTTCCGACTTTGATGGGTTTAGATCGGCGAGATGAAGACGGTCGGTGGTGGTGCAATGGGTGGTGCCAGGTGGTGGTGGACCAATAAGGAGGAGGTCAAGAAGGGGGTTCTTCTTTTGCTTTGCTTGTTGCTCTCCTGGTCGGTTTCCAAAGTCTGGCTTTGGTACTGATCTGGTTTTCCAAATCTGGTGGGTGTAGGTGGTGGGTAAATAAATCCTTGGTTTCAGGCTGCGTTTGGTCCTCCGGCGGCTTCGGTTCTCGTCGTGGTCGTGCAGCTCGATCAATTTGGCTCTGTCAATGCTTGACTACTATTCATCTGTTTTAAATCTATATGACCCGTAAGATGTTACTCTCCTTCTCCCTCAACTCACGCTAAACCCGACTTTGATTCGGCTTTTTTCGCACGATCTGAGATGCGTTTTAAAATATGTGTTATCATGGCTTGTGTCAAGCCATTTGAGATGACTTCTTACTCTTATACTTTGTTATTTGGGTTGTTGTTGCTATTTTTCTTTGTGTATTTTGGACAGAGTCCTTTGTAAGTGCCTCTTGTTTTTCTAAATGAATAACATTGTCTTATGATAAAATAAAATAAACCTTAATTACGGGCCCTCTATAAATCTATATTTGAGATCAAAATAGTTCAATTTGTCGGGAATGTTGAGTAGATCATTCATATAAAAAATCAAATTAATTGAATATTGGTAGTCATATGGTCGGATACCATTTATGTTACGAAAATGGATGACCAAAAACATTAGAGAACAAATTGTAAGATAAATTTTGCCTCAATTGTGTGTCTACCAATCTCCGATGATCATAATTTATTGTACTCATTATGTGCTCAACATTCTTGAAAAATTGAACGATTCAAACTGGGCACTACATGGTGTACTATAGGAACCCAATTTCAATTTAAGACCACAGCTTAGACCAACGCTACTATAGGTATCGACGGGTTGGGTACCGACGGATACGCAGGGCCCACTCCGGGTCCCGCACAGATGATTTAAGAATGAAAAAATAGACTATTTGATCGAGTATATACACATATTGGATTGAGCTAATTTTTCACAAGCCCACTCAATTTTTTTTTTTAAAATAATTAAATGGCTCGGATCATTTATGCAGTAGACCCTGGTACACTTGGCCGGTCCCCAACACGTCGGTCCCTTCAGCTTTTTTGAGCTTAGAAAAGTTCGGAAAAAAAAAAAGAAAAGAGAAGATCTCAGCCTTAGGGGGTGTTTGGGAGCCTACTTTTCAATTTTTTATTTTTAACTTTTTGGCTTTTTGACTTTTTGGATTATGGTCAAAATGTGTTTTGAATTTGGGAAGAGTGTTTGGGAGAAATGTGCAGAATGCATTTTCCACAGTAGTAGTGTTTGGGAAAACAATGCTGAAAATGAGTTATGGATTGATTTTTTTACTAGTTTGCCCTTGTTTATTAATTATAGTAAACAAAAAAAAATTGGTCCAAAAATTTTAACAAGAACCAGAGCCAAAAAAATACCCCTTTTCTTCCATCACACCGATTCCACACCACCACTTCTGTCTTTATTTATTTTTTACTGTTTGGTGGCTATTTTCTTCTCACTTATTCCATCTTTCTTTACACCATAAGCAACCGACATGCCACAAACAGACGAGATCTGCGGCGCGGTAAATCTGAACAAAGAAAGAAGATCATAAATGGCATAATCTCTCATCATTTTCATTTTCAGAAGAAAAAAAAATTGAAAAGAAAAGAAGACGAACGAGATCCAGATCTGAACAATAGCGACGGTGACTGACGTGGTAGATCTGCGGTGTGGCTTTTCCTCCTCTCTCTCTCTCTCTCTCTCTCTCTCTCTCTCTCTCTCTCTCTCTCTCTCTCTCTCTCTCTCTCCCTCTCCTGTCGTTTGATTTTGTGGTGGAAGAAAAAGGGGATTCCAGAGGATAAGGGTACAGGGGTAGAATGGGATAGCAAATTTGAGGGGAAGCCAGAAGTAGAAACGAAAATGTGAAACAGAGCTCCGGAGCTCTTTCTGGCTTTTCGCTTGGAACACGAGAAATGGAGAATGAGTTCTCACAGAATTGATTTTGCTATTTGTCGCCCAAACAAGGAGAACAAGAAAAGTAAAATGTGAAAATGTAAAAAATTGTCGCCCAAACACCCCCTTACATATAATCCATTAATCCCCTTATGATATGATTGTTTGACACTCGCAACCGCCAAATGACACTTGTCCCATCAAAACAATCAAATCAGACAGAACCCTCCTTACGAAACCAACAACTGTTCAAACGATTAGGAACGCTAATTTAGGTTGAGTTTTTTGTTTGATTTTAGCAACTTATTTGCTAAAATCATGGTTAAGTGCGCGCGTCAAACGATATTTTCGTAGATCTCTCTCACTCCCGAAAACTTTTTGGGTGCGGGATGGTGGTGATATCCAGCACACATCTCAACCGTCCAAATATCCAGCGCACATCTCAGCCGTCCAAAAATATTTTGAACGGGAAGGGTTTATTTAAAATTTGGACTATTAATTAGTAATTACTAAGTGTTAGTGGTTCTTTTACTTCTTTATAACAAAATAATCAAATGTGAGCGTGCCAGAGAGAGTTTCAATCTCCTCCCTCGGATTAACTTTGGAAAAAACCTAATCTAATCAGGCGATTGTGTTGTATTGGTTCAATTACCTCAATTAAGAGGATTTTTTCTTAACAAGTGAAAAAATGCAAACCAATATACTTAGCAAATCAAAGAACAACAAAGAAACAAGATACTTCGATTGATAAATCAAAGATAAACTTACTTCGAAATTGCCGCCAACTTCAAATACAAGAACTTCGAACAGGTGATTGTTACAAGAACAATCGAGATTGATCCTAACTACTTCCTAATCTACTTCGAACTGAGTTCGAAATCCTAAACTACTTTGCCAATGAACAAACCAAGCATCAGTTTTTTGATAGCTGTTTGTTGAAGATTTGTCCGGGGCCTTTTCACTCTTTAATTTCTTCTATTCATAGACGCTGCTTGCAGTTGAACTTCCCGCCCAATGAATTTGAACTTGGCTTGCTTCGAACTCTAACTTCTACTCTTCGAGTTGGCAGTTTATTCCCTCTTCCATGTCTGAATTTGAATTCTTCCAATTCTTCCTCCAAAAGCTTTTATTTTGAATCTGCACAGCTGCTTAAACTAACTCAAATGATTACGAGTTAAGGAGATAACTGCCTTTCAAGAAGTATTCCACGTGTTCTAACTGCCATCTGCTCTGTTTCACAAGTTTACACGTGGAGTTTATGTGTTCAGCAGTTAATATCATGACTTTGAAGTCAATTTCTATTTTATCCTTGACTTGTAATTGCCAATAACCGCTTTTCGATTTTGAGAAACAATACGACATCGTATTTACTCAAATATATTCCTTTAATCCAGTGTATCTTCATCAACAAGTAATTGCCAATGTTTGACAATTTTGATTACGTGTCAATCAATTATTGGATTTGTTAATTTTATATGTAAACACTAAGATGGACAAATGTGATAGGGCGTCAAGGGTATTTAAAATTTGAAGCATTGATTACTAAGGGGTGTTCCATTAACAAAAAATATTTTTTTCAAAAACCAAAAAAGATCGTTTTCTTACAATAGATCACATAAAAAAAACGTAAAAAATCAATTTATTCTAAAAACATCCTTAAGTGGGACGCCCTAAGATGGGCGGATATGATAGGGCGTGACATGTAGCATGTTGGCATGTTAGATGCAACAGGGTATCCGCGCACTGTAAAAATTCTCCTCACTCCCGTTGCCGACTCTAACATCTCTCTCCCCTCATCCCTTTCGAACATAACGCCCCTCCTACGCCCGCCCTTATTATTCACCTCTCTCTCTCTCTCTCAACAAGGTCAGTTGCTCCTTACCTTCCTTCTATCCACTCTTCTCTAATGGGTTTCGTGCGATGAACAGTAATCTTTTTATATTAGTGGTTGTTTGCTCTGTTCTTGTTCTTGGTTTTTACAAGAGATTTTGGGACCACATGATAGTGGGGTTTTCATTGATGGACTGTGTTTCGTGCTTCAATTTTGAGACTCAAAAGATTGACTGTTGGTGTGGGGTTTTTTTATTTGGGTGTTTCAGGCAATTATTTAAGTTGTTCGGTCTTTTTTTGTTGTTCAGTTTGGGGATGAAAGTCTTGCAACCGGGTTATCATCTCAAGGGTTTAATTCAGTTCCTGTTCAATTTTAGATGGAAAACAAATTATTTGAAAAATGGGTTTTGTTCAAAAAGTTGTGTTAATGGGGAATTCACTACAAGGGTTTCAAGTGGTTTTAGAGGAAAATCAAGTGATTTGGGAAATCAGTTTTGTTCAAAAAATTGTCTTGGTGGGAAATTTAGCACAAGAGTTTCACCTTGTGGGTTGTTGGAGTTGTTGAAGAATTCAGAGCCTATTGGTCAATTGGAGGAAAAAAATGAGATTGAAAGGGGGAATGTTGATAATGTGAAGGAAATTTTTTATTCAAGTGGAGAATTTGATGAAATTGCCAAGGGTAATGGTATTGTCAAGGGAAATTTTGATTCAAATGGGAAATTTGGCGATTATACTAAGGAACAAGAGTTTGTTGATGAAGATGAAGAAAATGATCTGATGGTATTGAGAAAATTGGTGAAGAGTGAGAGGCAAAGGGCTAATAATGTTGGTTTGGAACTTGAGAAGGAGAGAATAGCAGCTGCCACAGCTGCTGAGGAAGCAATGGCAATGATTTTGCGCCTCCAAAACGAGAAGAGTCTGATCAAAATGGAAGCCAAACAGTACCGTAGATTGGCCGAGGAAAAGCAAATCCATGATCAAGAAGTAATCCAATCATTGAGATGGATAGTGATGAAGCATGAATCGGAAAGGAGTCTTTTGGAAGACCAGTCGAGGTTTTTCAGGCGAAAATTGACGGTTTGTGTGAAGGGTGACGAAGGAGATGAATCCGAAGGATTCGATGAATCTTTGAATTATGTCAACTCAAACATGGAGGATATCCCTGGTGATGCCTTAATTAGCTCCCTCGATATCGATATGTCACCACGGTAAGTTCTTTTTTGTTTAGGGCATTGGTGTTGCTTTTGTTTTCTATTCTTGTAAAAAAATGGCATAGGAATTAGTTGGAACATAACTTGTAAAATTGCAGTGTAGCTCTATAATTTTTCATGTTTTCGTACGTGATTTCATTTTGTGGTTGATGCTTTCGAAAATCACGGTGAAGTCGCAAGGAGGTGTTAACTGTTAAGAATTGCTATTCTTTCCAAATTCCATTTGATACCTGGGCTCTGTTGTATTATGCATTGCAAATTCGTTGGTGTACTAGTATTTTTTTGGCTGCTTGTACGCTTAGGTTTCCTGCAGATTCTTCTGTGTTTAAAACCGAAGGATTCAGTGCTAATCATTCTAGCCTTCTAGGTGGATGGAAGCGGGGACGGTCTGCACCGTGCAGTGCATATGTGAACCGTTCGATAGTGTTTTCAGCGGTACGGATTTAAAAAAACTCTTTCAAGGAAGAGAAGACGCTTCCATGGAATCCATGGAAGAGTTTTATTTAAGGAAATTGATATTAGCACTCCAATTTTTTATGCAGGGGCTCCATGCTACAGTAGTTTTCCAAAATTACCCTTTTGCAAGTTGCATGATTTACTTCAGACACTCCAAAAAACCTTTACTCTTCTTCTTTATTTCAGACACTCCAAAAAAGCAAATAATTTTTTTTATCAGAAAAAAGCAGATAGTTGCTAACTCTTTTTACTGCACGTCACTGAATTGCCTACTTCTATATGTAATGTTTCCTTGGTAGAGTCTTTATGTTATTGTCTCCATGTTCTGCCCCAGGACAACCTGGACAAGTGGTCTTCGGCCTAGATTGTAGAACCATCATTTTGTCCGTGCGAAGTCTCTTTAGAGTTTCGTTACTTTTCCTCTCAAGAGTTCTCTAACTTTGGTGATGTGCTTTGTTTGTCTCACTATGAGTTTTAAAATGTAGATTTGTGATCATTATGAAGATTTTGAGGAAAAAATGGTAGATAATGAGTACGAAAATATAAAGATCTTGTGTCTCAGCCGTTATGAAGATTTTGCAGCATCAACATTTTCAATTGTGTGCTTTTATTTTGGAGAATTCTTGCAATATTTAGTTGTTTTTTTGTGTGTGCAAAGTGGCATGAGGCAATCTGACATAGATGCATGTTTAATGTTTGGAAACTAATGGTTACGTTGTGGATGTTGAACGTAATGTTAATGTTAATGTTTAGAACCTATATTTATGTTTGATTTTTGTTCATTTTTTCGTTTGGAGTGCCTTAGTAAATGAGGAGATAATTTGGAGGTGGAGTGCCTCCAGTAATTTTTATATCTTAAAAATGGTAGTTTTGTAACTTCATTAGATATTGGAGTGCCTGCATCGAAAAAAGGGAGTCCCAAAATCAACACCCTTATTTAAATCCCTACCATTGAAAACACTTTTGGATGACTGGGATGCTGCAGGGTCCCCGGGTCCCTAGGTGGATAGCTCAAATATGGTTTTAATAATTTATATACGTACGTATGTCAAGATTATGATGGTTTTCGAAATATTAATTAAGAATGATCTGCCACAAATCATTCTAGGAGAATAGCCTAAACCATGACATAACAATTTAGATAAAGAAGTAATTATGTGCATATCTATATCATTACATCATATCTACGAATCATCTGGCACGGATCATAACTGTGTTGAAATTACTAAATCTCATCTGAATAAAAAGTACGTTGAAAAAGTATTTGGCACAAATCATATGACGAAATTTTTACAATGGATTCCTTAGACAACAAAAGATGACGTTCATTTTGATCTTCTTTGAACTAGTCAATGGTACTTTTCCTTATTTTGTAGTTGGATCAAAGACTGGGTAATGAAATGAAAAAGTTGAAGGATCTAACCATTGTGAATCGTTAGATCCTTTAATGTTTCTTTTTCCTTACCTAAATCCTTGATCCAGATACGACCTTAAGAAATTGCTGACAGTGAAATCACTGGAAGGACTGTTTACCCATTTGGCATTTCCTACGTTACTCAGATTGTACACATACTCTGAAGTACTCAATTTACCATTGTCTGTATTATTAGGATTAAAATTGAAATTATAAGATCAATAGAGTTTGTTCTCTAACCTGCTTCGCACTTTGTTCATCAATCATTTACGGTACGTGTAGTGTTAAAAAACACCTCATTGCATGTGTATCAGGAACTAAAAGCTATGAAGTTTACTACTAGTAGTCTCCTCCAAAATTCCTGATATGCTTAGCTTAGCATTGCAAATGCAAGGAGTACTCAGTATTCTCATAGCTTTCTTGCAATGAAATTGCTGGGAGAATTGATAGGCCATTTGTTGTACTTTGTTGTATGCTGTTTACGGCATTGTTGATTTTTGTGTGAATTTTAAGCAAACGAGTTTAATGCCTTGATTTTATTTTCTGTAGGTGGGATGCTCAATTCCCGTAAGCGAATTTGCTGTGACGATTGAAACTTTGCAAAAGCATGACGTATTAATGAGAATCAGCTCCCCTTTCCATGCTACCGAGAGTGAACTATGTAAATTACTTTTTCACTGCTCCAATAATGCAATAAACTTGGAGCTCTGTTACTACCAGAGGCCATGAAACAAGAGCTAGGCGTTATGAAAATTGGATGCAATTCTCAGAATCTCTTTCCTCTGTTTTTGAAAAAACACTGGAAACCGTATGGTTGCCGGTTTTTGAATTCTGGGTTTTGGTGTATCATTTTTTGAGAAAATATGAAATAGATGTCATGAAAAATATGAGGTTTTTATTTTTATTTTTTTATGTTTTCAATAACATTTTTGCAAAAAGTGTTCTCCATAACTGATTCAGAATCGGAAACCGAACATAGCCTCTAGTAGTTCTCATGAGCGATTGAAGCCTCCTCATTATGCCCGAGAAGACGGAAATAAAGGGAACGGAAATTGTAATCTTCATTTTTGTAAACACAATATTCTGAAAAGACAACATTTTTGGGATAACAATGCCCTTGAATAATGTTGTTTTAGATGAATCTGGGGGAGGTGATGTGCGCCGTGTTGTGCGGCAAAACGACGTAGTTTTGCTCATTTTCTTGGTACACTTCCAAAGCCTTGTTTGGAGAGTTAATTTTGGGTTCAATTTTAGGGGATTTAGGCTCTTTGGGGTAGGGTATAGTGGTTTTAGGCACTTCGGGTTTAGGCATTTTGGGTTTATGGTTTAGGTACTTTGGGTTTGGCACTTTGTAGTGATTTTTTTCTTCCTCCAAACAAGGCCCTTGGAAGCTTCAAAGGTGTGCCAAAACTACGTTGTTTTGATGCACAACACGGCGCACATCACCTACCGCACAACACCCACCCCGGATCCGTTTTAGATGCAGCTGAGCTGCCGAGGGATCAAGAAATTGAATTGCATGCTTATAACGTGTGAACTTTACTTTGCCTCTCTTATGGATTCCCCAGCAGCCTGTTTGGATGAGGGATTTGGCCCAGAAGCCCCTTGATTTGGAATCCAAGTCTTAGTAGCACGAAGCGGGTGCGCGAACGGGAGCGGGAGCGGGGGCGGGGGCGGGGGCGGGGGAGCGGATGATCATAGAAGTGTGGGAGCGCCGTCGGAAGCGTTTCAAAGTATGAATATAATAATATACAATTTTATTTATTGTGTTGCTCTTTTTTTATTTTATTATTCATCTTGAAGGAAAGGAATAAAGAAAAACTCTCAATAATAAATAGGCTCAATTTTCACTACTGGAATCGTAATACACGTATACCCATAAAGAGGAGCGAAGAGTCTCATTTATTTCGTTCACAACAGAATACAAATGGCTCTTTTGCAACAAAAAAAGAAAAGAAAAGAAAACATATGGCACTTTATGGTTGGGCTAGAATTAGTTGATACCAGCTGTACTCCACTGGATAAAAGTTACTTCCATTAGGGTTTTGACTGCTCATCGTCTTCTCACAAAGACCACCGAAGATAAATAAAAAAAAAAAAGATAGAGCAGGTAGCGGCAGCCCACTGATTGTCGCGACGAGAACACTACACACCTCATCGGAAACATCTAACGCTGGAGAGGGTAAAACCTGATTACCTAGTAACGAGCATAGCACGTGCCTTAAGCAGACACCACAGGAGGGTGAATAGCTCGGCACCACATAGGGAGTCCTTAAGCCCTGTGCCGAGCTGGCTTGGCCATGAATAAAGGCCAGATTAATAAGAGTGAACTAATAAATCAGGATGCACTAACTCGGCATGAGACATAAAGAGATGCCCCTGATATGGCCGAGCTAGGTAGGCTACGTGTATAGCTTAAACAGCATTCTGGAATACATAATTCAGCTCGGCGTGATGAGCTGAGCTATGTACAGGTTATTACGAGCTACGTGGAAGCACGACACCGCTACATATAGGGCGGTGAGACATTCCAGAATAATCTATGGTGGTTCCTTATGAGATAAAGAGCAATCCCGTCGAATGAGGGATTGATATGAGCATTCCTAATGTGATTAGGAGCATACCCCATATAGGAAAGAGTCCTATATGGAAAGAAAGACCACAGCTAGACGAGATCTAGCAGGGCATGGAAGCTTGCTCCTAAAAGGAAAGTCCTGTTAGGAAAAGGATTCCTAAACCTAACGAGAAAGTAGGGCACGAGATGCCTAAATCAACAAACTGTCAATACCTATAAATACAAGACTATACCCATGAAGAAAGGTACGATGTGAATTACTTTCATATGCATTGAGATTTTAGAATTTAAGTACGAGATACTAACTTAGGCATCGGAGGGCCTTTGCCAACGAGAGGCAAAGACGCTCTAACCCTTTTTCTGTCTTGCAGTTTAGGGGTTGAATCAATGAAGCACGTGATCCAGGGATACGTGGATTTTATCCCCGTACAATTGGCGCCGTCTATGGGAAACATTTACGAAAAAAAAGAAAAAAAGATAAACTATGGTGATTTCAGAACCCTTTTTACGCACACCACGACGAGGAGATGTGGAAGATAATGGTGAAACCACGCCTGTGCACACTATGAGAAAGAGTGTAAAGGTGGATAAGACTCTTGCAGTTTTGAAGGCTCCGCAGAAGAAGTCCGCTGCTAGAAGGTACAACATAGGGCATATCTCTGAGATTCCAAAATTCAAGGATACACGCCTGGTGATTCATGATTCTCCAAAATCAGGCGAAAGGTGAAGACGCTCAAGGACGCCACTGAAGAGAAATAGGGGAACCTCTCCCCGTCATGAGAAGGGGAGGAGCCCCCCGAGCAAAGAAAATCACAGGCGAGTGCGGGATCAAGAACGGGAAGATAGCCTCGATCGGAGGGAACAGGAGGCAGAAGAGTTGGCACGAGAGGTCACTCGACGTGAAAAAGAAATCCAGGATTTGAAAAAACAACTTCAAGAGAAGGAGAAAGACTTACGTTCACGGACAAGATCTGCGCAATACGAAAAACAAAGAAGGAGTCATCACCATGATGATGTCTCTACTGTGAGGAGAGCCTTTCCACGAAAAAGGAGAGAAAGGAGCCCCTCCGTTGAGAAAAGAGAGAGAAGGAAACATGCCAGGGACAAATATGAGAGATCTGGTTCCAATGAGTATACTCCCAATCAGTATGTGAAAAGAAGAGAAACTGGCCGAGCTGATGGAGGTCCCAAAACTGCACGAGAGGCAGCTAAGGAAGCCTTAGGCCAGATCTCTAAGTCACCTTTGGCCCACTTGATCCGAGCAGAAAAAACTCCGAGCAGGGTTAAACACTCTTCGTTTATACCCTATGAGACTAGTACGGACCTAGTGGCTCACATTCAACACTATCAACAGGCCATGTTCATGCATGAGCAAGATGATGCTTTACTGTGCAAGATGTTCCCGTCCAGCTTAGGGAAGGTGGCCCTGAGTTGGTACCATAAACTCCCAGAAGGGTCAATCCTGTGTTGGGCCCAGCTAGCCGAGGAATTTACTGTTCGGTTCCTAACGAGCCGAGCAGCTCCAAAGACGTTCGATGCGTTAACCTCTATGAGACAGAGGGATGATGAGACTCTGCGGCAATACTCCAAACGTTATTGGGAGACTTTCAACGAGATTGAAAACTGCAGTGAAGAGTATGCTTTGGCAACATTCAAGACAAGCTTGCCAATGCATAGTAAGCTACGAGAATCGCTTACCATGCATCCAGTGAAAACTGTAGCCAAACTTATGGAAAGAATCCAGGAACACGCACGGGTAGAGGATGATATCCTGCAAGCTGGAGGGAAGATTGTGACTGGACAACCCCAGCTTCCAGAAAGGAAAGCGGCAGAGTCAAGGGTGTACAAGAAGGAGTACGCAACGGGAAGAAAGGACTATACACAGTAGAGGAAAGACAAAGCTGACCCATACCCCAAATCGTACTTTAGCATCATGGCAACTTTTAACGTCCCGATCTATAAGATGTTGTACAGGATCAAGAATGAACCGTGGTTCAGAAGGCCCCCAAAGATGACAGGGAATCCAGAAAAAAGAAGAGCCACCAACCAGCATTGCAGCTATCATAGAGATTGGGGCCACATGACTGAAGATTGCGTGGAGTACAAAAAGTTCCTAGATGAGAAAGTGGCGGACGACCATCTCAAGGAATTTTTAGTCGATGATAAGAAGGACGCCGAGCTGATAGAAGAGATGGACTATGAGAAAGGTCCAAAAGGAACAATCCATATGATACATGGATTAGTTGCCCCATACACAAACAATGAGATAAGACACATTCAGAGGATCAATGGGCAGGTGAAGCAAATCATGAAGCTCGGCACGAAGAGGCCAAGGACTGAGGGAGTAATGGAGACTCCCATTACCTTCGCTGATGGCGATCTAGATGGGGTATTAGTACCCCATAATGATGCGTTGGTGATTACCCTACGAATAGGGGAGTATGACGTGGAAAAAATCCTTGTGGATCAGGGAGCTAGCACAGAGATCATGTACTACCATACTTTCAAAAAGATGGAGCTCCCGGCGAGCTCGCTACAGAAGTGTTTGGTCCCTCTTGTCGGCTTCAGCGCACAGACAGTATGGCCGATGGGAAAGGTCACGTTGCCCGTCCGAGTAGGATCAGTGGTTCTTAAAACTGATTTCTTAGTGGTAGATCTGCCATCCTCCTATAACGTGATTATAGGGAGAACTTGGATGCATAAAATGAAAGTCATTCCCTCCACGTACCATCAGAAGATTAAGTATCCAGGGGTAGATGGTGTTGAGTGCATCAGGGGTAACCAGAAGATAGCTGACCAATGCTTTAGCATGGTCCTAAAGAAGTCCCCAAGGGCCGAACTTGTCCAAGCGGTTGAGGTGCCAGATCAGCCTACCTTGGAGGATGTGGGAGGAGACCCCACAAAGAAGATGGTAGAAGGATTAAAGAAAATTCAGATCGAAGAAGATGATTCGGAAAAATACTTTCTGGTCGGCGAAACCCTTGCTGAGCAGGAAGAGAATGATTTGGTTGGTTTTCTGAAAGACCATATCGATGTTTTTGCATGGATCCCCCAAGAAATGTCTGGGATAGACCCTGAAGTGATATGCCACCATCTGAATGTAGATCCCCGGCACAAGCCAGTTGTACAAAAGGCAAGAAGGTCGGTTGCTTGCGACCTTGGATTGTATTGCAAAAGTTACTTCCCCAAGCGTAGGGTTTAGGTATCGCGTAGCATAATAACCGGTAAGACCGGGTCGATTCCATAGAGAACGAATGCGCTGAGCGTGAAGATTGATTCGCGAATGATGATTTTAGCCTTAAAGCGGCAAACTGTGGTTTTGTAGTTTGTTTGGTGGAATTCTCTTGACTTCAAGAACGACTCAGAAGTTTAAAAAGACTAATTAAACTAAGGCAAAGTCTAGGGTTATTTAACGACCATGACTCGGGCTAATCCATCCCCTCTTGATAACCGGCTCGGGGCATCATTAAATGCCCCCGAACGGAAGATTTAGAGTTTAAAACCTTTACTAGAAAAATGTGTTTACCAAAGATTAGGATTCTTGTGCCATTTAGACAAACCTTTGGGTTGCCATAGCCCTAAGCATCACACGTGCCAAGTGGTCAAGCCCTTGGCGACGTGTGATCAAAGGGGTTATGTAACGCCCCATGTAGACTACTAGCCAGTACCTTGATTTGATCCACAAGCCACACCACATGGCACAAAATGCTTAAGCCCAAGGTACTAGTAGTTGCCCACATGGTTTGTTATATACCCAAGACCACTCATGTATACAACCAATGTGGGACTAAACATCATCTACTCCCAAACCTGGGGTATTACAATCTTCCCCCCTTAGGGATGCAATGTCCTCGTTGCATAGTCCCGACAAACTCCCCTGGTGTCCGTGGTGGCAGAGCACATCCTACCCACCACTTGGACCAGAGTGGGGCTCTGATACCATTTGTAACGCCCCATGTAGACTACTAGCCAGTACCTTGATTTGATCCACAAGCCACACCACATGCCCCAAAATGCTTAAGCCCAAGGTACTAGTAGTAGCCCACATGGTTTGTTATGTACCCAAGACCACTCATGTAAACAACCAATGTGGGACTAAACATCATCTACTCCCAAACCTGGGGTATTACAGGTTAACCAACCCGAATTTTGATACATAAAATCAATCATAATTCTTTGATAGACAAACGGTGTGTTTACCAAAGATTAGGGGTTTTCGGGACATTTTACAAACGAATGAGTTGACATCGCCCAAAGCATCACACGTGCCAAGTAGTCAAGCTCTTGGCTACGGGTGATCAAAAGGATTAACAAACCCACTCTTTGGTACATAAATATGAAACCCCAAATTTTCGGTAAACAAGCGATGTATGCCTTATACACGAGATGGACAGATTAAACCCAAGTCATGGAGTGTTAATCACCCCATGACTAAGCCTATTAAAACTACTCACACATTATGCTAGAAATTAAGCCTATGAATTGGAAGAAAACTAAAAACATGTTTAATAACTCTAAAAACTGATTTTTATGATTAATCCTCGGTTTGCCTACAACATTAACACTTGAGAATTAATCAAAAAACTAATAAGAACAAGAGTTTTCAAAGGAAATAGCTAGAAAAACAAGAAAATGAATTAACCGATAAAAACGGAAACAAACTAGATTTATATAAAGGTCTCAACACGTACTACAACATTAAAGAAGAGGAATTACCTTGAAACTAAATGGAAGAGCTTCAAATCCTAGAGAGAAGGTAGAGCTTAAACTAAGAACAAACTAATGGAGGTAGAGAGAGAAGGTGAAAATATGAGCTTAGGTAGTGATAACCCTAAAATTCTGAGGTTGGGGACCTTATAAAGGCCCCAAAAGTCGTGCTAAGTTATTACAAATATGCCAAAAGATATTTCTTGATCGGGCTCAAAAGTTGCAGAAAAGTGCAGCTTCAACCGGTAGAACAAAAGTGCTCTACCGGTTGAAAAACCTTCTGTTCCCTTTCTACCGGTAGAGCAAAAGTGCTCTACCGGTTGAACATGTAAAAACCGAGATTTTTCTATGTTTTGATCCCTTGACCTTCCGGCTTGTCGGCATGACCTCTAGGCTACCCGAGTCTTGTTCAAAACTTCATTACTTGTCTCCCGGAACTCGGTGGCAGGGTGCCATGTGGCCTCGGGTACTCGGACATCCATTGGTTTAACAATGGCGTTAAAACACGTCTTTTCCTCTCATTCTTCCTGCAAATAACAAAAACACAACCTCGCGCAAAATCAATCGTATAAAGCCACAAAATGCACGTGCGTGTGATCAAAATGAGCGAGATAAGCCCCACTACTTAGAATATTGAGGGCTTATTATCGGCACCACAGCACACTAACGCTATGATTGAAGAAGTAGATCGGCTGCTCGAAGCGGATGTCATACTAGAGGTGAGCTATCCAGAGTGGCTGGCTAACACTGTTGTGGTCAAGAAGAAAAACGGGAAGTGGAGAGTTTGTGTGGATTTCACTAGCCTTAACAAAGCGTGTCCTAAAGACAGCTTCCCGCTTCCCAGGATTGATTAATTAGTAGATGCCACGTCAAGCTATGAGAGGATGAGCTTCTTGATGCATGTACGAGCCCAACCAAGAGAAAACGTCCTTCATCTCACCAAGAGGTCTCTACTGTTACAAGGTCATGCCGTTTGGGCTAAGGAATGCTGGTGCGACTTATCAAAGGTTGGTCACTAAGATCTTCAAAGATCAGCTCGGCAAGACCATGGAAGTCTATATAGACGATATGGTGGTGAAAAGCAAGGTGAAGCCTGATCATCTTGCCGACCTGAAGGTGACTTTCAACATTCTGAGAGAATACAAGTTGAAGCTAAAATGCCTCAAAATGTGCTTTTGGAGTCAGCTCGAGGAAATTTCTAGGACACCTGGTGACCAAGAGGGGGATTGAGGCCAACCCAGATCAAATTGCCACGCTCCAGAATCTCCAAAGCCCTAAGACCACGAAAGAGGTCTAAAGACTAACAGGGATGTCAGCAGCTCTAAATCGATTTATCAGTAAATCCTCAGATCGTTGCAGGTCGTTCTTCCAGCTTCTGAAGAAGAGAGAAGGATACGAATGGGGAGCCGAGCAAGAGATAGCCTTCCAAAAGCTAAAAGCCTACCTATCTTCCCCTCCCCTCGTCTCTACTCCTGAAGCTGGGGAGCGGTTGTTATTGTATTTGGCGGTATCAGAGCATGCCGTTAGCTCAGTCCTCCTACGAAAAAAGGGGATAGAGCAGGCTCTAGTCTACTTTGTAAGCAAAACTCTGTTAGATGCAGAGACGCGATACTTACCATTGGGAAAACTGGTATATGCTCTTGTCATAGCTTGAAGAAAGCTACCACACTACTTTTTACAACATCTCATCACAGTATTCACAGAATGTCCGTTGAGGGCTCTACTACGTAAAGCAGACTTCTCTGGAAGGATCTCAAAGTGGTCGATAGAGTTGAGCCAATTTGACCTTGACTATCAGCCCAGGACGGCAATCAAAGGGAAAATTCTGGCTGATTTTGTAGCTGAGTTCACTCCAACAGTAGCTCCACCACCACCAACTCCCCAGGAGAAGGAACAAGGAATCCATCATCCCGAGCAGCCAACGAGAGTGGCCAACCTGGATCCTGAGGAATGGAGGCTTTATGTTGATGGGTCAGCTTGCAACAAAGGGTCAGGAGCAGGAGTTGTGCTTTTTTCTCCAGATGGATTGGTACTGGAACAAGCACTACGATTGGAGTTTAGTGCCACCAACAACGTGGCAGAGTATGAAGCCTTGCTTGCTGGACTTAGGAGTGCCATGGAACTCAAGGTAAGTAAGTTCAGGATATTCTGTGATTCACAATTAGTTGTTAACCAGCTTTCAGGGGAATATGCCACAAGAAGCGAAAAGATGGCTGCGTACTCAGAAGCAGCCAAAGATTTGCTTGACAAATTTGACAGAGTCCACCTCCAGCAAATCAGCTCGGGCCAGAATGCGCATGCAGACTCACTAGCTTGTTTGGGCTCAGCAATCAATACAGTGTATCGCCGCACAGTGGCTGTGGTTTACTTGAGTGAGCCAAGCATTGGCTGAGCAATAGAGTTGGTTATGGAGACTGAACTAGGGCCAAGCTGGATGGATCCAATAGTGGCATACCTACGAGACGGAATTTGCCAGAAGACAAGAGGGAAGAACACAAAATCAGAACCAAGAATGCACGCTTTTGGCTCTCCCCAGAAGGTAAACTTTATCGAAAATCTTTCCTTGGCCCATATTTATTGTGTGTACACCCAGCCTTGGTTCAGAAATTCCTCCATGAGATCCATGCTGGAGCATGTGGAGGGCACACAGGTGGAAGGTCCATAGCTCACCGAACAATATCCCAGGGGTATTGGTGGTCGTACATGCAAGAAGATGCAAAGGTTTTTGTCAAGAAATGTGAAAAGTGCCAAAGATATTCACCTCTTATCCGGCCCCCTGCAGAAGATCTCCTTCCCCTAACATGCCCATGGCCATTTGCACAATGGGGATTGGATATCGTGGGTCCTCTCCCCATGGCAACAGGAAAACGAAAATTCCTACTTATTGGCACGAATTACTTCACTAAGTGGATAGAGGGCGAAGCTTTGGCAAAAATCACAGAAGTCATGGTAGAGAAATTTGTCTAGAACAAGATCATCACACGATTTGGAGTACCCTACTCCATCGTCTCAGATAATGGGTCCCAGTTCGGCAAGAAGTTCAAAGCTTTCTGTGCTCAGTACGGCATCAGAAACTACTATTCAACCCCAGCTTATCCACAGAGTAATGGGCAAGCAGAGGCTTCAAACAAGACCATCCTTAAGAGTCTTAAGAAGAGGTTGGAGAGTAAGAAGGGAAAGTGGTCGGACGAGCTGCCAGCCGTACTCTAGGCATATAGAACCACTCCTCGGCGATCTACGGGAGAGACGCCGTACTCCCTTGCTTATGGGACAGAGGCAGTAATTCCATTGGAAATTGGCTTGCCGACCAATCGCACTGCTCTTGTGGAATCAGGAGGCAACGATATAGCCCTAGCCGAGCAGCTTGACCTTGCCGAAGAAAAGAGAGAGCGTGCGCTCATCACTTTGGCAGCATACCAGGAGCAGCTGCGACGAAGCTATAACAGAAAGGTACAACCAAGAGAGTTCAGGGCTGGGGATCTAGTTCTAAGGAAGGTCTTGGCCAACACCAAGGTGTCTTCTGACGGGAAGCTGGGGCCGAACTGGGAAGGCCCGTATAAAATTTTAGGGATTGCTGGCATTGGAGCTTATCGTTTGGCCGACCTAGATGGAGATCCAGTACCCAGGCCATGGAACGTTCAGAACCTAAGGAAATTTTACTAGTGATTCATTTCTCTTTATCTGATTACGAGTATAGTTTACATTTGTTGGGATTACGAATAAAATCACCAACACAGGTTATTTAGATTTTTATCGATATTTTTAGCATTAATGAAATTTCGTATTATTTGCTTAAATATGAACCAAAATTGTCCTACATTTTGTTTCCTATTGGGGAGCGGAGAATATACATACTTCAATTACTTTGATAAAATCTAAGTATGTGGACACTTGGTACAAAATTATCTAAGTATGAGAAAACTTAGAACTTGCAACGACTATTGCAAAAACCAAGTACGAAATACTTGTTACAATCTCTAAGTATGAGAAAACTTAGAATTTGCAACGACTATTGCAAAGACCAAGTACAAAATACTTGATAAAATCCCTAAATATGAGAAAATTTAGGAGTGCAACGATTGCTGCAAAAACACTTGGTAGAAAAGTCTAAGTATGAAAAAACTTGAACCATAAAGGCCTTATACCACACAAACCAAACAGTGGAAGTTCCAAAAGTATTGAAAACAAGTAAACGACTTAATGAAGTATCAAGAGCCACATATGGCAATACGGGCCACGCAGGGCCGAGCAGAACAGTGAACGTGTAAAATATAAAACACAGGCATTAAGCCTCTTCACTGAGCTCTTGAGCATCAGTGGCAGGGGTGGAACCAGTGACCTTATCAGCAGCGAGAGGATCAGCCTCCATATTCTCAGCATTGTCATCACGAACGGTGAGATCAATAACAGCTTCTCCAGTCTGGGCCTGTTCAGGAAGGGGCTCCGATTGGAGGGGGATATCAAGCTGCACCTGAGCATCAGAATGGGCGATTTGAACATCAGATTGATGGGCAGTCAAGGCTTCTATCTGGCTGGGGAGCTCCATGTGAACCCACATAGGGGAATCAACAGGAAGCCCCATCTTGGCACAGGCTCGTTTCTAGCTCATCTTCCATACAACATCCTTGACAGCCTGCATTTGAGCTCTGTAATTTGCTATAATCTCGATTACCGCCCGATCGTACTCAGCTTCAGCTCAGGCCTCAATAGCAGCAAGCTCCCGTCGCAGAATCTGTTCGGCTTTCGAAGATTGTCTCTTCTGCTCGGCCAGTTCATTCTTAAGACTGTCAGCCTCTTCCCTAGCTTCTTTTAACTGCTGGGCATATCCAGCACTTTCCTTCTCAGCCTTGTCTACCCTTTTTTGGAGGGAGCTTGTTTCCCTCTTATATTCTCTCTCAGCCTCTTTAGCTCTCTCAAAGCCAGCTGAGGCCTTCTGCATAATCTGTGAGACAAGACAGGATCAGCGAAGACAGGAAATAACATGTAAAGGAGAAGGAGAAAGACATTGTACCTTAGCACTCGATTGAAAAATCGATTTCATCAAGGCGTCGTACGAGCAGCTCTTCTCCCTCTCCACATCAATAGAGTTGACTCTGTCAATCATGGACAGAGGTGTCCCATCTGGCCGTGCAAGTGTTGGAGCCCACGGTTGCACGAGCGGAGGTGAAGTAGTCGTTGTACGATTGGAACTCGGCTCCCCTATCCGTCATCACTAGAGGGGAGGTTGGATGCCCTGTGGATCCTCAATGGGCCTTTTGTCCCTTTGCTCTGCAGCGGGAACAAGAGGACTGACTGGAGGAATCACAGGAGGAACGCGAGAAGGGGGACCGCCAAGGTTCAACTCGTCGAGAAGATTAATTGGCTGAAGAGGCATTTCTTCTCGATCCGGGGAAGGTGAATAGCCTGATGAATCTGAGTCTGCAAGGCGAACAGATTGATCGGCTAGGGAGAGGACGGCCGCGCGGTGGTCAAAAACTTCTCTTTCTTCTTCTTCTACTATTGCCCTACCAGAAGTGCTCTGCTCTTGGTTAGTACGGTTGAGGATTGGAATCGGAGTGGGGATCTCGGGGATGTGAGCAAAAGTTATTTGTTGTTGTAGATCCCTTGGGGTTCGAGAACGTCTAGCTCCTCTCCCAGAGCGACCTTTGCTGGACCTGGTATTCCTCTGCTCAGCCGGTGCAAGAGGGGTGACAAGTGGAGCTGCTGGGGGCCACGGATGTCGAGAGCGTGGTTCGCTCACTTTTCTGATACCACCCCAGTAGGAGGGGGTGTAGTCGAGCAGCAGATGCGAAGCACGGCCGAGACCAACAGGGGTTGGCTCGAACCCGTCGAAGTAGAGGGCTAATGCTATCTCTTCGCGATGGAGCCTCTCGTGGTTTAAGCGGCCGCCATGGTTTATGTTGCTTGCTGCAAGAAAAGAAGACAGCACGGGAACAAATAAGTTAGATGAAATGAGATATTCTCATAAAGGGAAAAGGTAGTAAAGGTTTGAAGTACTAACGTGGTTGGCCCGCGGCCATGGGGCAGGCAAAGCCAATGGTATTCCGCTCGGCATCTCTGGGCTCCCAGTTGCCTGTGACTACGAGGTAGTCGTCTCCCTCCCCCTTTGAAGAATTGGGCAGGTCCGTGATAAGCTTCTGCTCGGGGTCCTTAGCCTTGAAGTAGTAATTATTATCTGCAGTAGGGACTACACTGTACAGGTAGTGCAAGTCCCACCAGTCGAGGTGCAGGCCGAGGAGCCTATTTAGGGAAATTGTGCCCATGACTACCCTAACAAAATTAGGGCACAGCTGCATTGGGTTCAGTCTGCAACGGTTGCAGACCTCCCTGAAGAAGGGGTGCAAGGGGAACCTAAGACCTCCCTCCACGATAAAGATGAGGGGAATATGAATCTTATCTTGGTCTTGACCTTCTTCACCTAGGTCATCACGCCTGTTCAGACGAAACTGAACATCGTTGGGAATTTCATATTTCCTACGAAATGCTTCTATTTTTTTAGGAGTACTAAGAAGTGCTCTGTGCCTACCCATATTGGGGGAAGTTAGGGTTTCACTGTGAAAACCCCAAACGAAGAAGATGATGAACATGAGACCAAAAAAAAATAGACAGGACAAATACTCGACGGAAGTCTGAGAATGGAAGAAAGTACTTACGTGAGGAAGTGAAAACCTAGGGGCGGTTTCCGACGGAGAACGGAGACAGAACGACGGGAATATGAACTCTGGAAACGGCGCTAATGGCGGACGAAATTCTTCTCTCCCTCTCTCTCTCTCTCTCTCTCTCTCTCTCTCTCTCTCTCTCTCTCTCTCTCTCTCTCTCTCTCTCTCTCTCTCCTGCTCTTTTGCTTTTGATGAAGTAAGGAAATGAAGGAGGGGAGGGGTTTTTTGAGACTTGAAGCGTTTTGGGGGGGGAAAGAATAAATCATTATCCCGCCCGGAATCCCATAAAAGTGGTACGTGACGCATACAAAACGTCAGCAAAATCGACCTTTGGGCTTATCCGAGCCACCAACGGGTCACTTCGCATTAAATGCGAAAGCAACCCTGCCCCCCACGTGAAGGGGAGGCGTGCAGCTAGGTGCATCAGAGACCGTTGAAGCTCTGCGCACTGCTGACGAGTGACAGCAGTGGGCAGAGCTGGGGAGCAATTGGAGTGGGTAAAACCTGATTACCCTAGTAAAGAGCATAGCACATGCCTTAAGCAGACACCACGGGAGGGTGAATACCTCGGCACCACATAGGGAGTCCTTAAGCCCTGTGCCGAGCTAGCTTGGCCATGAATAAATGCCAGATTAATAAGAGTGAACTAATAAATCAGGATGCACTAGCTCGGCATGAGACATAAAGGGATGCCCCTTGTGACAGCCCAGGACCCACCTGGATGCAACGGAGGTCTATGATATAAGAGAATAGATCATGCCCTAACTTGCACAAGGCCTTTTAAAGTCGTGCGGGCGTCAAAGCTCGTTGGTACTTCACAGTTAAGCGTGCTCACTTTGGAGCAATCCAAGGATGGGTGACCTTCTGGGAAGTCCAAGGAGCTTGGGCGATCAAAGCGGACAATATTGTGCAAGGCGGGGGCGGGTCGTTACACCCCTGATATGGCCGAGCTAGGAAGGCTACATGTATAGCTTAAACAGCATTCTGGAATACATAATTCAGCTCGGCATGATGAGCTAAGCTATGTACTGGTTATTCCGAGCTACGTAGAAGCACGACACCGCCACATATAGGGCAGTGAGACATTCCAGAATAATCTATGGCGGTTCCTTATGAGATAAGGTGTAAGGAATCGTATTTTTACATAATTTTCCCGGAATAATGTGGGGTAAATGTGAGGAATTGAATTTTGACTAAGAGGGGTCAATGTAATAGTGGTGGAATGCATTTGGGTGTTTTTAAAGTACTTGTAAGTTGAGGGGTGAAAGTGTAAAAGGGTGGGAGTATATATATATAACTTGTGCTTGCATTTTACAAAAAAAAATCAGCCCCTCCTCTCTCTCCCACTGCTGACTCCTCTCTCTCTCTCCTCTCCTCCATTTTTCTTGCTTAAACCTCCAAGATACACAAGGCCTTCAAGTCCCCTTCAAGACCTACACCTAAAATCGCCTTCTCTACGCGTATTGAAGCTTGCGTTGTGTTTGTTTCGCACCAAAAGCTCACAATTCGGGTTGGAGCTCATTGGAGGCTAGGGTTTTCCATTTCCCACTCATTTCAAGCTAAATTCTTGAGGTAGGAAGACAAACTCTACTCCCTCTAGTTGTATCTATGTGATGTATAGCATATATTTTGTTCTTGTTGCTCAAATCCATCTAATTCATCATTTGCTCTCATAAGTGGGTTTGTTTGAATTTGATTTTGTGATCTATTGATTGAGTGATTGTTTGATGCAATTGTTGGTTAATTTACCCTCCATTGATGTCCATTTATTGCTCTACATATCTAATTTTTGGCCTAAAACTTCACACTTGCATTTGGGTTGAAATTCCACACCTCTATGGTGAAAATCTGCCTTTTCTGGACAGTTTTAGCTACTGCCCCTGTTTTCCAGTGGCTGTCCCCTGTTTTTGGGGTGGTTTCCGGCCACCCTTTGATGCCCATTTGGTCTCTGATCGTCCATTTCTTTGTGCATTTGACCCGTACTACCATTTTGAACACCGAATTCACTCTAAATTCATAAAATTGACCCTTGGACACGTGAATTAACAAATTTTATGGTTTTATGTATCGGACACGCGTCGGTTGACGTTTTTTTGGCGAAAACGGTGAAGTTTTGGAATAAATGGGACTTATGAGAATTTTTGAAAGAAAAATTGTTTTGAGATGATGAATTTGGAAAATGTGAACTCTAGGAATCACCCGTTTGGTGTCCCTAGCCATGGGTGCACGGAGCCCACGAAATCCGGCAGAGGGATACTTCCCTATTAAAATTGGTGAATGTTTTCTTATGAAATGTCGGTTATGATGTATTTGGATTGATTTGGCGTATTTGGCGAAAATTGGCTTTCAATATGCGAAAATGAGAATTTTGGTAACTACTTGGACTTTGGTTGGATACTTAAAATTATTTTGGGACACTTGAACACACTTTGGTTACTTCGTGGTCGAATTATAGCCTTCCGTTCATTTTAACCTTATACATTGGTTGTGTCCATCCCCATACTCATACATTATGCATGTATCATGTTTGTACACCTAGCGTGGGTAGAATAGTTTTCCTACTGGGCTAGTGAGCTCAACCTATCAATTTTTAGGTACACGGCATGGAGCATGAAGTTGGATGCTTGTGGAGTGATATTTACTTGGAGCTCATACATGCATGAAGTTATTTTCCCATCTTTGTATTATATTTTTGGAAAGATGGTTTTGTAACTTCCATAGCTTATCTCTTTTGACTATTTGGCAATGTAATAACTTTTAAACTTGGTACTTATACATTCGGGTTATGGTCGCTAGTAGTTAGAACTTGTTTATTCGTAATGGTGAGACTATATTTGTGGACTTTGACTATTCAAAGGGAAATTATGAGACTTTGACTTGCTCCACGTGGATTTTCTTTACATTTGGATTATTAAATTTGAGGGCGTGACATAAGGAGCAATCCCGTCGAATGAGGGATTGATATGAGCATTCCTAATGTGATTAGGAGCGTACCCCATATAGGAAAGAGTTCTATATGGAAAGAAAGGCCACAGCTAGACGAGATCTAGAAGGGCATGGAAGCTTGCTCCTAAAAGGAAAGTCCTGTTAGGAAAAGGATTCCTAAACCTAACGGGAAAGTAGGGCACGAGATGCCTAAATCAACAAACTGTCAATACCTATAAATACAAGACTATACCCATGAAGAAAGGTACGCTGTGAATTACTTTCATATGCATTGAGATTTTAGAATTTAAGTACGAGATACTAACTTAGGCATCGGAGGGCCTTTGCCGACGAGAGGCAAAGGCACTCTAACCCTTTTTCTGTCTTGCAGTTTAGGGGTTGAATCAAGGAAGCACGTGATCCAAGGATACGTGGATTTTATCCCCGTACAAATGCCTATAATCGTAAGTCGCAGCACTTGTTCGACTCTTCCTTCCTTCCTTCCTTCCTTCTTCTTCTTCTTCTTCTTCTTCTTCTTCTTCTGGACAGCTGCAATCATAAGCTCCCATCTCCCTTAGGAGCACGATCCTGTCTCAAAGGGAACGCGCTCCCATCGTGTTTCTGACTGAGAAACGCAGAATCGCGTTTCTCGTCCGGGAGCGCTTTGACTTTGGGCGTTTCCTGCAACTAAGATCCAAGTCCCACCTCACATCCGGTCTTTGGCATCCCTCAACCCTCGACGGAGTTGATTTGCGAAGCACTCCTTCAACCCTCTGCTTGGCAAATCCGGGCTGTTTTAGAATAGACAAGTGTCGGTAGGCTTATGCATTTATTGGGTTACATAATTCGTTTGGGTTATTGAATGGCCGGTGGATGAACATGGCAGGAGGATAGAATTCCACACATTAATGGGTTAGGTTGTATTATTAGTAGGTGGAAGGAAATTGTTGGGTTTTTCCCAAGTTATATGATTCCATTGAAAAAGAAAAAGAAATAAATGAAATAGTGTTAGTTTTGCATGGGAAATGGGTTCGGTGGAACATTAATATGGCGTGGTGGTGCTTTAGGCAGAAGTTAATCAATTGGGTTTGGTTTTTCATGGTTCGGCCAGCTGTGTTTGTGAAGTCCCAAGGGAATTTGTTGCTGCCTCCAGAAGCTTCCTGTGGAATTTTCAAGGGTCAACTCTGCCATGTATTTATAGTGTGTGTGCCGTGCATATACCCGTGTGTGTGCTGCCGTGTGTTGTTGATAAGAAAAGTGAGAGAAGAAAAAGTGTCACGGCAGTGTTTGTGTCAAGAAAATAGTGAGACAATATTGGTGAGTGTGTGAGAGAGAAAAATACAAGTGAGCGTGGGCTTTGGTTGGGTTTTTTTTATCTCATTGTATCTCATCCAATATAGTGAAAAGTGTTCTCTCCCGTGGACGTACCCGATTTTGGGGAACCACGTAAAATCGTTTGTGCTCTTTGTTTCGGTTTATTTGTGCATGTGGGTGTGTTGGTTTGATTGATCCATAACAGAAATAACATAGAATAGGAGTTGAAGTATATAAATGCATTCACTTGCTAGTATTTGAAGGGAGCCAAACTACGTGAGAGTCAGTGGCCTTTGGAGTTTGGCCATCACACTCTTCTTTTTGGTGGTGAGTTTATGACCGAGCAATAAGAGAATTTAGGATGTTCATGTCAAGCAACTCAGCTGTTTTATGGCCTAATTAATTTGAGGTACCGGGAGTATACAATACTTTCTTAATCTCCGGAGTATTTTTCAATCCATTTTGTACTCTCTCATTGATATTATGCTATGTTTGGTTCTTATGAAATCATTATTGGAATCCTGAATCATCACTTTTATCATGGGCCTTGTGTTGTTGAAAGCCGGGTGTTTTCCCGTTGAAAGCCGGGTGTTTTCCCGATGTTAAGCCGGGTGTTTTCCCGTTGAAAGCCGGGTGTTTTCCCGTGAAGATAAATCCAGCTATGTCGTCGATTAAGCTATTTTTATTGCTTTGAGCTATTGTTCCTCGTATTGTATACTTCCCGAGTAATTTTGTGGCAGGTTCAGGAGTGAGTTAGTGGCGGCTGAGTTGAAGCATTTCGAGGATTTACTTTATTTGGAGATTGCATAGAGATTGTACAGCTTATTTAAGGATTTTCAGACATTTACTTTTATTTGGAGGTTTAGTTCCATTAGTTGTATTATTTGGGAGAATTATTTTTGTACTTAAGAAAATGTAGAAATCGGGTCGTCACAATTTTCGATATGGTTTTTAGCCCTAATCTGTGGTTCTTTTGATCTGGGTTGTGTTGCACAATTGCCTTAATTTCTGGTTGTATTTTCGATCTAGATTTGATGACTTCTCCCTAATTTCAGAGGTTTTAGATTATCTGAGTTTGCCCTAAGTTAAGATTTTGCCCTAATTTTGATTTTCCCCTAGTTGCAGAGGAGTTTGCCCTAATTCAAGTTTGCCCTCATTTTAGACAATGTTTCCGCCCTAATTTCAGATTATGTGCCTGATTTCAGACTTTGTGCCCTAATTCATAGTTTGTGCTTTAATTCACAGTTTGTGTCCTAATTTCGTAGTTTCTGACTTAATTTCAGAGTTTGTGCTCTAATTCAAATTTTGCCCTAATTTCACATTTTGCCCTAAATCGAGAGTTTGTGCTAATAGTTTGCCTAATTTCGGAGTTTCATTTATTAGTTTGCCCTAATTTACAAGTTCGATTTACAAAACAGATGGCAAGATTAATGAAACAAGAACGAAGAAAGAAGGGAAACTGTGAGGCATTTTTTTTTTAATGGCAAAAAAGGATTTTATTAATCTTTCGAACCAAATAAAAAAGATTGAAAGGAACCGAGGGAGCAGCATCACAACGCCAAGAGATATCCAACTAGGTTGGCACCCCTTTAAGCAACAATCGTATGCCACCTCGGACCTAAAGGGAAAAAAACAAAGTTAACCAGAGGTCAACCCATACTAGTTCAGTTTGTACATCCTCAATACTTGAGCAATTTACACTGGTAATGGGGAAAACACAGAAATCCTAATTAAGACAAATTTCAGCACAGCACTACAGATAGTTTGAAAATGTCTTCACTTAATTAGAAAATTCTCACGTGATAAGTAGCAACTCAATCAGGTAATATGGGAAAGCATAATCGTCCAAGTTTTCAACACAGCAAGATAAAGCAGGGTACATCAAACTTCAGAAATGAGAATCATCCAGAGGCTTAACGATTGAAAAGCCAAAATAAAGGTCGCAGGGCTCCCACTACAGACTAGGTAGAATGAAGTAAACCTTCATCACAGCAAAAGGAACTTGAAAATATCTTCACTATGATAAGATACTTCAATAAGGCTATGAAAGAGCATATCAATCAGATAAAGTGGCCAAATGGCAGCTTCCATTTCCGCAAAGATAACAGAGTAACACAGCTTTAAAATATGTAAAATCCAGGTGATTAAGGATCCAAAAGCCAACTCAAAGGTAACAGCACATCCACTGCAGATGAAGACACAAGACACTCCCAAAGAACAAGATGAAGACTCAAGATACTCCCAGACACCCCAGATTTCTAATACATAGAAACGACAAAAAAAAAACTAAACAGAACCAGAATACACTACCAGGAGATATGTTGGGGATTTCAACACCCCAATCCCACCGCAACGGAAGCGCAAACAAAAAGATGATAAACAAACAAGCACAACACAAGAACACACAATATTTTACGTGGTTCCCCAAATCGGGTACGTCCACGGGAGAGAGAGATATCTTCACTATATTTGGAAAAATAGAGAGATACAATGTGACGTGAAAAAACCCACCCAAAGAGCACCTTACACATGGCTCTATACATAGTTTTTCACTCACCCCCACACTCTATTTTCCCTCACATTTTTCTCCTCTCAAACTCACAACCCGGAGCGCACGGCAAACCCCCACGGGCTGCCCTCCCTCGTGCCCTTCTCCGGTCGCTCTCCTCTATCTCTCAATCTCTTCTCATCTCATCTCCTGACTGGTGTGCCCGGCAAACCCCCGCAGGGGCTGCCCTCTCACCCTCACGGCACACAGCCCTCTCTTTCTTTCTTTGCTCTCTCTCTCTTTTCTCTGCTCTCTTATTCGACACACACTTGCACTATTTAAATACACAGAAGAGAACTCTAGATGGCCGGACTTGACTTCCCACCAAAACACATTAAGGCATTAACTCCACTCCAATTGCCAAGATACATCTATTGGCATTCAATGCTCCACATGCCAGCCATAGTAACCATCACTTCCCAAGGGCAATAAACCCATTTGCCCAATGCACCATTATAGCATTGCATTGGCAGAGAACCAACCACCACGCCATTCAATATCATTTCTTTGACTCTTCATTTTTCTAATATTTTTCTTTTTCTTTTTATTCTTTATCACATGGGCCAAAAAAAAACCCAACAATCACCCCCTTTTTTGCACATGTGAACATGCACCCCCTTGCTCGCGTGCCTCGCACCCCCTCTCCGGTGCACCGCATCAACTCACCGGGTGCCAATCATGACTTCATCTCCGTGCTCAAACTCAACCAAGAGATTCACAACTCTCCCACGGCATCTACGCCGCCACGAATCAAACCGTAGAAAAACACTAGCCACGGCCACGCCATAATTGCCGTCATCCGCTAGAATTTCCACCACCGGGAGCCTTCGGGTGAACGTGTAGCCATCCGCGGCTTGCCTATTCACCATCACATTTTTTTTTTTCTTGTACTCAAACACCGTCGTCGAACCGGGCATTCCACCGCATCCACTCCATCGATCGAGAGCCATCCACCTTACTCCAACGGGAGCCTCCTTACTGCGCGCCACCATGCCGCATGCACCTTGCTCCACCGCGAGTCACTTGGGATTTTGCTCCATCGAGAGTCTTCTACACAAGCCCATCCAAACCGATCCTCCCAAAAAGATCGTTTGCCATTAGCTCTGATACCACTTGTTGGGGATTTAAACACCCCAATCCCACCGCAACGGAAGCGCAAACAAAAAGATGATAAACAAACAAGCACAACACAAGAACACACAATATTTTACGTGGTTCCCCAAATCGGGTACGTCCACGGGAGAGAGAGATATCTTCACTATATTTGGAAAAATAGAGAGATACAATGTGACGTGAAAAAACCCACCCAAAGAGCACCTTACACATGGCTCTATACATAGTTTTTCACTCACCCCCACACTCTATTTTCCCTCACATTTTTCTCCTCTCAAACTCACAACCCGGAGCGCACGGCAAACCCCCGGCTGCCCTCCCTCGTGCCCTTCTCCGGTTGCTCTCCTCTATCTCTCAATCTCTTCTCATCTCATCTCCTGACTGGTGTGCCCGGCAAACCCCCGCAGGGGCTGCCCTCTCACCCTCACGGCACACAGCCCTCTCTTTCTTTCTTTGCTCTCTCTATCTTTTCTCTGCTCTCTTATTCGACACACACTTGCAGTATTTAAATACACAGAAGAGAACTCTAGATGGCCGGACTTGACTTCCCACCAAAACACATTAAGGCATTAACTCCACTCCAATTGCCAAGATACATCTATTGGCATTCAATGCTCCACATGCCAGCCATAGTAACCATCACTTCCCAAGGGCAATAAACCCATTTGCCCAATGCACCATTATAGCATTGCATTGGCAGAGAACCAACCACCACGCCATTCAATATCATTTCTTTGACTCTTCATTTTTCTAATATTTTTCTTTTTCTTTTTATTCTTTATCACATGGGCCAAAAAAAAACCCAACAAGATAGTCGTCCTATGTTTCAAGAGAGTTGTCACTACCATTTTCCAACTTTACATCTTAATTACAGAGTTGATTGCTGCCGAAAGGGCTCAATGAAGGCAGGGGCCTCAAATAAATTTGCAGCCTAATGTTTTTCAAAACCAAGTAGACAACCTTAATGTGTTAGTACGCCAGTGTGACAAACACTGCCACAAACAACTAAAGGTAAATAGGCATGTCTTCATGAAGTTGTGCCATTTACTTACTGAAAGAGGACTAGCGGCCTCTAGGAATGTCACTGTTGCAGAGAAAGTGGCGATATTTTTGTGGATCATCGCGCACCATACTAAGAATAAGTGTACCACATTCCAATTTTGAGATCGGGGGAAACAGTTAGTAGGTATTTCAACACAGTTTTGTTGGTTGCGTTGTGGATTCACAATGTCTTGTGGCATCGTCCTCAACCTGTTCCTGTAGATGAGCCGGATGCTAGGTGGAAGTGTTTTTTTCATATTTCTTCATTAAGTGTTCTTGGATTTGAGTTAATCAAAAGAAACCATAGTATTAACAATTTTCCCCTCATCTCTCATACAATTGTCTAGGGGATTTAGAAGGTACATATGTATATGCCCTCCCCCCAACCGAACACAGGACACTCTATAGGTCAAGGAAGGGTGAACTCACGACAAATGGGTTAGGAGTTTGTAGTCGAAACCTACAATTTATATATACATTGTTTGTTTGGGAAAGCTCTGTCACACACTCGAGAGTGCTCCGAAACGCCCTTGTGAGGCCTAACGGCTTGAGAATTCCACAGTCTATGTGACTTTAAAGTCACATAGACTTTCCAAGAGACTACATACCTCTACATTTGTGTCAACATACTCAGCTAGGCCTTGTATGTCATTTGTAGGTCATTACTACCTTGTTGATACCGGTTACACTAATGGCCCAGGATTATTAGCACCGTATAGGGGTCAATGTTACCACATTAACATTTGGAGGCAAGGACACATGCCCCAGAGTCGGAAAAATTCTTCAACTTGAAGCACTCCGCGGCAAGAAATGTAATTGAAAGAAGCTTCGAGGTCTTAAAGATGAGATACGGAATCTTAGATCCTACTCTTACTACCCCATTAGGACTTATGGTCACATCATAACTGCTTGTTGCCTTTTACACAACCTCATTAAGCGAGAAATGGCAATGGATCCCGTTGAACATGAATACACCTTATGGAGTAGAACCTACATAATGTACCCAATGAAGAGTATATTACACAAGTTGAGACAACCAACGCATGGACCGAAATGATGGATAACTTTGCAACCCAAATGTACAACGATTGGTTAACTCATGGGGCTTAAGGGGCTGGCCATTAGGACATGTTAAAGAATTTGTATTTGGTTGTTTTCATCAGATTTGTACAACTTTAATTTGAATGTTTTTTTTACCTTTCTTAGAATGTTATTTTTAGACTTGTAAAAGAATTCATACGTTGTTATTTATTTTTTAATAATATAGTCTTTCTTAAATAAGTGATGGATAGTCAAGGATCATTGCAATCCAATTGTACCAAAAAGGGAATGGAAAAATAGCAAACGGAGGGAAAAGAAAAACAGCAACATAGGCTATGGACTGTTTAGGAAGAGGAAGCCCTACTTGCTTGCATGTTGGATATAATCTGCGATAAACACCGTGCCGAAAATGGTTTCAAGGTGGGCTACTTTGTGCTCGTTGAGAAAGAGTTGCAAAAGCCCTACTTTGTGCATGCTTGTTGGGATTAATAATATCATCGGTTTATCGTTTAGGTAAAAAAACGAAAAAGAAGTTGAGCACGGAAGAGTTATGGGTTACTGGAAAGTATTAAAAGAGGTTAACCATTTTAACAAGAAAATAAAATTTATCTTATGTTGTTAACAAAAATGTGAAAACAATATAATCATGCAACCTTATTATACAAGAAAATACACTCTTATCACTTTTTACTATTTCTATGTCTATTAGACAACAAAGTGTTTTTCTTCCCTTGCATTTTCTATCACTTCTACTCTTATCAAACAAACTCTCATGGTTCAGTTAGAAAGATGAGAAAATAATTAGTACGAGTGACTACTCTTCTCGTAATTCAAGATGCAAAATATGTCATGGAATTAGTTTTTTATTTGACAGGAATAATAAGGGAAGAAGAGAATATAATTTTTTATTCTAAGAATTCCATCATGACTGCGTGGAACGAATGGAAAAATTTAAATGCAGTGTACAATTTGTTTTAAAGTCTTCTAAATCCAATTGTAAAAATTAGATAACGGACGCTCTCAAAGACGCAATCGCTCTCAAGATACTTCACAATGGACGCTCTCGTGCTCCTGTTTTCGCTCCTGCACATGTAAGCACTCTATGTGACTTAGGGCATCCACAGTGGACTCCCTAAAAATTGCTCCTAAGTTGTATTCTAAGGTGTCCACATAAGTATAATTGGGGTCCATTTTTCGCTCCTAAATCTTTCTAAATTAGAGATGATGTGTGCACTCAATGGGCTAACAAGAGCATTCTCTATTTTGTGAAAAAATTTCAAAAAGTGTGGGACCCATACATTGATAATAGGGGGAGTTAATTCACCATCCCAAATAAATAAAATCCTTAGGATCCCATCCCATGGGTTTTGAATGTTTATGATATCATCTTGAGTTTTAAATAATACCAAAATAGCCCTTCTATAATAATTTGCCACTTTAAATTTAAAACAATAAATTGTATAAAAATATATATGGTAGTTACAAATCATCCCAAAAAAACTCCCCAACAAACTTAACCCATTACCTTTTTTTACGTTTAAACTCTTCAACTTTCCCCTTTACCCAGGTCTGTTGCACCATCCCAAACCCCACCCCAAAACCGTCCCCAATCGTCCCAAACCCCCCCACAACCAACTCACTGAAGCCCTAATTTTCCGGCCACGAAATTCTGGAAAACCCATCCCAATCTTCATTTCCAGATTTTTCGGGCAACAGAATCATCCAAAAACGATCCCAAAAACCAATCCCACCCGAAATCTCCTAAAATCCCTAATTTGATGGTAACAAACTTCATCCACGACTCAAAGCAAGGCTCATTCACCATCCTACTCTCGGAATTTACGGAATCGCGCCATTCCATATGCGTTGGTGGTGTCGTGGTGGTCGTGACGAGGTCTTGCACGACGGAAAAGACCGACGACCGTCCCAAACTCGTTACCTTTCCGGCGGCGTCACTGGTCCAAATCGGCGAGGAATCCTAGTCGGCGGCATTGTGAACACCCCGCAGGATTGTCCATGAAAACGGTTTCGATTTTGGAAAATGGTTTTGATTGGTTGAATGGAGTCGTCACCCGGGTTTGAGGACTATACCCGAGAAACCATTTGAAAAATGACTCTTTTGCCCTTGGAATAGAAAATATTTTACCGGTCTGCTTTTATTGAGATTTCTCGGGTCCGGGAGCTAGGTTACGAGAGAGGAAGGAATTTAAAGCACCCCTCTCGCCCGGTGCGACCACCGGTCTTTACTCAATGTTGAAAAGATTTTGAAAACATTGTTTAAATGGACTTTGTTCGCGAAAATGATGCAAAAGCACGTAAATGCACCTATAAAAGCCAAAATGATGTATGTGGATGTATGCATAGTGAGATGACAACTTAGAATGCACTAACCACTCAATAAATGACCAAAAAGGACTGAAAAATCCCCCCCAAAACAGACTCACAAACATCACACGACTTGCACCCGGACTGCAAACTAAGCACCTGGATTAAGCTGATCCAGGCGCCTAGAATAGGTGCAGGCGCCTAGAATAGGTGATTCCAGGCACCTAGAATGATAATGGGCGCCTGGATTGCTTAAGTACGGGCGCCTAGAATGTGACTCTGCACAACTATTCCCGAATCTTGGATTCTGATCAAGCAGCAAGACCAAACTTTGAAATCTTATTTTTACATGCTCTCTGTGATGTTTATTGATGTTTTGGGCTAAATGAAATTCAGAAACACGTTCGAGAGATGACTTATGCGCTAAAAACCATGATTTTGGATGATTTAATTATGAAATAAAAGTGCTCTAAATATGTTCCTACTTGATGCATCATGTATCATATGTGTAGCATGCTAATTGAACAGTTTGTGCGTGTAAAATAAAGAGGTTAAATGATTCTTTACCAAAAATACACACAAAAAAAAAATGCTAATAATAAGTCATAACGATGTGAAAATGCTTGAAAGATATAGAAATCTTCTTATACATATTAGAACCTCAATGATCAGATTTAAGAGTGGTTAATAAATACATGCAAGCCTTCATTTCTCACATAATCCCTCCATTCAAGCATGGTTTTTTATTTCAAAAGCATCCCAAATGATCATTAAAATGAGGATTTAACCATATAATGAGATTAATAAACCGTAGATGAATGCATATAATATAAATGGACTAATAGGAACATAAAAGAAACAGAAAACAAAGGAGTGGGAGAGAAGTCCAGGCGCCCACATTGAGGTGTTCCAGGCGCCTGGATGGGGTATGGGCGCCTGAAATAGGTGATTCCAAGCGCCTGGAGTGACTATGGGTGCAGCTGAAAAACTTCATCTTTTCTGAGATTTGAAACCTTTCTAGACTCTCAACTAGTATGAGGAACTAGTAAGAGCCTAGATGGTGTCCCCTCAGGACCTATTTGAGCATTTTGGTAGAAAAGCTACCTCTTTGGCTTGATCAAGGTATTTAAAGTGGGCTTTTGGGTAAATTCTGTGGATGAGTGGCTACTGAATTTGGACGAACAAGGCCTGTAAAGGTAGTATATAGGTACCTTGATAGGGTTTGGGTTGAGAATGAGTATAATATGAAGGATGTATGTAGTGTAAGAGTGGGTTTATGTGGTTGAAGATTGAAGAAACTGAAAATAGGTTAACTGAGGATGAACTTCTAGAGTAGTTTTGGCAGTACAGCAGTAAGGGAGGGATTGAAGTTGAGCCTTCTCCCAAATGGAGAAGTGAAGTGGTTTATATAGAAAGAATAAGGTTCAAAAGGGGCCACTTGAATCCTTAGGAGTCCAGGGAGGGGGGTAGCGGTAGTGCTATCATTCTCTCACGCTACCCTTTAACTGATTATGCACACAATCTCCAGAAAATCTCTTTCCCGCTCAAGTTACACTCAACCTGGGTTATGGTCCAGGCGCCCATACTAGTCCAATCCAGGCGCCTGGATCAAATGTGGGCGCCTGGAACCAATCAATCCAGGCGCCTAGACTCCATCAAGGTGCCTGGGAAAGTGCCATCCAGGTGCCAACGAGCTAATCCGGGTGTGTGTACTTGTTGGGTTCCGTGTTATTTTGTAGGGTTTCAGAAGTGTTTTGGTGGGTTCTTGAAGGGCATATGAAGGGTTTCAAGTCCTCAATCAAGCCTTGCATGCTCTCTTTAGGCATTTTCATCCTTGGGGAAGTCACGGAATTCCGTAGATTCAGATTGGGGTGTCTACAGTTGCCCCTCTTTGATGAGACTCATCGTCATTAGTTTAAAATAAGTATCATCAAAGACGGAGACGTCCCAATCCGTCACTTTAGAATTTCCAAGATTGCAAATGCATTCTATTGAAATAAACTTGGTCGTACTCATCGAGTTGCCTACGTACCCTTTATGAAGGGATCAGACCGGCGTAGTTCTTAGGGGCATTTGATGCAAGATATAGTTTTCTCAAAGGAGATTAAATGAATGAGACATGGTGTTAAAACATTAATATCATTCAAAATGATTTAAATAGGACAAAATCCCTCAAAAATGATTTAAGTGGATTTTAATTAAATCAAAACCTTCATATTGATTTTTAAATGATTTAAATGGGAGAAAATCCCTCAAAAAATGATTTAAATGGGTTTTAATTGAATCAAAACCCTCAAATTGATTTTTAAATGATTTAAATGGGAGAAAATCCCTCAAAAATGATTTAAATGGGTTTTAATTGAATCAAAACCCTTAGATTGATTTTTAAATGATTTAAATGGGAGAAAATCCCTCAATAATGATTTAAATCGGTTTTAATTAAATCAAAATCCTCAGATTGATTTTTAAATGATTTAAATGGGAGAAAATCCCTCAAAAATGATTTAAATGGGTTTTAATTAAATCAAAACCCTCAGATTGATTTTTAAATGATTTAAATGGGAGAAAATCCCTCAAAAATGATAAAGTGACAATTCGCTGAGATCTCAGTATGATACGACAATAAATGTAATCAGCAAAATCCATCAGCCAACAGAGGCTAGTCACTGAGAATCAAGTTCTTGTACGAAATATCGAGGTAATACGTCTGGTTGACCACCACACACGCACATGTCATGAGTCAAATTTTAAATTTCTCCAGAAATTTTCCAAAAATATTCAGGAAACCTTGGGAGCAAATTAGAAACATCGAACGACTACATTTGGACATCACCGCGTGGCACCCGGATCAACTTGTGAGGCACCCACATTGGTCAAATCCATGCGCCTAGACACGATGTGGGCGCCTGGAATAGCTCCATCTAGGCGCCTGGATTGTATATGGGCGCCCGGATTTCCAAAAGTGTGAACAGTTACACCCGTTCGGGTGTCCCCAAATCACGTCCAGGTGCCCCTTTTTCAGTCATTTCTTCTTCTTCTTCCTCCAAGTCCGATCGTCCCTCTCTCTTTCTCAACTCTCTCGATCTCTAACTCACTTCCTACACAAACATCACATCAAAACTCGATTTCCCCTAATCAAGCTTCTAGATTCGCTTAGTTTTACTCATTTTTGGTATAAAATCACTCATCCTCCGGAATCTAAGGCCGAACCAAGCACTGTCGGGCCACCCATGGTGCATTACAGCACCGACAGCGACAAGGAGAGACGGGAGAATCCTCCACCGGTGACGGGTCAAACCAAAGAGGCCATGAATGGTGCAGGGGCAGCCATTGTAAGACTAGGGGGCGAAGGGGCCACGGTGGTGGCTGGCGGCGGTAATGGAGGGGCGGCTGGGATGGGACTAGCCCCCAAAACCATAGAGACTTCAGATCTGGTTCGGGTAAGTCACATAGACATTGCTCCGAGCACTCCGAGTAGTCTTCCTATTGTTATTGATCCTCTTGTTAGTAGTAGTACTCTGCCTGCTATTTCTATTAGTAGTGTGCCTGTTGTTGATATTGACTTGGCGGCTGTTGGAGGTTCGGGTGGTGAAGGTGATGTCGTTGATATTGGTGGTATTGGTGGTGGTGATTTGGTGGGAGGTGATGTTGCCAGTGGAGGTGTTGGTGGCCAGGATAGGAGTTTGGTGGGTGGTGATGCCGCCAGTAGAGGTATAGGTGGTTCAGGTAGTGACGCGGGTGGTTTAGAGGGTATGGGTGGTAGTGTGAGGGGACGAGTGTTGAGTTTAGGCGGCGTGGATGTGCTTGTGGGCGATGATGTGGTGATAGAGGACCTTGGCACAGGAGAGAGGGATGGTGATGATTTCGGTGGTGATGGGGATTTGATGGGTGGTGTTGGTTGTAGTGTTGGTGGCGGTAGTGGAGACGGCTCGGACCCCAGCGTCCCTTCTAGTGATCCTGGTGCGGGGACGAGCAGAGCAGATAGGGGGAAGGGCATAGTGACAGAGATGACTGACGCTCCTCTAGTGACTGAGGAGACTGTTTCTGAGGTGTTGAGGGGGTGGAGGCTGAGGAGAGAGCGAGATTGGAGGGCCCACGGGTTTCGGTGGTGGAGACAGTGCGACGGGCACTGATGGTGAGGCCTATTTTTCACGCAGACACCTATGACCCACCGTTGCACGATATAGTACCGTCGGCGATCGACAGTTACGACTCGCTGCAGGAGGTATAAGAGGGAGAGGATATTCTGCTGGATACGGGGAGACACATCTCCCACGATTGCTTGGAGGTATTCAATTTGCTGCACTTTTCATTGCTGAAATCATTAAATTATGCATTGTGATCTTGTAAACTTTATGAATTCATGCACTGACATGATGTCTTGTTTCAACAGGTGAACAGATGCCTGAGTGTGAGTGGCTCATCAGGGAGGACTTAGACACTCTACGAGGACCTCCATGAGGATGTGAGAGCGCTGGTCGATCTGTTGGGCTTCGAGCGCTTTACACGGACACAGACGAGGACCATGCGGGATCACTTTGTAGTGACAGCACTGGCTGAGAGATGGAGGGATTCGACAAATTCCCTCCACCTGAGGTTTGGGGAGGCGATGATGACACCGCTGGATTTCTCAGCGATCACAGGTCTACGAGTTGGGGGAGAGTCGTTGCCTTTCGACTCAGGGATTGCGGAGGATGAGGCCGCACTTCGACACTTTTTGGGTTGGCAGCCCAGCTGTGGAGCTGATTCTGCTAACTACGGCCAGTTCGCCGACCACTATCTGGGGAGGCCTGCGTCACGGCTTGTTGCTGAGCAGAAAGCCAGGTGTTACTTGCTTTACATGTTTGGCGCGACTTTGTTCGCGAACCGATGCCACCACGTGCACCTGGGCTACTTGGCAGCACTGAGAGACTTTGACCGAGCTGCTCGTTACGACTAGGGAGGTTGGGCCCTGGCCTCCTGTTATGCCTTTATGGGTTCTGTATCCCGAGGAGTGGCGAGGAGTATAGGCGGCCTGTGGTCTGCTTGGGAGGTAAACACTTAAACTTTTGCAAAATTCAACATTTTAATTTTTGTATCCCATATTTATGTCTTGCATCGCATCTTCAGTTATTGTCTGCCTGCACACCATGCATTTTGCCGATCATTTTCAAATGTTTTGCAATTATGGGCTTACGAGGTACTTGGTCTGACTGGCCCAGAGTCCTCCTACCACAACCAGCGCGTGATTCCTCGAGCTTTACGCTTGGGACAGGGGTACAGAGGGAAGAGTGTGGCACGAGGCCGGTTGGACTTCTTTCGCGCCGAGCTTGACCGTCTCACGTCGACTGCGGTAAGTACACATTTAAACCCACAAATAACCACCATATTGCACTGCCTGTTCGTCGACTGATGAAACTTTCTGTTTATACCACAGGTCCCTTGGTACGTGTGGGATGGAGTCCAGGATGAGTACCTTGCACCGAGCCGGGAGACGACGCGGGGGAGAGTCCTGCTAGAGTGTGCGTACGGCTGGCAGTGGTACCTTGGCGACAGGGTGCTACGTCAGTCGCTACGAGCTGCAGCACAGGTGGTGCCAGGACTTCTCCCACCATGGGTTCTGAGGACCATGAGCTATACTCTGGCAGAGATTGAGCAGTACACCATTCTGGATACAGCGCTAGACCAGTACCTCCTGCCAGCAGAAGATTATGAGACCTACAGGCAGCAATACTTGGTCAGGCCGCTGGACGTGCTGGAGTACAGAGAGAGAGTCAGGGCTGAGCGAGAAGTTGTCGCGAAGGCAGCCGCGGATGCCCTTGCTGCTGAGCAGGCTGCTGAGAGAGAGAAAGCTGAGGGTGTTGGTGAGAGAGTACGCGGGAGTTCTGTGTGGAGAGAGGACATTACTTAGGGAGGTGAGAGAGAGCGAGCCACGGTAGAGACAGCACCCGTGGTGCAGGAGAGGGTGAGTCTCCTGGCTAAGTAGGAGAGAGAGAGGACGAGTGCAGATGTGGTGATGGAGGATGTTCCTACTGAGGGGAGGAGCGTAGAGGTGTCTAGGAGGGGGGACACGCCGATGGGGAGTGACCTCGCTCCTTTGCTTGGAGCAGACCGGGTTGTGGCGAGGCAACGGGAGGTCGCCGTCCAGACTCGCGAGGGGGAGAGAGGATGGATAGATATACCCCGTCCGCCTGTAGATCTTTTACTTCCCTCTGGTCCGGTAAGCATCGCTTCAATCTTTCTAAAAATGTTTCCATTTCTGAAGCATTGTTGCTAACATTGTTACATTCTTTGGCAGTTTTCTCAGGAGTCGGCGCGCTTCTACTTCGAGCAGACGCACTGTCTACGGACCTTGGTCCGCCAGCTGGTAGCTGGGGTTGAGGTCCCGATTCGTCGGATCGGCGATCCTTTTCCCCATGTTGTTCCTGGACCTCCTCCGTCGAGGATAGTTCCGGTATTTTTCCTCCTCTTCACAATGCATTGCCCCCCCCCCCCCCCCATGTTTACCGTTACCGAGATTCTGAATTGCTCTTTGTTGTTTCGAATTTTCTTGCAGGCGCCTGAGACCAGAAAGCGCTTAAGGAGTGGTTCTGGCTCTGAGTTGCTGACCGTGCATTTGGACGAGAGAGTGGTCCGTCAGCGGATCGGGGAGTCGTCCTCAGCAGCAGAAGTGGCGTCAGGCACCGAGGCGGCGGTCGAGGAGCCTTCTATTCAGTACCCGGTTCCACAGGATGCACCAGGAGGAGGTGATGGTCGGACAGGTGACACAGAGCTAGGCGACCCTTAGTTAGTGTTAGACAGATTTCGCAGCACTGAGTTTTGCTTTTGCTTTAGATTTGTTATTTCTTTTCCAATTAGGCCTGCGTGCCTGTGTAGACAGTAGATTGGGCCTGTGTGCCTGTTTTGACTTGTTTGGGAGTATGTTTGCCTCATACTTCGGATATTATAATTCGATGCTTGGACTTTGACTTGTGGATATCGTGTTTGGTTTTACAAGATTTGCACTTTATGTTTATTCATATTTCCATTATTGTTGTTTGATGAAAGACAGAATAAAGACACATGTTGTAAAATACACAAATAACAAGAGGAAAATACTTTATTGATTGTGGTGAACATGAATTCATACAAACCATTTACAAAAGACAAGACTAGTGTTCGTGAATTTCTTCGAAACACCTTAAAAAAAGAAATAACTCAACCGACTCACATATACTTGAACTTGACGACAAGTACCCTCGACACTTTCACAAGACTCAAAAATGGGTATATACGACAACTTGTTGCTCAAAATGACCCCAATGACCTTAGGACGGAATTTAGTGTCCGCAAGTACGTTGGAAAAGACGATTGACCGCCACCACACACATCACTTCATGAACAAACGTCCCATTGCCTTCGTGGAGTCATATTCATCCGAAGTAACCTCCTGGGTATGAATTGGCTTTATGCAAATAGAAAGATTAGTCCAAACTCCCCATTTCTTGAATTTTACAGAAACGGACCTTGCCACCAAGTCATAAATACTCCATGGAACATGTTGGAACCATTGAAACTTATCAAAAATGCACGGAACTAACATTGGGGATTGAAACGGGGTTGCTGTCTTCTGGTTTCCAGGCGCCTACATAAGGCTAATCCAGGCGCCTGGATTGGTTGTGGGTGCCTGGAATCATCAAATCCAGGCGCCTGGATGAGATATGGGCGCCTGGAATGGAGAGATACAGACGCCTGGATTTGCTCCCTGGCAGAACTATCATTCTTCCCGAGGTGTTTTCTTTCCCATTGCATGGCGTTTTTCTGCCCAAGCTGCATGGAAACTCTTCAAACATCCTTCCCAAGCCACTTATACACCTTTCCAAAGCTTTTTCCTTCATTTTCCAACAAATACCTTCTATTTTCAAGATTTTCCCATGATTTCCCATACAAATTTCTTGAAAATCAACTTTGAATCCATTGAAACTTGAGTTTTCTTTTCCCATTCTTGCATGTAGAATTGTCATTATTCATCATACTCTTCCTATAAATACTATGCCTTGCCAAACATTTCCTTCACACCCATTTTCAATACTCCCATCCTTTACTTCCATTTTCAATACTCCCATCCTTTACTTCCATCCTCTATATCTCTTCGCTTCAATCATGTACCATGGCTATGCTTGCATCCGCTGTGCTCCAACCTTGGATTGCAAGCTTCGAAAACATCGATTGGTTCAACTTTCGAGGCCACCGTCTCAACTCTTTGCGCCACATTCACTCCATTCCTGTCTGCCCCGATCTTTTGCATGCTGCCGTTCAATTTTGGGATTCAGAGTTCCACGTGTTCCGTTTCGGCCTTCAAGAGCTTTGCCCTACTGTTGAGGAGTTTCATGCATATCTTGAAACTCATCCTGATACCGAGCTAGTGGTCCATCCAATTCGTATTGGCTTGGTTAGGATTCTTCGAGACAAACTCGGTGTGAGCGATGGTCTTGCAAAGCATTTGATCCGCGGAGACTCGCTCGACATTCTTCGCCTTTTCGCGGATTTCAGTCCTCGTGGCAACCCGTTGGACTACATTATTCAGAACTGCCGCATGTTTGCTCTGTGCATGTGTCTCCTTGCCACCTATTTGTTGGTTTCGAGCGATGGCAATCCCAGTCCCTCAATTGTTTCAGTTGATGCGCAGATTAAGCAACGAAGAGATGTTGTTCCCATGGTTTTGGCAGAGACTCTAATGGGTTTAAATGCAGTGAGGTCTGGAAGAACCGACATGTTTGCTGGGAGCCCCCTTTTGCTTCAAGTTTTGAATTTTTGTTTTGGTATTTGGGTTTGGTTTTTGAATCTTGGCTTGTGTATTTGGGATTCGTCTTGGCTTATGGTTTTTGGTTTTGGTTTGGCAGATGTGGCTGTGTGACAAAATGAAGTTGGTTGCGGATCCGGCAAATGACTGGCTATATCAGGCTAGGGATTGGAGAAGCAAGCATTTTGTGGAGATTCGTCACAAAGTGGAGGAATGGTTGGATTTCTTTAAGGCGGTGGAGGAGGAACACATCATCTGGAGGTGCCACTGGTTACCTTTGCCAGACGGCCAGTTACATGGGACACTCATGGGTGGTTTTGGCCGGGCTGACAGGCTTTACTTTCTACTTTCCTCAGCGCATCCTCCGCCAATTTGGGATTCGCCAGGAAGTGGAGTTTTCATACCCTGCTGATTTCCATCTCCCCAAGTTCAAGCATTATGTTGTTGAGGCATACCGTTGTGATTGGGGAGGCAGGGTGATTTGGGTCCGAGACCAATATTCGAGCATTCACCTGCGAGGAAGGTACCACCAATGGCTTAGGAGGGAATCGGAGGCAAGATTTGGCAGCAATGTGGACTGACTCCCTCGACTTAGCTAAGCTGTTTCCCAAAATAAATGGTGTATCCATGTAGCTGTTTTTCTCTTCTTTTTTTTTTTTTTTGAGTGTGGCTTGTTGTTGTTTGCCTTTAGGCTTTTATGCTCAGCTTATGTAATCGAAGAAGTGATTTGAATTAAATTGAACTATGAAGGGTTTCCTCCCTCTTGGTTCATTCGATTCCCTATGCTATCTTCTTTGGATATCATGAGAATGTGAGCCAACTCAGCGGATTTAGACCGAACCCCAGGATAGGGTTGCCTACGTATCCTCATTCAAGGAATCAGGTCATGACGTAGTTCGGGCAAGGGTTCACTCGGGTATTAACACTCTCCTTTTTGCGCTCTAAATTTTGCCTGGTACCGCCTTTTCAAGTTTTCGGTCCAGCGAGCTCTTTTGAATTTTTGCCTAGGCCACCCAGCGTGGGTTTTCAGCCTAGCAGGCTTGCTCTGAATTTTGTTTGGGTCGGCTCGCCCTTGCGATTTTCCGCCCAACGAGCATCTCTCAGGGGTAATATCGCTTGAGTTGGTCCAAGTTGACGAGATTGTTGAACTCATTACCATCCAAGTCAATGATCACTGCTGCCCCACCGTCGAGTACGGTCTTGATAATGTACGGTCCTGCCCATTTTGGCCTGAATTTCCCTCGTGGATCAAATATTGGTGCCCGGATCTCTTTCACGACCATATCTCCTTCAACCAATTCTCCTCTGATACCCCTTAATGTGATACAATGCTCGCAGTCGCCTTTCATCGAACAACATTAGCTCTGCGAACCTATCACTCAACCAATTAGCTTCATCAATCTCACTTTCTATCATCACCCTCAAAGATGGCACTTCAAGCTCAATGGGAAGTACCGCTTCCATACCATAGACCAATGAATAGGGTGTTGCCACTGTCGGAGTACGGATAGAAGTACGGTACCCCCATAGAGCTAATGGTAGTTTTTCGTGCCAATCCCTAGATGATTCAATGGTTTTCGCCAAAATGTTCTTGATTGACTTATTTGCTGTTTCTACAGCTCCATTAGTTTGCGGTCTGGACACCGTTGACTTGTGCACCTGAACATTGAACTCTTCAAGTACCTTTGCTGCCCTTCCTTTGAAATGCACCCCATTGTCTGATACAAATGCATGTGGGACCCCATATCATAATGTTCTGCTTAATGAAATGAGCCACTTGCACTGGAGTTAATGTAGCATAAGAAGCTGCCTCCACCCATTTTGTGAAATAATCAATCGCCACCAAGATAAATTTGTGGCCATTTGATGCCGGGGGCGTGATTTTCCCAATCACATCTATGCCCCATACTGAGAAAGGCCAAGGTGTCGCCATTGTATGAAGCTTAGTTGGCGGAACATGCATGAGATTAGCATGGACCTGACATTTATGACATCTCCGCACATACTGGATGCAATCTATTTCCATGGTCAACCAGAAATACCCTTGCCTCAGAATTTTCTTTGCCAGCATCATTCCGTTCATGTGGGGACCACAAATTCCTTCATGAATTTCTTCCATTACTCTTTTCATGTCGTCACCGTGAATGCATAACTTGTACATGCCACAGTATGACCTTTTGTACAACCTTCCACCACAGATGATATATTGCGACGCCAACCTTTGTAACGCTATTCGATCTTTCTTGTTTGATCCTTCCGGGTATTCTCCTTTCTCAACCAGATTCCAAATATCGTGGTACCAAGGCAGACCATCATTGAATTCTCCAACATTCATCACATATTCATATGCTGGTCTATTTCGTTGCTCAATCATGATTGGCCTCATCCTTACTCCTATAGGTAACTCTACCATGGACGCCAGAGTAGCGAGTGCATCGGCGAACTGATTCTTCATTCTTGGGATATGCGTAAAGGTGACTTGTTCAAATTGACGAATCAGGTCGTCGAGGTCCTTATGGTACGGCTTCAACTTCTCCTCCCGTACTTTCCAATCACCATTGGCTTAAGATACTACCAAATTCGAATCTCCCACCACTTCCAACTTCTTTATCCTAATTTCAAGGGCAGCTTCCATTCCCACAATGCACGCCTCATATTCCGCCTGATTATTGGTAACTTCGAAGTTTAACTTGAAAGAGAGAGGAATATGTGGTCCCTCTTGTGAAACTAGTAGTATTCCGATTCCAAATCCTCTTTGATTGGCGGCTCCATCAAAGTACAGCTTCCAAATATCCTCTGTTACCGTCATAACATGCTCATCAGGAAATTGAAATTCTGTATCTTCAGGCCCTTCGATCAGGTGATCTGCCAAGAATTCTGCCACCGCCCTTCCTTTTACCAACTTCCGTGTAACATACTTGAGTTCGAATTCGGCCAATAAGAGCAACCATCGTGCTAGTTTTTCGGTGAGTGTTGGTTTCTCGAATAGATATTTGAGAAGGTCCATCCGAGAAATCAACAACACTGAATAAGCTAGCATGTAGTGTCTTAACTTTTTGGAGGCCCAAACAAGAGCCCAACACGTCTTTTCCAACGGGATGTATCTCTCTTCAGCTCCCACCATGTTCTTGCTTAAGTAATAAATAGCCTTTTCTACTCTGGCTTCTCCTTCTTGTGCCAACATACACCCCATCGCTAATTGTGTCACAGACAAATACAGAATCAGTGGCTTTCCAGGTATCGGTGGCATCAATACCGGAGGATTTTGGAGATATTTTCGAATTGATTCAAATGCTTTCTGACACTTGTCATCCCATTTGAATGGCACTCCTTTCTTGAGAAGACGAAACATCGATTCGCAAGTTAATGTTAACTTGGCGATGAATCTACTGATGAACTGGATTTTTTTTAAGAAACTCCAGACTTCTTTCTCCATCTTTGGTGGCTCCATTTCTAATATCGCCTTGATTTTTTATGGATCGACCTCGATTCCCCTCGTGGTGATCATGAACCCTAACATCTTCCTAGCAGTGACTCTGAATGTACACTTTTTGCGGATTGAGGCGCATCCGGTACTTCCGTATCCTATCAAGGAACCTGCGCAATGCTGGGAGATGCTCCTCTCGTTCCTTTGCTTTCACGATCATGTCATCGACACACACCTCGACCACTTTTTCCATCATGTCATGTAACAAGGTCGTTGCGGCTCGTTGGTAAGTTGACTCGGCGTTCTTCAATCCGAACGGCATGACCCGATAACAGAACGTGCCCCATTCAGTGATGAAGGTTGTCTTCTCCCGATCTTCCGGTGCCATCCAAATCTAGTTATATCCCGAGAATCCATCCATGAATGATAACAGTGCATGCCCCGCCGTGTTATCTACCAGTACATCGATGTGAGGCAAGAGAAAGTCGTCCTTTGGGCTGGCCTTGTTCAGATCTCTAAAATCTATGCATACCCTGACTCTACCGTCCTTTTTGGGTACCGGCACAACGTTAGCAACCCACTATGGATACTCGGTTACCATTAAAAATCCGGCATTGAACTGCTTGGTAACTTCTTCTTTAACTTTCTCAACCCAATCCGTCCTAATTTTTGTTAATTTTTGCTTCATTGGTTTTGCATCGGGATACAAAGGGATTCTGTGTTGCACGATTTTAGGATTGATTCCGGGCATATCTGCGTGGGACCAAGCGAAAACATCTTCAAATTCTTTGAGTAAATCAATGAGCAGCTTTTGCTCCTCCAAAGATAGCCCGGAACCGATTTGAACCATGCGAGGATTTTCCTCATCTCTCAATTTTATTGAAATAACTTCTTCTTTTATTGGCTGAGCATGCCTTTCATTTTCTCCTTCGATTAGGGACTTAAGTTCTTTGGGTACCTCTCCCTCGAACTCGGTCTCATCATCGTCAGGATCAACACAATTTATTTTGGGAACAGCAAAGTAAGCGAAATCGTAGTCCATTTCATTAATGAAACCCTCAGGGGTGCGGTACATAGCAGTGGACTCGAACTCAAAAGAAAAGTGATGACGTGCAGTGGCACGTGGCTAGATCTCCGACTCAAAGCTAGGAACAGACTCAGAATTAGACTCAGACTCAGTGAAAGTGCCAGTGAATTTTACAACAGGTGTGAAAGTGCAATTCTTATATCCTCCTACGGCATTCAAAATCAGCAAGCTGGGGTCTTCAAGGGCCTCTTGTCCGAGCATCATCACTGCTGCCTCCTCTTTATCCTTACCTGTCAGACTAACCTCGTCAAACATTGACATTAGGACCCCACCATCCAGAGCCTCCATCCAATTTGCTTTGAGGTCTTTCACCAATTTCTCTACTTTTTCACGTTCATCTTCGCTGTCCCATGCATCATTAGCGAAGATTTCAAATCTGGGGTACACCTCTCCATTTATTTCATTTACAAACGGCTCCAGCTAGCCGTGATAAGGTGCATTTGACCCTTCCCTGTCAAAGCGGATCTGACGATTTGCACTGCTGCTTGCCCCATTAGTTTTTCCCTTTTGCATTTCCTTCGGTGTAGGCTCATACCCCAACCCAAAACGGCCTCGCTGAGAAGGGAATTTCGGAAACTGAGCCACCCCTTGGTGAGTTCGGCCTAAACCAGTGCCTGAAAAATAAGACATCCTTCTCATCATCTCAAGAGCGGTGGTACTGATTGAAAAATCATCATCGACACGGAGTGTGCACACACCGCCAGAAGTGTCAAAAGCAAAGCCTCCAATTTGGACGTCGTTCTCGTCATGGATAATTTCTTACAAGGGAGCATTGTCTTCAGCATGAGGACGAATGCCTGAGTCTCCATAGAGGCAACCGTTCCCTTTTCCAATCCAAGCAAGACTTTCTGGTGCAGAGTTGATGGAACTACCATTATGTCGGGTCGATGCATCCAAGGGCGTCCCAACAGCAAATTGAATGAGGCGGTAATTTCAAGTACATGGAACTCCACCATCGATTTAAATCCTTCACCAGCAATCTCCATTTCCACAGCCCCAAGCACACTGCGACGGGTGTTATCATAAGCCCGAACAGTGAGATTAGATGGCGTGAAATCCTTTGGTTTAAGTCCCAAGCACTGAGCTGTTCGGAGAGGACAGACATTGAGTGCAGACCCGTTATCCACCAACACAACCAGAATCCATTTCCCCATACATTTCATGGTGACATGCAAGGGTTTGTTGTGGTCGGTTCCTTCAAGTGGTAAATCAGCCTCGGTGAAAGTTACAGTGTGCTTGGTGGGTTTGGTCGTAATGGCGGCCATCATGGCTTCAGGGGTAGTGTTAGGAGCAATCTCCATGTAGGATAATGCTTGAGCAAGTTTCTGGCGATGCTCGCTGGAGCTCATGAGCAGCCCCCAAATGGTTAAGGCGACTGGGGTTTTCTCAAGTTGTTTTTGGATGGGATTTTCTTCGGCTGTTGGTGGAGGTTTTGGACGAAATACGCGACTATTGGCTGTAGAAGTGGCGTGGGATTGGTTGGTTGGTGGGTTAAAAAGGTTTTGGAAGTCAGTAGGGTTGGCAATTGGGTCATTGGGTTTGTTTGGATTATTTTGTGGAGCTTGGCTATTTTGTGGTGTTGGGTTAACAGGAGGCTAGTTTGTGATGTTAGGAGGTGGGTTAGAGGTATTTCCAGTGAACATTTGGGGAGGCTAATAGAACCGGCCACTTCGAAGAAGATGGAGAACAGAATCGAGATCATCTCCACACAAATCAGTGTAGTCTTTCCTTTGGCGATACTTGCCTCTTTCAATCCCTTAGTAATTCCCTCCACAGTTGCTTCACTCCACACATCCCCGTTCTCCATTGCTGCTTCATTGACGGCCCAGACTTCATCATTTCCGACCCACAATGGTGATAGTGCTATGCCCTCACCTGGATTGGCCCAAACATTAGCCAAAATATTCTCTTCCATTTGTTGATCCCAGATATTGGCCATACCGTCATTCAACACCATGATGTTACAATTTTCTGGAATTTGCACTTGAGGCGCTGGAAGATTCTCATCGACTATGTAGTCATATGGTGTGAACTCTATCCCTTCTGTCATTCGGTTTATTGCGTGTCCACTCATCATGGAGAAGTCGGGGCGACCTTCCCAGAGTGGCGGCATTGGGGTCAAATATGTTTCATCAAAGAACATAGGCAGTGTGGACCCATCTAAAGGATCATTGGGGTCTATGAGCTGCCATTCGGTTGGTGCCGGATCCCACTCATTTTCTGGCACATTGTCGACTTCTTCAACTTCTTCTTGCCAGTTTTGTCCTTGTCCTTGTCCTTGTCCTTCTCCCGTAGGCTGCTGGTTTTGCATCATGGGTAGCGGTTCTCCAAACAAATTAAGAAGTGCAAATCCATCAAGCAGATCAACAAACATCGGATCCCAAAACTGGTCAACCATGGCGGCGAGTGGGAGTCCTTCATTGAGGTGTTCGTCAACTGGCCATGCTTCTTGATCTACCATATCATTAGCAACCATCATCTCATGCTCTTGTGCCTCCATTGTCATCACGACATCCCCCCACTTCTGCCACATAGTGGGGTCCAAATGGGCTTCTAGAAAGCATACCTTGCGCTCAACTAGAATAGGTACAATGGGCTTGGGATTTGTCTCAGGTATAATGAACTGGCTTGGGTCAAAAGTAGTGGATTTTAGGTTATTATGAGTGGAGCTGAGGGTAATTTAGCCTATCTCGATGTTTCTTTTGTGGGTTGGCAAGGGGTTGGTGACAACATTAGATTTTTCAGTGGGATCTCGGATTTGTTTATTGTCGATGAGATCTTGAATCTCATGACGCAGCCACTGGCATCTTTCAGCGGGGTGGCCAAGTGTTTGGTGTAAGATGCAGAAGGTGTTTGGGTTATAAGATGGTGGGGGATTTTCTGCTGGTGGAGTTGGTTGGAGTGGTTTAATCTTTCCTTGTTGAACGAGTCGCTCGAAGATAACAGGAAGAGGTAGGGGAAGAGGGGTGAAAACACGTCGTCCTCTTTGGTTTTGAGGTGGCTGGGTTGGTTGAGCTGGTTGGGACAAGATAGCATTTATGGGCTCGGCTTTATGGGACTGGTGATTTATGGAGCTGGACGAGGTGCCGGTTGTGTAACTGGGGTTTGCGTATAGGGATGAGGTGTTTCTAATGTAGTTCCATTTGGGCTTGGGGATGGGATCTCCTTTCTTCAACACCCCACTCTGCATAGCTTCCTCAATTGACAGACCCATCTCAAAATAGGTCTCAAAATTGTGTGCTTGGGCCATCACCATGTATTGTGCCAAGTCAAGCTGGAGATTTTTGGTTATGATGCGCATTTGGTCCTTGTCACAGGGGCAATCGGTCATCTGTGCAGCTTTCGCTCTCCACCTTTTCACAAATTCCGCGAAGGATTCTCTCTCTTTAATCTTGATACTCTCAAGCTCACGAATAGTGACCTTGAGCTGCACATTGTACTCATACTGCTTAATAAAAGCAGCCACCATTTCTTCCCAAGTTTGTCTCTTTGAAATGTCAAGAGACAAAAGCCATTGGAGTGCGGACCCCGTAAGAGTTTCATGGAACATTTGCGCCATGGCGGGTTTATCAACATCTTGCAATGAGAGAGAACTGACATATGCCTGAATGTGTCCCCTCCGATCTCCGGTTCCGTCGAATTTCTCAAAGTCCACATGTTTGAATTTCTTGGGGAGCTTAGCGCCTGGGAAAATGCAAAGTTTGTCCATGTCAAAACTGGTAATGGCTCGCTTCTCACTTTTGGCTACAGATTCTTCAAGCTTAAGTATCTTAGCTAACATTTCAGTCAACTGAGGATTTTCAGGAGGAAGAGGTTGTTCTGGATGTTCATCATTAGGAACCTCATGATCCCCGGGCTCCACCATCAGGTATTTGCTACTGGGGTGGAGGGAGTCGACTCTGGATGTTTACCATAATCGCCATGAGTTGGGCGATTCGGGTGTCATTCCGGACCCTCTCATCTTGCATCTCCTTCCTCAGTCGTTCAAACTCATTTGGGGGATCTTGCTCCTGTTCAGCCGACATACTTGTTTCAGACTTTGGTGATGGAGGTCGAGACAATCTCTGTCCGGGAGGTCGAATCCAAACAGGTAAGGTCTTTTTCTTCCTTGCGACCCAATGGTTTAAAACTGAATATAAAGCAAAAGCGGGACTCAGTTTGCAGCCTTCGAATACCAAATACAAACAACAGGGTGCCTATATTCATGTGCCACTCCTCGCCGAAATTAATCTTATTTCTAGGCCTAAGGTTAATCTACCGGTTTCGGATCTCACTTGGAACCGTTGCACAGAAGATTGTATCAAACACCACGGGTAAGTCATTTACTCGGTAGTTACGGCGTTTCAATCTAAAACCTAAATGTTGACGCCATAACACTTTTCTTGACCATCCGAGACAAAGCAATGAGGTGTCGCCATCCAGATACAAAACGATTCCAAGGCTAAATCCGAAACACGAGCGGTCGTTCGTGCACGACCAACACCGGAGGTATCTCAAACTCCATGGATTTTAAGTCTCCTAGACTAGCATGTACAACCTAGGGTTAGTTTACCGGATCCGAATCTCACTTAAGGTCTTTGCACAAAAGATTTTTCAACACCCCGGGTAAGCCATTACTTGGTAATTACAATGCTTCAACCTAGAACCTAATGTTGAGGCCGTAACACTTTTCTTGACTATCCGAGACAAAGCAATTTGGATGTTGTAATCCAGATACAAATGACCTCAAGGCTAGTTCCAATCACGGTGGCCGTTCGGGCACGACCAACACCGGAGGTGTCTCAAACTCCATGGATTTTAAGTCTCCTAGACTGGCATGTAACCTAACAGCTTTGGAAGGTTGCCATAATCCTCAAGTTTTCTTTTAAGCAAAAAGCCCTTTACATCGGACAAACGGATTTGGGAGAACACGACTTATACAGATTCTTGGCAAGAATCTAAATTTGGATATTTAGGAGTGATTATCCCTTATCTCGGGCTAATTACCCTTAAATCCGTTTAGATTATTGTTAAGAATCTGACCGTTCAAATTTTCCCACGTCCGGTCGTCCTAAAGACTAACTTGTAAGAACAACGCGCATATGGGATGAACGACTCATCATCAGGCCAAGGCAACCTTCTACTAACTGCCAAGAACTGACCTATGCTAAACTGACGACACACGGGACACGAATGATTATATGTACAGATGCAGGTGTATACATGTATGAACTATGGCATGCTGAGGAAAGCGATAACACGTAGCACATAACAAGATGGAGCACATAGTCCTAGCATAGAGTTTGGTTATCTAACGTGGGGTTCTATGGTTATCTATATGCAAAGGCCGGTTTTGGCTTCAAAAAGGTACCCCGGACTCAAAGCCAAAGCTGTCTCCCACCGCCAAGGATCCCACAAGGCGATGGTAATAGCAACAATTGTGACTTATCATGGTCGGGGGGGGGGGTGCTGAGCATTTCGGGATTCCCCGTCTCCGGCTAGCCGGGTGGGATTGCCGAAACACTCCAGCAAAAGCTAGTAACCATGCACGTGGAATGCAAAAAGTCCACAAAAACAACATTTTCAAAATCCTTAAAACATTTTTCAAACTTAGCTCTCGATGATTAATACACATTTTAATAAAACCACACATAAGTGTAATAATACTAAATTATGTATTAACCAGAGTCCCCAGCGGAGTCGCTAGCTTGTGAACACCCCGCGGGATTGTCCACGAAATGGTTCGATTTTGGAAAATGGTTTTGATTGGTTGAATGGAGTCGTCACCCGGGTTTGAGGACTGTACCCGAGAAACCATTTGAAAAATGACTCTTTTGCCCTTGGAATAGAAAATATTTTACCGGTCTGCTTTTATTGAGATTTCTTGAGTCTGGGAGCTAGGTTACAAGAGAGGAAGGAATTTAAAGCACCCCTCTCGCCCGGTGCAACCACCGGTCTTTACTCAATGTTGAAAGGATTTTGAAAACATTATTTAAATGGACTTTGTTCACGAAAAGGATGCAAAAGCACGCAAATGCACCTATAAAAGCCAAAACAATGTATGTGGATGTATGCATAGTGAGATGACAACTTAGAATGCACTAACCACTCAATAAATGACCAAAAAGGACTAAAAATCCCCCCCAAAACAGACTTACAATCACACAACTTGCACCCGGACTGCAAACTAAGCACCTGGATTAAGCTGATCCAGGCGCCTGGAATAGGTTCTGGCGCTTAGAATAGAATGTGACTCTGCACAACTTTTCCCGAATCTTGGATTCTGATCAAGCAGCAAGACCAAACTTTGAAATCTTATTTTTACATGCTCTCTGTGATGTTTATTGATGTTTTGGGCTAAATGAAATTCAGAAACACATCCGAGAGATGACTTATGCGCTAAAAACCATGATTTTGGATGATTTAATGATGAAATAAAAGTGTTCTAAATATGCTCCTACTTGATGCATCATGTATCATATGTGTAGCATGCTAATTGAACCGTTTGTGCATGTAAAATAAAGAGGTTAAATGATTCTTTAGCAAAAATACACAAAAAAAAAAAAATGCTAATAATAAGTCCTAACGATGTGAAAATGCTTGAAAGATATAGAAATCTTCCTATACATATTAGAACCTCAATGATTAGATTTGAGAGTGGTTAATAAATACATGCAAACCTTCATTTCTCACATAATCCCTCCATTCAAGCATGGTTTTTTATTTCAAAAGCATCCCAAATGATCATTAAAATGAGGATTTAACCATATAATGAGATTAATAAACCGTAGATGAATGCATATGCTATAAATGGACTAATAGGAACAGAAAACAAAGGAGTGGGAGAGAAGTCTAGGAGCCCACATTGAGGTGATCCAGGCGCCTGGATGGGGTATGGGCGCCTGAAATAGGTGACTCCAGGCGCCTGGAGTGACTATGGGTGCAAATGAAAAACTTCATCTTTTCTGAGATTTGAAACCTTTCTAGACTCTCAACTAGTATGAGGAACTAGTAAGAGCCTAGATGGTGTCCCCTCAGGACCTATTTGAGCATTCTAGTAGAAAAGCTACCTCTTTGGCTTGATCAAGGTATTTAAAGTGGGCTTTTGGGTAAATTCTGTGGATGAGTGGCTACTGAATTTGGACGAACAAGGCCTATAAAGGCAGTATATAGGTACCTTGATAGGGTTTGGGTTGAGAATGAGTATAATATGAAGGATGTATGTAGTGTAAGAGTGGGTTTATGTGGTTGAAGATTGAAGAAACTGAAAATAGGTTATTTAAGGATGAACTTCTGGAGTAGTTTTGGCAGTACAACAGTAAAGGAGGGACTGAAGTTGAGCCTTATCCCAAATGGAGAAGTGAAGTGGTTTATATAGAAAGAATAAGGTTCAAAAGGGGCCACTTGAATCCTTAGGAGTCCAGGGAGGGGGGTAGCAGTAGTGCTATCATTCTCTCACGCTCCCCTTTAACTGATTCTGCACACAATCTCCAGAAAATCTATTTCCCGCTCAAGTTACACTCAACCTGGGTTATGGTCCAAGCGCCCATACTAGTCCAATCCAGGCGCCTGGATCAAATGTGGTCGCCTGGAACCAATCAATCCAGGCGCCTGGGAAAGTGCCATCCAGGTGCCAACGAGTTAATCCGGGTGTGTGTACTTGTTGGGTTCCGGGTTATTTTGTAGGGTTTCAGAAGTGTTTTGGTGGGTTCTTGAAGGGCATATGAAGGGTTTCAAGTCCTCAATCAAGCCTTGCATGCTCTCTTTAGGCATTTTCATCCTTGGGGAAGTCACGGAATTCCGTAGATTCAGATTGGGGTGTCTACAGGCGTCACTGGCCCTAAACGAAGTTTCTTCCACGAACCCATACATGGCCCGTAAGTTTAGTACCCGATTTTTTAGTCGTCCATGTTTTTTTTTGTTTGATGAACCAACTTGATTAATATGTATTACATAGATTTTCCTTGATTTTGGAGTGTAAAGATGTTGTTAACCATGGATCAATACAAAAACTGTGTTCCAATTGATTCCCAATGAAAATGGAGGACTAATAATCCACTGTTCTGGTTTAAAATTTTTATGGTAAACTACTTTAGCATGTTCCATTGGTTTTCTGCGCTGCCAGAACCAAAGTGGACGATAAACGGGAAAATGGTGGACCAATAATTCACCATTCTGGTTTAAGAATTATATGGTTTATAATTTTGTCATATTTGTTGTTCAAAGTATAGTTAACCATAAACTTAACTAGAGATTCAAAAAAATGAGTTATTGGTTTTCCATTTCATGGATATCATAATAGGTGCTCTATGATCTTGTTGTTGTTAAAAAATAATCTAAACTTGGGGGTTTTTGGTGATTTTTAATGGTCTATTAATATTCCATAGTCAGATTGTCAGGACACCTCCATATACTTCCTTTTTATGACAGATCAGGTTGTCATGATCGTTGTGTAGATAACATCAACCACCCATGAACACAGGCTATTGGATTTCCATTTTCATGGTTTAATGAACAGCTGGTCTTATTTAGAAATATGCCATGATTAATATGAATATGTCATATATATAAATTGCTATTTTTTAAGGGGTTTGGAGTATGTGTTTGAATGTTATCTTGATTGTTTGTCTCCTCTTTTAATTTAGTTTTGGTTTAAATATTTAAATATAGTGGGTCAGTGTTGCATGGACAGTATTGTATTATGTATAATTTGTACATGGATTTTTTATTTTGCATGAGTTAGTGTACAGATATTTGACATGGTTTATTGATTAGCCGCGGTTTAATAATATGAAATTATGGTTTCCACATTTTTTGCAGGAATTAAAAACACGGAAGGAAAATCTGGCGCAAAGCTTAAAATAGTAGAACGACCAAAGGTTGACGATGTCCCTCCATCGGATGGAAAATCCGTAACCGTGGAACGTAATCACACAAGAAGATTAAACCATTTTCCACATTAAAACACAAGGCAAATGACAATACAGAGCAAGCTGGTCGAGCTGCCGGAGCAGAATAAAAGCAAGTAGGCAAACGTAAAAAGAAATAAGTCTTGGTGGTGGATGTCTCTGTTGAATTTGGTGATTTCGAAAGTTTTGTGTCCCCTGACCAACTTAGAACTTGGTTTTTTAAATTTCGGGCTTGGTAGCATTAAGATTATGGTGAATGGTGGTGGTTGTTTTTAATGGGCTAGGCACTTCTTTTACATGTATTAAGTTTCTGATGAATGGATGAAGTAGACTTGTTTAGTTTGTTCATGTTAGCAATAAGTTGCTGATGATGGTTGAGCAGCTGCAACTATTAGAAAAAAAACTTATATGGTGTGGTCATTTACCATATGTACGTAGGAAATTTAACTTGGCCATTTTATGTTATACCAAGGAATTGAATATGGTATAACAAAAAACCATATTTGCTACCCACAAAATGCCTTATGGATCAATGGATTGTAGATGGTGGACTGAAAATGAGTCAGAGAACGTTGGTTGTTCACTTGTATGGGACTAAAAATTTTGAAATTCAAAAATTCCTCAAGTTTAGGAAAGGGGAACAAATTCAAACAAGAATACAGGAATGATAATGGAAATATCACCTCTGTGATTTCTTTGCCCGGATTAGTAGCATAATTGATTGCCATTAACTAGCACTAAAATAGGACGTAAATCTTTCCGGGACCATAAACTAATTAATATATACTATTATAATATAATACATTAATAAAACACATAATAGGGGCATAATGGTCAAAATTCAAATTGCAGGATTGAATCATAAAGATTCAAAAGCCATAGGGTGGCATCCTAAGCATATTTTTGAAAGAGGAGGGCTAATTAAATTTCTCTTGATAATTCATATTAAAAAATGTTATTCTTCCTCCTTGAAAATTTCATATGAAAAATGATTTGAAGACTTTGGCTCCCACTTGGAGTTAGCTACAAGGCTACCTAAATTTAACTAATGTGCTAGGAGTCAAGCTTAGGAGCCACCCTTAGGAGTGTGTATGGGGAGCCCATTGAAGACAATAATTAGGTAAATGTTATGAGCCTCACTTAGGAGCCATTTTGAGAGTCCACCGTGGATGCCATTAGGGTTAGATACCTATGGACCTTTTATTATAACAAATATGTCTTACAATAGAATCCAAAAAGGAAAATACATAAATCTTCTAGCCAAATACAATTATTCTCTACTGGGTTAACTAGGGATTCTCTACTCCATTGCACGGCCGTCCATCTCGGCGGTGTCCTGCTCTGCTTCATGAGCCTTCAAACCATAGCACTCCTCCTGTTCATCTCTATGGTCTGGCATAATACGTCAGAGTCGCAGAGCAACATCGTGGTATTATGCCAAGGTTACACAAGTGCAACACTGTGAGCGATAACGCCAGTAGACAATTCTACCCAAACCTTAACTAGCAATTCTAGAACAATTTGATAATGACAAGTAAAGTAAATCAGGCTTTTATCAAACAGTGTATCTCATGAGTGCAGATATGTCAGTGCCAATGCAGATCAGAGTATAACATGCGCAGTAAAACAGTGTCTCGTATTATCTTTTCAGTGTCGGCATTCTTCTTCGAATTCATCAATCTGGACTGCTTCCGACCACCGGGCCAACAGTCAATTCACTCTGAAAGTTATTGGTCCATTTCCGTGTCCTTTCAACTAATGGCACTAACCCTTCCGCTCGAGGACCCAACTGTCTTGTATCCAGCGCGCACTAACAAGATACAAGGTCCGTCCACCCCGTGACTCACACGAACATAGTCTCGGCTGTCTTGTCATCATGGCGCACACTAACATGATACAAGGTCCGTCCACTATGTTGTTGTGCACGCTTAGCCCTAACCACCAAGTTCATTCCACGAAGTTGGGGCGGCGCTCTCGCTGCACTACCATATTCCTTAGCCCTAACCACATCACGGATACACCATCATGATGGGCGGCGCTAAAGCTGCACTACCATTTTCATTTCCATCGATCAATCCATTTTCATTCTCATCTCTATTTCTCATTAACGCGATTAGTTCATTTTCTCGTAAATCATGTCGTGTCAATATCGTATCATGACGTGATCATGCAGTATGATTTATCAAACTCATTTCGTGTCAATGCATCATTTCTCGATAAACGTATCTCATAAAATAACAACTTTCCTACGCGTTATCCTTTTCAATCCAGTCTAGGTTTAACAGAAAATCGTTACTGATCGTTTACGAAGTCATTCATAAAAATTTATTTTCTTTGGTGACTTTCTCTAGACAAATGAAATAACGAGGAGAGTCCCAGATCGGATGGCCGGATGAGTTCAGTTAGAATCACCATTTCTTTCTTAGACAGCGTGAAGCTTGTCTTTTTGACAGACCCTCAAGGGTGTTAGCCTTGGGTTATCTCATAGTCCAAATACAATCAAAACACTTTGAAGTTACTTTAAGAAAATTCTATTCGGTTACTTTTTCCAAAAATTAGTTGGGCATTATAACGGCATAATTTCGAAAAGTCAATTTTCACTCGGCCATTATAACCGCATATTTTGAAAAGTCAATCTTTATTCGGGCATTATAACGACTACGTGAGATTAAAAAAAATGTTACTTTAATCACCGCTAACTTTTACCGTAAGCTTTTAGAATAAGAACTAACTTTCCGGAAAAAATACTAGGTAACTTTAAGAAAAAATTAGAATTAACGCAAGCATGATAACGGTATGGAAAATTGACTAATTAAAACTTGGTTAGAAAAACTACCTTAATTTCTGAGTGTTAATCGGAAGGTGTACAAGCTATGTTGATTTCCTATGGGGGGTGTAACGGCTAGACTTCGTAAGCACAAACAACTTTATACTACTTCTTGGATCTAGAGGTGGCTTTGAGTGGTGGAGGAGGGTGGTAGTAGGTTGAGTTTTGGAAGAACTAGATTGAGTTTCTAAGAACTCAAGAACACAAGAAAGTTTGGAACTACTACAAGACTGAGACAGTGTGAGGCTTTGGTGTGAGAAAAATGATAGGTGCCGAAAAGCACCCGTTGAACCTCGTTAACTCGCACTTTGTTAAGCTAATTTGGTAGGTTTTTTATTAGAGTTCGTTGGTGAATGGTGTTACAGGTGCCGAGTGCTCAAGGACTTGGAAAACATGCTTGGGAGTGGTTTAGAAGCGTCAAGGATGCGAAGATGACCAAAAGAGGACCAAGGGACCACTTTCTGACTTGGTAGTCCGGACTATGCATTCCCCGTCCGGACTATGGGCTCCACAACCTTCAGTGAACTTTCTGCATTGGTAGTCCGGACACCCTTTTCCTAGTCCGGACTATGGTGTCGGGAATTAGCGTTTTAACCGGTTTTTATGTAATTTTGAGAGCCCTAGGTATAAATAGCACAACCTAACATTGTTTTTAGGGTTCCCAACTATTGTGAGAGGCTATTTGGAGAGAGAAATTCATAGTTCCTCATGTTCTTCAAGCGTTCTTCAAATCAAAGCATGTTGATCATCACCATGTCCGTCTAAACCCCTTTTCTAGGGGGAGGATGAAGTTCTTCACCAAGTAACTTTGTTTTTCTACATAGATTGTGGTTAAATATTTGGATCGGATTATATGTTAAGAACTCGATTTCATATGATCAATGGAATCATGCTTTTATTCTTCCAATCAATTGAGTATTTGTATTCATGTGTTCAAATACCGTAAACATATAATTGTTTTCACTGGTGTGATTGGAGTTCTGAGATGGATTATGCTCGTAAGACGGATCGTGCCGCGATAGTGAGACGGTCTGTGCTATGGGATAGTCCATGCCTTTTAACAATCTCTATACTCTCTTGACGATCATCATTAGGGTTTGCAAGCCCTAGCGATAATCTTTTTTTATTCGAATATTAATCATATCTATGCGATGCTTGGTTATGCGGTATGAACGGATTCTAAACCCTAGACCTTTTTCCCAAACAGTTTCACCTTTTTAATTATTGCGCTCTTTAGTTTAATTATTCCACAAACAATCAAACCAATCTTTTTCCTGAATTGAATTAAAAGCTAGTTGGAATTAACGCAACTTAGCCAATTTGTCTCCGAGGATCGACACTCGGACTTAACTGCTATTCTCCGGAATAAAAGTTAATTCCTAGTTATTAAATATTTATTTTTGACTCAGCACGACACGATCAAATTTTGGCACCGTTGCCGGGGACAATTTGCATGGTTGCTTAGTTTCGATTAATTTTTATTTTAATTCTTAGTTTAGGGCTTTTTAATTTTTGTTTGCTAAGTGATACTCAGGGCACAAGTAGCGAAGCGTTCAATTGAGCAGGATCAACTAGTGAAAAGTGGTGCCGTGATATAAAAGCGATATCGTTGCTCATTGTAAGTCTTGTTTCCCTTCTATTTGCTTGTCTCTGTGTATGTTTGGTCGTCGGTCTCAAAAACCCAAACTTGTTCCTCTCAATCTAGATATCGGAAAGAGACGTAGGGTTAAGAGTGAGACTGATTTACTTTCAATGGGGATGTTGTGAATGGCGCTAATCCACCGAATGGCGTTAATCCGCCAAATGGTGCTAATCCGCCAGGGGCAGCTGACGCGCCCCTTGCCCCACTTCACACACTTTTTTCCATCATCCTATGCCACACCATCATGCATCCAGTTGCCACCATTCACGGCGACCCACTATGAGATTAAACCTAGCATACTGCATGCGTTGCCCAACTTTCACGGGCACACTAAGGAGGATCCCTACCAGCATATTGACGAGTTCATAACCATAAGTTCCACACTTCAAATTCATAATTTTCCTAATGAGGTGCTTAGGTTAATCTTGTTCCAATTTTCTCTTAAAGAGAGTGCCAAGCATTGGCTCAATACTTTACCCGCGAACTCAATCACTAGCTGGGATCAACTTAAGGACGTAGGGATGGCAATCTCGGCCGACCAGCCCCTATCCAACCCGTCCCCTACCCATTCGAGGAGGGGATTCGGGGATTTTTTCGGGGATCTGGTAGGGGATGGGGATTATTTTTTAAAAAATTCGGGGATCGGGTAGGGGATGGTATTGTCAGTCCCCTACCCGATCCCCTCCCCTATCCCCGCCCCTCCCCGTTCCCCGCCCCTCCCCGTATCCTAGTTCACATATATATATATATAATATATTTATTATATTATAAGTTGTTATGACTTGCTTTCGGTGTATGAAGGCAAAAATGACAAGAATCATGGCGAAGCCTCAAGCAATCCTCCACCCTCTACGGATAGTGATCTCGGACGATATGCATTGTTTCTTAATTCAACGAAGAAAGGTAAAATTTCACATGCAAAGTTAGAATTGGATCACTATTTGGAGGAGGAGGTGTTACCGACTTGTAATAACTTTGATATATTAGCTTGGTGGAAATCTAGTGGCTTGAGGTACCCTACTTTGCAAGCCATTGCTAGGGATGTGTTGGCCGTACCCATATCTACTATTTCATCGGAGTCATCTTTTAGTACCGGTGGTAGAGTGGTCACTCCAAATCGCAATAGACTCCATCCTAAAACTTTGGAAGCATTAATGTGTACTCAAAGTTGGTTGGCGGCCCTTGAAAATGGAGGTATTTTTTTACGTCTTATTTTTTTGTCATGCTTTTATAATTTAAATGCTATCTATCAATCATTGTTTTCTTTTGTATTTTAAGGTGAGGCAATGCCGGGGAATCCTTTTCCAACTATCAACGATGACGATATGGACACCGACGAGTATATATCCGATGTAACATGTGTTGATGACTGATCGAGTATTTGAAAGTCATCCAATTTATGTTTTTTGTATACTATTTAAAAACAAAACTACACATTAAAGAGCAACCATGTTTGGATCCCCGATTCCCCGTGGGGATCCCCGTTCCCCGCATCAGGGCGGGGATGGAGGTTAAAATAAAATCCCCGGTGGGGATCGGGGAGGGATGGGGATTGATATAGGTTCGGGGATCAGGGATGGAGGTAGTGGTATCGACCCCCTACCCTCCCCATTGCCATCCCTATAAGGACATGTTCCTTAAAAAATACTTCTCCATAGGCAAAACAGTCCATTATCAAAAACTAATTACTTCGTTCCGACAAAATGACAATGAGCCTCTTCACGAGGCTTGGGAGAGGTATGGTAACCTCATTAGGAAGTGCCTACACCACGACATTCCATAGTGGTAGTTGGTGCAATGTTTTTATGATGGATTGAATTCTCATTATCGGATGATGGTTGATGCCTCATGTGGAGGCTCATTAATGAACAAGAATGAGAAGTCGGCATGGGAGCTCTTTGAGACAATGAGTGATACCTCCCAGCACCATGCCACTTACCAGCATGGTGATAAGGCAACCAACGCGGACAGTTCTTCAAAGCCACGGGGTTTGTACGAGGTTAGCCCCTCTGATCACCTCGCGCTTAAGGTTGACTCTCTCGCTGAGAAACTTGACTAATTTTTTAGTTTGGGCTCGACTTCCGCTCCGCCTCCTCCTGCTTTTCAGGAGGCTTGTTCTCTATGTGCTAGTATAGCCCATTATGTTACAGAGTCCGGCGACAGACCAATTTCTAGGTTTTGCAGAAGAGCAAGTTCACGCTGCTCAGGGGTATTCTAACGTTCAAAGCTATCCTAAACCGGGTGATCCCTCTTTTAACACTTATCACCCGGAGCTTAGGAACCATCCTAACCTATCGTGGCAACAGCCACAAGACAATGCCCCTACCCCACAGTCTAGGCCATGGTCCACACCATATAATCCTGTGGCCTATCGCTATGCGAACCATCAGCAGCCACCCCCTCATCGAGCGCCAGCCCAGTCCTCGAGGGACCCTTCCTTCGAGGATAAGTTTTTAAAAGCATTTGAGATGATGACTGCTACCCAACAGCAGGTGAATTCTCATACACAATCCATTAAACGATTGGAGGCGCAATTGGGTCAATTGGCTAACACGATGAACCGCAGAGAAGAGGTAGGTTGCCTAGTCAACCAATTCAGAACCCGAGAGGTCAAAACCAGTGTGAGGGTAATCAAGAGACTGGTAACTTCCAGCAGGCAAATGCTCTGATATCCCTTCGTAATAAGCGAGAGGTCGAGACCCGACCAGAGAAGCCACAAAGCAAGGAGCACCAAGCTCCCTCCTCCCCATCTGATTCCGGGAAGGGAAATTCTCATAGCAAGGAGGCAACCCCTCCAACCACTACTACACTACCCACTGCCATAACCATGAGCTCCAAGGCACCATCCTACGTGCCTAAAGCCCCATTCCCCGCTGCTTTAAATGGGCCATCTCCCTATGCAAAGAAGCCAACTTCTATGGAGGATACTCTGGAGATATTCAAACGCGTGGAAATCAACATACCCCTCCTCGAGGCCATAAAGCAAATCCTGAATTATGCCAAATTTCTAAAGGACCTCTGCACTCACAAGCGGAAATCTTGAACAAATGTGTCCAAAAAGGTCCTTCTCACCGAGCAAGTGAGCTCTGTTTTCCAGTCTGTCACTCCCCCTAAGTTACAAGATCCTGGCACACCTACCATTCCCATTGTCATTGGTAGCCATTGTATTGAGCGTGCACTTCTAGACTTAGGGGCTAGTGTCAATTTGATCCCTTACTCGGTGTACGAGCAGCTAGGACTTGGAGAGTTGAAACCCACGAAGGTAACCTTGCAATTAGCAGACCGATCTGTAAAGGTACCACATGGTGTAGTTGAGGATGTTCTCGTCAAGGTCAATGATTTCTATTTTTCTGCTGATTTTATAGTCCTTGACACAGAACCGGTGAACACCCTCAGGAGGCAAACTCCCGTTATACTTGGTCGTCCGTTCTTGGCGACGACCAATGCTAATATACATGTGAGGAGTGGGGAGATGGAGGTCACGTTTGGTAATATGACTCTTAAGCTCAATGTCTATAATACCGCGAAACAACCTCAAGTTGAGAGGGCATTGCCTTATAGTGTGACTGACGACTCGTTGGCCGCATGTTTGGCACATTTTGGTTTTGAGGATTTTGACATTGACAAGTCCATAGAGGAGGTTAACACTATATTTGAATCTACACCCCTCATGGATATCTCTTCTTGGGAGTCCAAAATTGAGCCTGTGCCCACTCTTCTGGGTGTCGCGGACACCTCTACAGAGTCTTTATTAGAGCTTGACTTGCAGCCTTTACTACTAGAATCGTGGACTCCATGCACCAAATTAGTAGAGGCTACCACGCTAGACAATGGACATGTGAAGTGTACTCAAAATTCAGGGGTAGATGGTTCTTGTGTAGATATTCACGGTGCAAATGGAGGGATGGAGGGTGATGAGATGTGGTGCCCGGTCTTAATTTGTGGGGTGAGTGTTGGGACCTCACCCTTTAAGCACATTTTTCGTTTGTATAAAGATTTTAATCCTATGGTGACTAGAGGAACAATTCCGACTCGATTATTTGATCAACTGTTCTTCATTCTTGGACTTGAGTCGAGTGATATCTCTTGGGATGATCCATATCTTGTAAACTTTAAAAGGAGGATTAAATATATTATTTGAGCATTAAGTGTGAGGTTAATCACAACAAGTCTAGGAGACTATAAATCCTTGGAGTTTGTGATAACTCCAGTGTTAGCCGTGCTCGAACGGCTATTAATGGTCCGGTATAGCCACCTACTTTCTAGCCTTAAATATGTATATTTGGGTTTCTGACAATCTTATTGCAGTGCCTCGAATAGTCATTAAAGACGATTGGCTCTGATTTCTTTAAGGAAAAATCTTGAGTAATTTAACTTGTTGAGTCATGACTTACCCGGGATTGTTATGATGACCTTCTTTACACATATTTAAGTGAGAAATTAGGGAGAAAAGTAGTACCCGTGTTTTTCGCATGAAGAAAGTAGATGGAGTTTACTTACTTTTGACTCATTTTATTTTTAGTTTTGGTGTTCTAGAATTAGTGTTTTGCTTGTTCGTGTTTAGATTGTTGTTATTCTTTCCTTTGTAGTTATGGGGACTAACATGTGCAGGTCGTTGTGCTCAAGTTGGGGGGTCATGCCCCATGATCTTTAGCCTATTTTAGTTCTCCTTCCCGAGGTGATCTTTTTCCTTATCTTTACATCATTTGTCCTATTCTTTTTGTGCGTTGCATTCAATGAGGACATTGCATGATTTCAGTTGGGGGGAGGGAACACTTTGTAGCATTGCATATTTAGAGTCTTGAAAATCCAAAAAAAAATTAAAAATTTAAAAATTCCAAAAAAGAAAGTTGCGTAGAGGGCGTTGGATGCTTGAGTGCACTTAGTCTTGATTGATGGCTGTTGATTAGTGTTGCGAGTGTTTGTCATGTGAATTGATGTCTTGATGCGAGTTCATGGATCGGTTTAAGCTTGTGACTAACATGTTTATAGCAAGCACTTGGATAGTCCGTATCATCTATGGTTGGATAGTATTTGATCATTTGAGTTCATGCTTTCTCACACGCGCTGTCTCACTTTGAGCGTTCACTGGCCTTGAATTTGGTTTACATGACATTGATATTTCGGTGTTAGTTGATTGTGCCCATGGGCTAATTGGAACCCCTTCCCTACATTGTGCGCTGAATTGATGTTGCTTATCCGGGAGTCCATTGAGTAACCGGGCAATCGGGGTTTTCTCCCATCGTATTGTCCACGTCAAAAGATGGATAGACCTTGTGAAGGCATTGGTTGAATGTGGTTAGTTTGGGTCTCTCTCTAAAGCCTTTTTGACTTGAGCGATTAAGTCCGAGGGGTCTCTCTAAACCTGGTACCCTAAGGCCATCTGGCTTGGGGATGACCGACCTAAAGCTCGCTAAAGGGGTCAACTAGAAAGCCCGAGAGATCCGGACATTGCACAATCACAGAAAAAAAATTCCAAAAAAAAAAGAAACAAAAAAAAAGAGAACGGTTGAATAAAGGGAGGGGGAGAATGTAGAGGCACACCGGGCTATTGATAGTGTGAACTATTTTCAAGGTTGGTGAATCTCTTTGTGTGGTTCTCACTTACACACATGCTATATGATAAATTCCTATCCAATCATAGGTGCAAAGGCTAATCGTTGTGGTAGATTGAATACGGGAATTCACTTGTTTAAATCTTTGCATGAACAAAGCATCTTGTATTTGGTTCGCGTGGCATTCGCGGCGGCATTTTGAGATGTTGTCGGTTGGGTTTGAGTTGCACTTGTGGTATCTGGTTCCCTCTGTGTTTTGTGGGTGATCACTGCTGAAAACCCTCACTAGACTTCACTCGTCCTACCGGGGGTTTAAATGAACTATCATTTAGTTGCATTTAGTTGGTAGTTTAGTTTGTTTCTTTGCTAGGGACTAGCAAAGTGTAAGTTGGGGGGTGTGATAGGTGCCGAAAAACACCCGTTGAACCTCGTTAACTCGCACTTTGTTAAGCTAATTTGGTTGGTTTTTTATTAGCATTCATTGGTGAATGGTGTTACAGGTGCCGAGTGCTCAAGGACTTGGAAAACATGTTTGGGAGTGGTTTAGAAGTGTACGGGGATAAAATCCACGTAGCCCTGGATCACGTGCTTTCTTAACTCAACCCTAAATCTGCAAGACAGGAAAAGGGTTAGAGCACCTTTGCCTCTCGTCGGCAAAGGCCCTCCGATGCCTAAGTTAGTATCACGTACTGGAGTTCTCAAATCACAATGCGTATGAAAAGGGTTTCACATCGTACCTTTTGTCATGGTTATTGCCTTGTATTTATAGGTGTAGATGTTCTTCATATTAGGCATCTCGTGCCCCTGTTTCCTATTCTCTTTAGGAATCTCTTTCCTAATAGGACTTTCCTAATAGGACTTTAAGTCCTATTAGGAAAGAGTCTCCATATCCTGCTAGATCTCGTCTAGCAGAGGTCTTCCTTTCCATATAGGATTCTTTCCTATATGAGGTATACTCCTAATCACGTTAGGACTTCTCATATCAATCCCTTATTTCACGGGATTGCTCCTTATCTCATAAGGAGCCGCTGTAGAATATTCTGGAATGTCTCACCGCCCTATTCGTGGCGGTGTCGTGCTTCTACGTAGCTCGGAATAACTCATACATAGCTCAGCTCATCATGCCGAGCTGAATTATGTATTCCAGAATGCTGTTTAAGCTATACTCGTAGCCTTCCTAACTCGGCCATATCAGGGGCATCCTTTATTCCTTACGCCGAGCTAGTGCATCCTGATTTATTAGTTTACTCTAATTATTCTGACCTTATTCATGGCCAAACCAGCTCGGCACAGGGCTCACGGACTCCCTATGTGGTGCCGAGCTATTCACCCTCTCGTGGTGATCAACTAAGGCACGTGTTATGCCCTTTATTAGGGTTAATCAGGTTTTACCCACTCCAAGAAGCATCAAGGATGCGAAGAGGAGCAAAAAAGGACCAAGGGACCACTTTCTGACTTTGTAGTCCGGACTATGCATTCCCCGTCTGGACTATGGGCTCCACAACCTTCAGTGAACTTTCTGCATTGGTAGTCCGGACCACCATTTTCCTAGTCCGGACTATGGTGTCGGGAATTAGCGTTTTAACCGGTTTTTATGTAATTTTGAGAGCCCTAGGTATAAATAGCACAACCTAACATTGTTTTTAGGGTTCCCAACTATTGTGAGAGGCTATTTGGAGAGAGAAATTCATAGTTCTTCATGTTCTTCAAGCGTACTTCAAATCAAAGCATGTTGATCATCACCATGTCCGTCTAAACCCCTTTTCTAGGGGGAGGATGAAGTTCTTCACCAAGTAACTTTGTTTTTCTGCATAGATTGTGGTTAATATTTGGATCGGATTATATGTTAAGAACTCGATTTCATATGATCAATGGAATCATGCTTTTATTCTTCCAATCAATTGAGTATTTGTATTCATGTGTTCAAATACCGTAAACATATAATTGTTTTCACTGGTGTGATTGGAGTTCTGAGATGGATTATGCTCGTAAGACGGATCGTGCCGTAATAGTGAGACGGTCTGTGCTATGGGATAGTCCATGCCTTTTAACAATCTCTATACTCTCTTGACGATCATCGTTAGGGTTTGCAAGCCCTAGCGATAATCCTTTTCGATTCGAATATTAATCATATCTATGCGATGCTTGGTTATGCGGTATGAGCGGATTCTAAATCCTAGACCTTTTTCCCAAATAGTTTCACCTTTTTAATTATTGCGCTCTTTAGTTTAATTATTCCACAAACAATCAAACCAATCTTTTTCCTGAATTGAATTAAAAGCAAATTGGAATTAACACAACTTAGCCAATTTGTCTCCGAGGATCGACACTCGGACTTAACCGCTATTCTCCGGAATAAAAGTTAATTCCTAGTTATTAAATATTTATTTTTGACTCGGCACGACACGATCAAAAAACAAGTGAGGAGGCTTGGTATTTATAGGCAAGGAGTGACACCCTCCCTCTAGCTCCTCTTACGGCTGGCCCCCCTCTCCCCCATGTACTTGCAAATCTTCCAAGTTTAAATGCTAGAATCAAATCCATGATATCATGGGATTTTGGAGAATAAAATCTTAGGTTTTGGTACAAAAATCTTAGGCAAAATACTAGGTTTTAATTAGGAAATCTAGGGATTTAATTGGGTAGCACTTTCTAGGAAATTTCTGTGGCTCTAAGTAGTATATAATTTTACATGGCCACCTTTATTTTAGGGAGTTTTGGGTACTAGTATTAATTAGGAAGCACATGTCTAATTAGGGCTATAGAATCCTAGCAAACTAGGGTTTAAATAGAGACACTACAAAAAAAACACCAATGGTGACACGAAAAACTGTCACCGAAGACCCAATATTTGTCATCGACTATCATCGGTGTCCCAGAATGTGGGTGTCATTGTATCCGTGACACTAAAAGTCAAGGGTGACAAAAATTGTGCACTTGTTACGGAATGATGTCAACAGTGACAGAAATATGGTGTCATAGAATTCTCCATGACATAGTAGGGTGTCACTGAAAGCAATGGTGACAACAATATAGTTGTCATTGAAAATATTTACCTTGACAACTAAACGCGTGTCACTGATAATATTACCAAGTGGGCACACAAATGTGACAACCTCTTTTTGAACTCTTTTTGTCACAAAAAAACACAATCAACATAATTGTGCCACCCAAAATATCATTTCGCACCTGCTTACAAAGTTCCAAATATTTGTATCTAGATACACCCATTAGCAAAACTTATACAGCAAAGACGCAAAATAGTATTCAAATCAAATATCCAACAAGTCAACATTCTATCATCCAAGTTCACAACCCTTCAAAATATTTATCCTTCAACAATAAACACTTCAAACTTAATAGCATTAGCATAACTACGAAACATCCGTACACGGTGTGTCGTGTCGAATGACAAAAACAACTCTAAACAAAAGTTCCAGTTAACTACCAAAAAGTCTTTAACTCCATCTTGGCTAACCACCAAAAAGTAACTTCATCTCGCGATAGTCACCTACCTGTATAAAATCACAACAAAAAAATGCAATTATTTAACATGTTATGAAGCACACAACTCAAAATAAATGAAGCATCACAACGAGAGAGAAAGATCCCAACTAGGTTGGCACCTAACCCTCACGACAATCATATGCACCAATTACAACTTAGAGTCTCACACAAACCTCAACAAAGCCTAAACATAAGATACACTATTACATCACAAAGGAGCTAGATAATGAAATAGTGACAAGAGATCTCCATAAACAAATCTTTAAGCCATCAATTTTCAGTTGAACTCCTAAGCTCATACCTATTGCCTTTGGACCTTGGCCAAATACAAACACCAGAAATTGAACATAACAAACATTGGGAAAAGTGTGAGCCTTACCTTAAGCTTCAGCACAGATACAACTTCGCAGCAACTTTAAAATTCGGGACTTCAGATCCCACCTTTATTACTCCACCTTCTACATAAGTGAAGGAAAAAATTCAGCCCAGAAAATATCTAGTAGCGCTTTTATGGTTTACATTATAAAGCACTAAGCACATAAAGATAAATAAAGGTCCGACTTCCCTTAACAAATTTCAATGCAAAACAACCAACTCAATCAAATTCAACATTGTCTTTTACTTCTAGCTACTATAAACTCCTATTCGAGCACCAAAGATCACATTTTCAACGAGGTAAAATCATTTCCAGCACATATAAAGCACAGTTTCAGCACTTAACAGTGCAGTTTCATCACTTAATCTAGCAGTGACACGCGTTGATGCATTCACAATAAAGCTAATCTCAGTTTCAGCACCTCAAATTGATATTTCCTGCACCTAATCTCAATTTCAGCAACCCAAAAACCAGTTTCAGCACCAATATTATTCATATTTTTAGCACAGGGTTCATAATTCCAGCAAATAACAAGTAATTTCTGCACTTTTACAAATACTTTCAGATGAGTAACTTGGAAGCATGTTTAGTGAAATTCAAAGTTAAATAACAAAGTTAGTGAAATTTAGTGAAACTCAAAGTTAGTGAAATTCAGTGGAATGCAAAGTTTGTGAAATTCTCTTGTATTTTCTTAGTAGTTAGTTAAATGTACAATTATTTAACATGTTATGAAGCACACACCTCAAAATAAATGTATGAGAAAATAAAATGTTTCTGACCATTCTTGTGGTTATACGTAGTAATATGCTTCTCTCTTTTTGTTAATCCCCATAGATGTCCCAAACCATTGCCATCTTTCAAATGGTGAGCATTGAAAATTTATCTCGTTCGTAACTTTGCTATAGCCATCACCCAAGCGTACAAACGTGAACTAATGCATTTCAGAGTATGAGTTTTACTAGCATCTAAATAAAGATTCAGCACTTAGACTAAGTTCCACCCTATAAAAATAGGTCCCCCCCCCCCCCCCCCCCCCCCCCCGCGCCCGAAACTCAGTGCCCGAAACTCAGTTTATCAAATCCTGCATATGACAATTGCTCAAGCACATTGACTGCAAATTGTGCAAGTAGGGCTGTATACGAGCCGAGCCGAGCCGAGTTATGCCATGCTCTTGCTCGGCTTGCATTAATCTACTAGGCTCGAACTCGTGACGAGCCTAAAAATTTGGCTCGAGCTTGGCTCGCCAACATTCGAGAAAGCTCGAGCTCGGCTCCCCCAGCTCGAGTAGCGGACATATCTAGCCAAAAGAAACAAACAAACCAAATAGGAAAAGATGATTACCAAACAGGACACAGAGCAAGGTGAGAACAGCTTCCAAGTGGAGACAAGGGAGCCACTATTACAGCAACAGAAGGATTCAGCAGATGAAGAAGATCAGAGAGACAAAAGCAGGAAAGGGCATCAATGGATGGTGTATCTCAGCACCTTTGTTCGCGTGTGTGGTTCTTATGCATTTGAAGCCTGTGTAAGTTCCAAACAATTAGTACATCAAACTTCATTTAATATTTCATTAAAGCTGAAAGGAATAGGGAAGAGACATTACAAACCAAACAAAATAGATTGAGACAACACAATTCTGCCAACTCCCCTTGATTTCAATCTTTTTTTAGAAAATAAAGCTCTATTTTTTAGGTGGCAATTTTGATGGGTCACAATGTATTGGTTTTTAGGAAGATCTTAGTCTATCGCTAGCACAGGTTCGTTCATGACAACTTCAGCAAACCTTTCAAGTTGAGTAATCATTCCAGGAAGAGATAATAAGTTATAAATGTAAATCTAAAAATGGATAAAAGAATCTCAAAATCTGAAAAAATAAATTATGGGTACCGTATTCGAGATTTAATAACAAAGTATGACTTGAACCCCTGTTCAGAAAAATAGATATTGTTGTCGCAGAAGCATACAATGATTGATCTAGCAGTATTTTACACACAGTTAAGACTTAAGAACAGTCTACAGGAGAAGCAATATCCCAAATAATTGATATGTTTAACGACAGATGGTAACATATCAATCCAATTCGGCTTCCAATTTTGAATGAAAGTTGCAGTAGAAGACTTGTACATAGTGAGAAAGTATGTACATGTACATCACTTATGTAACACACATTTTGCATGGATTTATAAGTACATACATTGATATGCATGTATACACACCATTAAAATATTAAAATACTCCGAAAAAAACTCTACTCTCCTCTGAATTAGGACTTCAAACGAACTGAGGTCGGCTCTTTAAGGCTCTGCTTGGCTCGTGTAGTAATCTAGCCAAGCTCAAGCTCGAGCTCGAATTTTAAGCCACAAACCTCGGCACGGCTAAAACAGATGTTCGAGCTCTAGTTTTAGGCCGCAAACCTCGTCGTTCTCTCTTCTCCTTCCTCTTCTCCCTCCTCTTTTCCCTTTACTCCTCTTCTACCCTCTCGCGCCACCGCTCGGGCTCAACTGGGTGCTCAAAGGTGCGTGATCTAAACTCAGGGCCTCAAAATGGAAATCTCATATTTGTGCACAATATGAGTCGGAATCTCCTCTGTTGTATACAAAACAAAATTAGGATATCCAAGAACAGAAGAAAGTATTAGGATCTTCTAAAGAATTACTTGAAAATAATAATTGTACAGATATAACTAAAGTCTAGATACACTCGCAATGTCTGGCTCCATTCTGTCTGCCTCTTAAGGGGAAACTAGCAAATCTATAAATTTCTGTTTGTGGACTTAAAAAATAGCCAAGGACCAAAGCTCATAAGAACATCGCCAAACTAGAAAAGCAGCCCATGATCAGATTTCTTTACCTACATTGGCCCTCATTGTTCCAAAATTTTAGAAACATGTAGTAAATTTCAGCACATTTAACATCATTCTTCCAAAATAAACATGGTCAGCCGAAACCCATACTAAAAACAAAATCTTCAAAATGGAATTTCCCAAGTAGAACAGATACACTTGATTTTGACTTCTGATTCGAACTTTAAATCTACAAAATCGAATGAAAAACTAATCAATAATCCATTTGCTTCTTTCGGTGACCCACCACAAGGCCCTATGAAACAAAAGAGCCCTAGTAGTCCCTTTATAAAGCAGATATGGAAGGCAGAGTAGTAGAAGGAAAGAATGGTTGGGTGGATTCACATGCAAAACAAAAAAGCCAAGAAATTGGAAGAAATTGTGAATAATGGAGGAATACCTGTGTTTTCGTCCTCCACAGTGGTGCGGCGGAAGCCAGGTTGGGCGTGGATGGGAGCGAAGTGGTGTTGGAAAAATTACGGTGGCAATCATAGATTCAAAGAACAAACTCCGTTGATATAACAATACATGAACAGAATACAATAAAATTACATAAACTGGAAATTACATAATGAAATTTGAGATACAAACTGTAGATTGAAAAGGCCGAGTCGTGTGTAACACACTCTCCTTAACAAAGATGCGCCACCTACCGTGGGTGTTGTAGGATGAACCGACGTCTTCGTCCCAGGATGATACGGCTAGTACCACAACCACCGAAACACCGTCGTTGGAAGCCTTGGCGAACTGCAACTACGTCTGCCTCTCTCTCTCAAAAAAGACTTTCTGGAATGGAATGAGTTGCTCGAATTTCTGATATCTAAACCAAATGGCAGAGCTGCCAATATATAGCTGCAGGAGGAGCTGGTGAATTGAATACATGAATTAATGGGGAGCCTCCCCATTGAATATGAGATCAAATGCTGGAAATCAAAACTCCCACGAATTTGAATTCTGGAAGAAAACTGATACAGAAATTTGATTGCCATCATGTCTCATCATGGAGGGGTGTAAATATCGCATTAACCAGCGATTTTGATCACGCGCATCTCTTACTTTGTGGGGTCCCTTCGGTTGCCTTGTAAGACCCTCTGAATGCCCCGTTTCATTCACACCGAATTTCCAACAAGTGGGAGGTCGGAGATGAATGAGGTAGAGAGAGAGAGAGAGAGAGAGAGACCGTGAGAGGCTGAGAGCTTCAGGTGAGTTGTGAGATTGAGGCAGATCCAAATGAGTATAATTAGGCCCCTTGTGGAGGGGAGCAAGGGGTGTTTGGGAGCTCATTTTTAGCTTTTCATTTTTAACTTTTTGGATTATGGTCATAATGTATTTTGGATTTAGTAGGAGTGTTTGGAAGAAATGTGTAGAATGCATTTTAAAACAGGAGTAGTGTTTGGGAGATATGTGCATAATACATTCTATAGGTCTTTTTGTTAATCAAAATGGAAAAAATGAAAATGAGAAGTCAAAAAGCTCCTCTCAACCTATTTTTCACTTCTGCTCTAGATTGTGCATTTTACAAAACTCAATCTCAGAGAATGAGTTCTCAGAATTTCTCCCAAACATCCAAAATGAAAAATGAGAATGTGAAAATGCAAAAATTTGTCTCCCAAACAGGCTCTAAATAGTACGTGGTTTGGATAAATTTGTGATAAAGGAGATAAAGTTGGGTGGATGATGTAAAAAGCTGATAAATGACTTATTTGTCCTTCTGCATGGGTAATATTAAATCTTACGATAAAATAAATACATAAATGCGAAACTAATTAAATTAATTATATTTTTCAATAAATATGATTAATAATTACTTTTATTAATTATATCTAAAATTAAAGTATTTAATTATTATTTTTAACTTTTCATTTTAATAATGTTGCATACCACCTAATTTTTTGCTTGTTTTTTCTTCTAACTATGCGTTTTTTACTTATAATAACTAATTAGTCATTTTTATGTTATTCCCCAACAATGTCAAATTCTAAAGTATAAAAAAAATTAATTTTTTGTATCAAATTAAAGATCTCAATTAGTTATTATAAGTAAAAATTTAATGTGAAAGTACTTTATTTTTTGATCCGAAGGATATTGCAATGCAAATCAACAATGTCAAATTCTTAAAGTATAAAAATTTTCAAACTTTTTTGTATCAAATTAAAGATCTCAATAGTAGTTTAATTTGGTGTAAAAAAATAAATAAATAAGCGCGAAAGGACTTCATTTTTTTATCCGAAGAAAATCGTAAAGGTTCATTTTAATTCGGCTTGTTAACAGTAACAAGAGGGAGGGAGGAGGTATAAGGGGGGATAAAATTATAACCCGGGGGGGGGGGGTTATTGTTTTATAAGGGGGAGGGTTATTATTTGGGTAGGGGTATAAAACTATCTGGGTTCTCATTTGGTACCCAAACCATGGATAAGTGCGTGGGACCGGGATAAAAACAAGGGGTATAACTTATACCCCCTCTTTTACCCCCAGCCAATCCGGGCCTTAGGGCTTTAGTTTTAGTGACAAGTGAAACCCTGAAACTACGTCGTTTGGCTGACATAACTTGGCTTATTTTTTGCGCCCCCATGAAACGACGTCGTTGTGCGTTTCCATGATTTTTTTAAAAGCGCGCGTAAATAAGAAAGAGCACGCCAACGCGAAATTTTAGATCTTTCCTTGACAACTTTGTGCTTGTCACCTAAAATTTTGTCTTTCGGTGACAAAATTTTGTGTCACCGAATCTCTTCTTTATTTTGTGCCTGGATAAAGCTTTTCCGTGACAAGCCAATTTTTTTTTGTCACTGTTCTGTGCATTCCATGTCAACATCGATTTTTTGTCACCAAAAGGTGTCACCATTGATTCTTCTTTATTTGGTATTTTCTGTTGTGTGCATTCCATGTCAACCTCTCCCCCATGTACTTGCAAATCTTCCAAGTTTAAATGCTAGAATCAAATCCATGATATCATGGGATTTTGGAGAATAAAATCTTAGGTTTTGGTACAAAAATCTTAGGCAAAAATACTAGGTTTTAATTAGGAAATCTAGGGTTTTAATTGGGTAGCACTTTCTAGGAAATTTCCTTGGCTCTAAGTAGAGTATAATTTTGCATGACCATCTTTATTTTAGGGAGTTTTGGGTACTAGTATTAATTAGGAAGCACATGTCTAATTAGGGCTATAGAATCCTAGCAAACTAGGGTTTAAATAGAGAATATATTCTTATTCTCTTAATAAATGATGGAATATATTCCCTCTAATAATTACGAGAGAAAAACCCTACTAACTAAAATTTTGGGTGCTAGTTATACACATAAGTGTACACTAAATAGGCACAAGTCTAATAGACTACTAAATCTAAGGAAATCTTAGGAAGTCTAGGGAAAATCTTAGGAAATCACTATGTTTTACTTTAAGGGATTCCTTGCACATGCATGTAGATATAGTGCACTTATACTTGGCGACTAAGTAATTAGGAGCCTTCTAAGGAAATTGCTAAGCAACTTCCTCTCAATCTTTCCATTAATGGAGATAATCATAGAGGAAATCTTAGGGTTGCACTTTAAGGGATTCTAATGTACAAACTTATGCACATGACTACTAAATTTGGCTTACTAGGGAATGAAAGAAATATAGATGTGGACACCCCAATTTTGATGACTTGTGCACCCCCAATGATGAGAAGAACGCACAAAGTATACCTCTGAACAATTGCTCGAGTCGAATGAATCAAAGGAACCAAAACCCCCAAACCTACCTGAACCGTACGGGCTCATCTCTTGAACCGTACGGCTTGAAAAGCCATTTACATCGTGCGGTGTTGCAATGTGCACCGTACGGCACACTTCTGACGCCATACGGCGCCCATGTCCCATCAACGGGATTCCCGGGTTGCCCAACAGCTCAGTTCGATTGCGTGATACGGCAGAAACCACTCATGAGCCCGCCATTTTTGCGTACAAAACTCACTCCCCTCTCCTATAAAAACCGACGCTATCCAACGGTTTCAAGGGCTGGAACGAATCATACGAAAACAAAACCCGAATTGACCTCGTACAAACCAGTTAAAAACCCCCCAGCCAAGCCATCCTTCTTTCAAAATCCCGTTACTCAGTTCATACTCGCCCAAAATCTGCCGAATCATTTAAATACTTTGCTCCACAAATCCAGAAGGCCATTCAACCCGTTCAGTTCGTTTCAAAGTATAACATATGTGTTCAAACCATAGCAATCTTCTGAGGGAGGGGTTTCTATCGGGCTTGAGGAGAGCTTCGTAGCTCCTCCTTGAGTCCAAAGGGAAACATTCTAGTAAAGCTCGCGCCTCTCGGGTGGGTATTTCGGGACATTATCCATTGTCTCGGAAAACTATCCCAAACACGAGTGTGGACGCACCTCTGGAGGATATCTCGAATCGATTCGGAGTCGCCACCCGGGTTTTAGCGGATTGTCCCCGAGGAACCGGGTCCCTCAGCAAGGTGGTCTCGTCATAGAACAGGTGTACCAGCGAGTACACGTCACACCCCAGCGGTATGAAGAAGTGCACCCGTGGCACGTAAGTCTCAGGGTCAAACGGGGGCCTCACCCTCTGAGCCCTCTCCACCTCTGCCACCAGAGACAACATCGCTCCCTCTCCTGCAGCCTCAGCCTCTCTCTGTCTCTCCTCAAGGAACATGTCCTGAACGTGCTCAAGCACTCTCTCCTCCGCCAAAGCCTCAGCAAGAGTCGGATCCTCCTGAAGGGCCCGTGCCAAGTCCCCGTCTCTCACTCCCTCCAGTGTATCAGCAATGGTATAACCCGGAGTCCTAGAAGAACCAACTACCGCAGGAACAACTAGTGGGTCTAAAGCCCCAACCTCCATCTTCTCACCCCCACTACTCGAGTCTCGGACCTCCTCCACTATAACCTTTTCCTTCCCCAAGTCCCTCCTGAACAATGGGATAACAACCGACGTCTACTCTCTCCCTATGGGCACCTCAGTAACCAAAGAAGCACTCAGACTTCAAAAATGTTCTCCCAACGATGACAAAGAAAAGTCAGGGCCAGACTTGGGGTTGAGAGCTTCTCTCTCTACACTTGAGAGAGAATGCACTCCCCTTTGATATTCTTGCCCCAAATTTTTCCACTCAAGCCCTAAATCTTCCTGATTTAGGCGCATTAATTCTATCCCATCATTCGATCTATGGCATGGCCATCCTATTGGGGATCATCTACTGGGTTTCCATCCCACAACCAGCAATATCGGTTAGTTTGGCATGTATCCTCACCGCTCTACAAAAGGGGATCTGGGTTAACATCCACACCTCTGGGTTTTTGTTTCCATCAGTCCAGGGGTCCAGATCCATACGAGGTAGTGTCTTCTGGTATCCCTACAACAATAATCAATACAACAAATCTCAAAATGGGGGGTCGTCCCCAATTCTCTCAAGAACACAACCCATAAATCTGATGGTTTTCAAACTATTTCTTAAGTCCAGGGGACTTCGGCTCACGTTGGGCATCAACTCCAAGTGTTCTAGGTCCGTATAGCACACCCATCACACCGAATGGTGATGGGTTCAACAACCCCAACCAAACACTAAGAAAGCTTCTCCCAGAGGTTTTGAGATCCCAGAGTTTGAAACTGGTTTTTTCCTCTGCGCGCAGTTCCCTCCGTTAAGTGTCGTAGGTGTCACGGCGGCGGGGTCATACCTCATTCGGTTCTGGTGCTAAGGTGAGCTCAGTGATGTAGCTCCTCAACTCTCCTTTATGTCTGTTTAGAGCTTGTATTGGTGTCTGGTTTATGCGTGTTCATTTTCCAAGGTTTACCTGGTAATCAGATTGTTGAAGAAGAAGAGAGTGTGTTCCACTTTCCCCCTGCAAGTGGGCTTCTTTACCCGTACAAAAAGGTGAAGCAAATGGCAGCATTAGCTGTATATAATCGCAACAGTCATATGGTCCAAAAGTGGCACTTCGATCCAAGTGATGACAGACATTGTATTGAGCACATGGGTGCCTGTGTAAAATTTGCACTGAAAAGTGGTGAAGCTTTTCTCTCCCCTACTGACACACGTGGTGGGGCCACCAAGCCACTAACTTTTGGATATTCCCAATACCATGTATTTTGGCAAGCAAAAGTCAGTAGTCAGTGGGCTATTTACCAAAAAGTTAAATTCACACTTCAAGAAGAGATTGCTTTGCACGTTGGTTACTTTTACTATATGGAGTGACCAGCCTCATGCAACCTTTTTCGGTTTAAACAATCCCAAGCGGTGCCAGCTATATAGCTGGCAAAGAAGGAAGCTTTTGATGGACTTTTCAAAGCCGAATTTTGGCCTAGAGATGACAGCTTGTTCGCATTATTACCAAGTGGTGGGTCTTTGTGCCCTGATACCAACAGTTGGCCTTTGTGCCCATTAATCCAAATTTTAGTCTATTTTATTCTTATCCTGACGGGTTGTGCTAGGACCACCATTTTCCCACCCCCGCGGGATGTGCCAGGTAGTACGCACTTTTTTCTTTCTTTTCTTTATTTTGTTTTGTCCTCCCTGGGGTATGCCCCTTGTAGGCTGTACATTTGCTTAACCTCTTTTAATTTCAAGCTAAATTACCAAAAAAAAAAAAAACACTCAAGGGGTTACTGGGCACCAAACTCTCCTGAGAACCAGTACCTACACCCTCCCCGACGGGTCTTTGCTCAACCATCACGTGCACACCTCCAATGTCCATCTCCACCTCCGAAGCTTGTGCACCCATGCCCTGTACATCAATCTCCATGGGCCCAGAGCCACTCTCACCACCCTGTATGACAAAATTATCACTTCCTTCGGGCTGGTCATCACCAATACCACTCACCGGAGCACTGCTTGCTGCCGTCGTGGTTAAGCCGCCGTTGATCGGATCACCCATCACCGCTGCCGCCGCATCACCACTAGGCCTCGCCGTGGATGGTCCTTCGCCGCTCGGTTCAGCCATTTCCTCCACCGTACGAGGCTGTTCACCTCCAGACGACACCGTGCGGTGCTCGTCTCCACCGACACTTGCCCCAACCGATCTAATCGAACTCGGGGTCGCCTCACCCACAGCCGATTGGGGTGCCGAAGCCCCTCCTCTACGAACCAACGGTGATTGTTCGTCGCCGGAAGACGAGGATTGACTACCACCACCGATTGAACTCGCCATAGCCGTGAGATTTCGGAAGAAAAATGGGTTTTGATCAAGAAATTTGGAGTATAGAATTTTGCCCCAAGAAAAAGTCGGTCTCTCTTCTCTTTACAAGGTAACTGATCGAAGATTTGAACCAAAGAATGAGGAAATCAGAAGGTTTTGGCGGTTACGGAAGAAACCCACCCGAAAATTCTACTTGCACCGTGCGGTATAGCCATTTGAACCGTGCGGTATACACTAGTACGCCGTACGACACGTCTGCCTGGCTCCTTCCAAAAATTGCAGTTCCCCCCTGCTTGTTCAACCACCTTCAAAAGAGGCCCACTTACTTCCATGGTATGGTATTGCTAAACCCTCTACGGTTTTACAAAATTTTCAAGTCCTCCACGGCATTTATTTTCACAAAATTTTCAAGTCCTCCACGGCATTTATTTTCACAAAGTTTTCAAGTCCTCCACGGCATTTATTTTCGAAATTTTTAAGGCCTTCAAGGCCTCCGAAATATTTTTAACGGCTTTCAGGGCCTCCAAATTATTTCTTGCAAACATCATTCGTTTTTCCCTCATTGAAAAATGAGGTGCCAACTTTTTCATGACGGCCCCGACGAACTACGATTGGTCTGATCCTCACAAACGAGGTACGTAGGAAACTCCGAGCTCGACCAAATTTACTATTTTTCTTGCTTGTTTTCCGCATGGTTGTCAAATTGGGATGTCCGAATCTTCAACACGACTTGCACCAACATGATGGTGACCAAGCCGAGTCGAAGAGGGGCAACTGTAGACACCCCAATTTTGATGACTTGTGCACCCCCAATGATGAGAAGAACGCACAAAGTATACCTTTGAACAATTGCTCGAGCTGAATGAATCAAAGGAACCAAAAACCCCAAACCTACCTGAACCGTACAGGCTCATCTCTTGAACCGTACGGCTTGAAAAGCCATTGACACCGTGCGGTGTTGCAATGTGCACCGTACGGCACACTTCTGACGTCGTACGACGCCCATGTCCCATCAACGGGATTCCCGGGTTGCCCAGCAGCTCAGTTCGATTGCGTGATACGGCAGAAACCACTCATGAGCCCGCCATTTTTGTGTACAAAACTCACTCCCCTCTCCTATATAAACCGACGCTATCCAACGGTTTCAAGGGCTGGAACGAATCATACGAAAACAAAAACCCGAATTCACCTCGTACAAACCAGTTAACCCCCCCCCCCCCCCCCCCCCCCCCAGCCAAGCCATCCTTATTTCAAAATCCCGTTACTCAGGTGCATGGAAAGGGCTTGATGGTTTCTCTCGATTTTTGGTTTGGCAGTGTTTTGGTAGGTTTTGGTTAGATTTCAATCATTCTTTAAGCTCTAAAACGTGTTCAAAAGTCCACTTTCATCATCGGGAGTGCTATGAATTTTCGTAGGCCCAAATCGGGGTGTCTATAGTAGTATAATTGGGGTGTCTATAGTAGTATAAATATACTAATACAAAAATAATTATTGACCCAAAATAATTATTACCAAAAATAGCTTCAAGTAATTTATTAAAGAAAATAATTGAAGAAAAGAAAAATCAATAACATAGATGAAATTTTTATTTAGAAAAACTAGGGTCGTTACATACTTATGGACCTTTTATTATAGATTATTTAATTTCCAGTTACCCAAAAAAATCCATTCTCAAGGTCAATAATCGGAAGTTGCATCGTCTAAGCTAAATAGTAAAAGCAACTTTATCAATGCTGATAATATGAAAGAGAGAGTTAGCCTCAATTGAAAGCTTGCCATATTTGGTCCAATTTTTTCGATTTTGACCCTTCCAATATTGTTTTGAGTTTTCCGATTTTACCCCTCAATTGGAAGGGCTATAGGTTTAGTTTTATGGATAACATTAATATAAAAGAGAGAGTTGGCCTCAATTGAATGCTTGCCACATTTGGTCCAATTTTTTGGATTTTGACCTGCCAATTGTGGTTTAAGTTTTCCAATTTTACCCCTCAGTTGGAAGGGCTATAGGTTTAGTTTTATAGATAATTTGGTCTATGACTCTTGACATACTTATTTTTTTGCCCCTTCTTTCGTTTGCTTTTGTATAATATAAATGATTATGTAGGGCCCACTTTGGGGTCTTATACAAATAATTCGATCCATCTCATAATTTAAAAATAGTTATTGGGATGTTATTGTAAAAAAATTATCTGAATTAGATAACTGTAAGCAATCGATATAATCTTCAAATATTTCATTTAGAATTTTCAGGATCCTTAATACTGATTCGATTTTAAAAAAGGGCCACTTATTTTTGGCTAAATGGCCTTGTTCGGTTTGAGGTTATAGTTTTGTTGACATCATCATTTCCCTCATTTCTCTCTCTATCTCTCTCCACTCATTACACCTGCTTACATCATCAAAACTAAACCAAACATAGCCGTTGTATTTTTGGCTAATTTTTCCTTCTTATTTTCTCTTAACTTGTATTTCTACTTGTTTTAAAAGCAAACCAAACCCAAACAATACAAAAAATTGGTCGAAAGGCCAAGTTTGGGGCTTTAAATGATGTTTAGTCCAGCTTAACTTATTTTAATGCTTCCAATACATTGATATCAAAATTTTGATTGCTCAAGGACAACACTAGACAAAAATATCCTTAATGATAAAACAATTTTACAAAGCTCGTTTGGCACAGTGACCCTTCACTCCGACAATGACCCATCACCGAATATTAACAATTGACCTTTATTGCTTGGACCCCTTGAAAGTGACGGGTGTTCCAATTGATTTCTCCCTCTCCCCGACAATGACTGCAACGCAGCAGACCCCATCTCGTCTCTCTCTCTCTCTCTCTCTCTCTCTCTCATGGGTGGGACAAAATTGATTTCTCTCTCCTCAATTTTGGGGGTCGGTTCAATTTTTGGGATTCAATTTTAGGGGGTTTAGGCTCTTTGGGGTAGGGTATAGTGGGTTTAGGCATTTTGAGTTTAGGCACTTAGGGTGCACTTTCCAATTATAGGGTTTTAGCTGTTTAGGCACTTTAATAGGGTACCCTAGTATTTTAGGCACTTTCATAGGGTACCCTAGTATTTTAAACACTTTCAGAGGACTTTCATAGGGTACCCTAGGGTTTAGATTTAGCGTGCACTTTTCAATATAGGGTTTTAGTAGTTTAGGCACTTTCATAGGGTACCCTAGGATTTTAGGCACTTTCATAGGGTTCCCTAGGGTTTTAGGCACTTTCATAGGGTACTCTGGAGTTTAGGTTTAGGCATTTTCATTAGGTTTGGGGGTTTAGGCACTTTCATTGGCTAGTGGGTGCATTTTTTAAATGTGTAGGTGATTTTTTTGGCATTAAAAAAAAAGTTAATGTCCTTATTGAAGTATAAAGACCTTTTACTATGTCCTTCAAAAAAACGGACCCAAAACAATAATCACCCTTCCCTCTGGCTCCGGATCAGCTGTCTCGGAAAATGCTATCCCCAACCCTGTCCCAAAGCCAAAACGGCAGTGTTTTGGTGTAAAACCAAACCTTTGCAAAATGTAATTTTGTGGGGCCCACTTTCGGGTCCCGCACAAACGATCCGAACCGTTAAATAATTTTAAAATAATTATTAAGGTGGTCTCGGAGAAAATCAAGCCCATTGGATTTTTTCCATTATTCATCTAATTCTTTGGTTTTCATTAAGAATTTAGGACCCTACCAGTTTGAAAGAATGTTCGGGAAAAGTTATAAAATTATGGGGTTGGAAACCCATTGATCTGAACTATAAGAGTCGTAGGGCTCATTGAGAAGAGCATCCAGTAAAAAAATTACCTTGTGCGGACATCGATATGTATAAAAAAATTCATATTTTTAGTGTTTTGATACCAATCGATGTCCAAACAAGATAATTTTTTTACTGGATGCTCTTCTCAATGAGCCCTACGACTCTTATAGTTCAGATCAATGGGTTTCCAACCCCATAATTTTATAACTTTTCCCGAACATTCTTTCAAACTGGTAGGGTCCTAAATTCTTAATGAAAATCAAAGAATTAGATGAATAACGTAAAAAAATCCAATGGGCTTGATTTTCTTCGAGACCACCTTAATAATTATTTTAAAATTATTTAACGGTTCGGATCGTTTGTGCGGGATCCGAAAGTGGGCCCCACAAAATTACATTTTGCAAAGGTTTGGTTTTACACCAAAACACTGCCGTTTTGGCTTTGGGACAGGGTTGGGGACAGCATTTTCCGGGATAGCTGATCCGGAGCCCTTCCCTCTGCTCTTCCCTCTGTCGAATCTCCTCCTTCTCAACTTCCAAACACAGCTTAAGAAAACTGCGCTAGGGCTTCTTGCACTGGTGAATTGTTCTGACGGGGATACGAATTCCAGGAGAAGAATTAAAAAATTCGTCATTTTCCCTACTAGATCGTTCGTTCCTCCCACAAGGTCTCTCTCTCTCTCTCTCTCTCACACACACACAAACTTGTATATGATGCATTATCTGTATGTATATTTAAACAGAGAATCTAAATGCGTTGTTTCCCTCCGTTTCGTAGTTATATAAAGCCCTCAATAGTTGCAGAGTCGTTCTGTCCAATTTTTCCCCCCGAATTTCGAGCTTTGCTTTTGGATAAATCTAGTAGAAGGGACATTTGTCTGCTTTAACCAATTACGTTGGCCACAAGTATAAAAATTCAGGATATGACCCGATAATTACCTGGTATATGTGAAACGGGGAGCTAAGAGGTAAAGTACTGCATATATGGTGGAGTTGTGGTTATGGCGCAATGCTTAAATATTCGATCTGTCCACTGACTCCACTCTATCCTATTGCTTAGGCTTGGTATTAGCTGGTTACTGCTGGTATAGTTGGAATGACTGATGAGAACTACATGACCCTTGGTTGGAACGAAATCCCCGACACCCTCGTCACTAAAGAATATGGGTGGAAACAGTAGACTTTTCCTGTGTCACTTGTCGTATTTAATGGCTTCATCACACTTATTGGAAGAGCATCTAGACGTCACATCAGCAGTTGGAGTGACAAAGCTGGTGTGGCTTAAGTTGTAATTTATGTCAGATGCGAGAAGGGAGCTTTTGTAAAGAGGGTTCTGAAGTGATGTTTTCTAGTTGGGAATGATTTTTGGGCTTTTTTGCTGGGTTAGGATTTTTGTTGTTTCTTTCTCTTAAATCATTTTTGTTACTCACAAAAGAAATGACACGGGTTGTGCATCAGATAGTTTAACAGGTAACTATCTTTTTGACAATGAACCTGAGTAAAAATTAATATTGATGTTTTCCATTTCCATCTTTGACTGAAGTTGTTTAAGGAGATGGTTGAAATTTTGAAAGGATTGACTATTGACACATCTCCAAGATTTTGAGAGGATAAAACACCCTTTGGTTAAAGAGTATTCTGAATTATTGGATCATTTCAGGACATTTTTAAAAAGATCAAATATTGATGTCTTAAAGAGATATGAACAACCCTTTTCCCAGAAGTTTTGGCTTCTTTCAATTTGAGACATCATTTTAGAATTCAGCGTGACCTCCATGTGTCACCCTTGTATTGGCTTTAATCTAATCTTCCTGGTATTATTCTTTCGTGTCAGTGATAAAAAATTAAAAATAGATAACAAGCAATCGTCTGACCTTTCCTTTGTTGCGATATGTCAGCTGTTACACCAAAAATTCGCAACATTTTGGTCTTAAAAGGGCTTAATGCCTTGAGATATTTTACTTGCTATCGGTGTTGAGACTCTCTTCTCTTGGAGGTTTGGATATGGACTAAGGTCATGCAGAATTTGGAGAACTAGGCAATGCCGATCTGTATATCATAGTCAACTGGAAAGGGATATGATTGAATAGTGAAGCAAGTGCTAGCTCACCAACCCATGCGCTAATAAGAGTTTAAAGCACGTTAAATTTTTTACCTTCCATGGACAAATCGAACTCTTAAAATCTAGATGTGCTTCTCTATTCCTCAGTTCATTGGAGTTTGATTTATTAAGCAGAGTTCTTTTTTCTTTATTTTTTCCCTCACGGGTTCGTCTTTAATGTAGGCTTTTATTCTTCGTTATTTGTGATGGACACCGGAGATTTAATAGAGTTTTCTGAAACTCTGCAAATGCTTCCTCCTCCGCCTGGTAGTTTTCTAGATCGAGAAGAACTTATTCAACATGTGGGGGAGTTTGCCTTGTCTCAGGGATATGTTGTAACAATTAAGCAGTCTAGGAAGGACAGAGATGTAATCCTGGGCTGTGACAGAGGAGGTGTTTATCGGAGTAGGCGAAAAACTGTCGACGAGGCATCTGGGGAAAATGCACGGAGAAGGAAAACAGGTTCTCGGCTCACGAATTGTCCATTTGAATGTGTGGGTAAAAAGGATGATGGATTTTGGGTTCTAACCATAAAAAATGGTTCACACAACCATGAACCTTTAAAAGACATTTCGGAACATCCTTCTGCTCGTCGTTTCACAGAATCGGAGGTGCTTCTAATTAAAGAGATGACTGAAGCTGGTTTAAAACCACGCCAGATATTAAAGAGATTGAGACAAAGTAATCCAGAGCTTTTATCGACTCCGAAGCATGTTTACAACATCAAGTCTAGGCTCCGACAGGGAAACCCTACAGGTTAATCCCCCTCTAGACAAGATATGTACTACACTAATACTGCATATCAAGCTCCTTTTTTCATTAGTTTACTCCTAATGAAGTTCCTTTTGTTTCTGATATGTTTCTTCATATTAAATTCATGTGTTTGTATCATCATTTTATTTTTTCTGATTCTATGTTAATCTGGCACATTGACTTTAATGTAGGTAACTCTTCTAACCCACCGTCTTCTTTCTCCCGTTATGTAGATACACTCATCCATTGCCCGCCTTTTCATTTAATTGGTCTTCCTTCATTTTTTTTCTGAGCTCCGTAGGTTTTCTATTAGACTTCACATTTATGGTAATATGCTATATGACTTTCTGTAGGATGCAGATCATGCAGTCTTCAAATTGTTTCCAGTGTGACCACCTCTTCTATGTCATCATTCACTGTTTATATGCTAAATATGGAGTCTGCCATCATAGATCACAAGACTTATGATTGAGGCTACTCAAACTTCAAATAGCTAATGGTGGTGAGCACAGTTCATGAGGCAATTGCTGAGGTCCTCTAAGAACTAGTTCTCCTATTGAGATGGGTCTAGACTAGATTGATAATTCTACTTTTCTTACGAGGATCTGGCAAAATTCTGTTTACCTCCAGTGTCCTATGGCCACTTGTCCAGTATATAAGACGAAAGGAACAGAGACAAGCTTCACTAGGCTTCTTGTTTTAGTACAGAGCCTCCTACAGATTTAGAAGTTCTAGTTTGCCCACAACGCAGCTGGTTCAAATCTGCTTTCCTTTTTTTTTTAATCCTTGTAATGAATGAAAAATTTCTTTGCCAATCAAAAAAATTAAAAAGACACACAGCTGGTTCAATTATTGGTACCGATGTAGGATAGTTTGACCTTGCGCATCTCCATTCTAATAATTTGAGATTATAATTTTGCATTATGCAAGGATCAAATGTTGCTACCTATGCTTCGAGTGTTTTGCAAGGCCAGATTTTGGATTGTCAAAATGGATTCTGGACTGGGTTTCTACTGTTTGATGTGGATTTTAGAATGGATTATTGCACAATATACTCCCTAAATGGTCAAATAAGCAAGAAATGGATTCTCATTTTGGATTATGGGGTCGGAAAGACCACCTGCCCCTATGAATCTTATGATCTGCCGTTGCCAAGGATGTGCTCGGCAGTAGTTAGTTGTACCTATTGTTTTTGAGGTGCGGGGTAGTAACTTTATTGTGCCACTATCCTGTTATCAGTTGTTGTGCCCTTACTTAACTGGTGGGAATTCTTTTTCCTCAATGTTGGTTTTCATCAACCTAGTGAAACTTTCCAAGTTTTTGTTTTAAGAAATATGCTCTTGGGGAAGAAGGATACTGGAAAGGTAAATATAGACCGGCTTGGTGCGAGATATGAACTTATTTTTGTTCATCTTTTGGGTGATTGTGCGAGCTAAGAGATGCTTATCTTTGACATATGAGTGGTGAAAACAGAGATCCTGTTCGCAATCTGAAAGTCAGCCCAAAGAAAGGGAAAACTTCTAATCAAATAAAGTAATTAAAGGGCTAAATGCCCCTACTGATGAAGATTCTTATTATCTATTGTGTATTTATTTTGATAAGAAAGCGCGCATCTCTTGATTGATAGGATCTGCTGATTAGTGTGAGGTCTTAACAACTTCATAGACTGAATCTTCTTTGACAGAAAAGAAAGTCTTTTTTCATGACAAGAGTCGCAACTATCACCCTTTAAAATTTGTGAAGGTTTCAATGGTTGCTTCGAGAGGCATTCGGTATTGTAACTAGTGATTGATATGGTTCGTTCTGTTATTTGCTTCGGAATGCTAGGAAGTCTTCAGTAAATTAGTTTTTGGTGATTTCCTTCTCTTCTCACAAAAATCTGGTATTCCCATGTTTCAGTGAAGAGATTCAAGACACTGAGACCTCAGACATCTGGTGTTGGAAGTTCGAATACGCCAACTAGTGAGCCATCTTGGCGGCAGCGAAACCCTCCGGTAAGCTGACATGCGAATCAAATGAACATAGCAAGAAAAAAAGAATTTGGTGGTGGTGGGTAATAGGTCAAAATTTAGGATACTCTGTTAAATGTCATGATGTATCAAGATTCATGCTTCTTTATTCTCTCCTTTCCTTGTGAGTTTGTATCTGTGGTTGTAATTGACTAGAAGGTGTTGATTATATCGGGCAGAGGGTTCCCAATCTCATTGCTGGTAGATTTGTTGATTCACAATCATTGGCGTCCATTGACGTGATAAATCCTGTAAGTACGGAAAATATCCAGAGATGTCCTCTTTTCTTTTCTTTTCTTTGTTTGTTTTTTTTTTTCTATCAAATTATGTGGATAGTTCGTTATGAATTTATTTTCATTGGTAGGCAACACAGCAAGTTGTTTGTCAAGTTCCCTTAACCACCCCCGAAGAGTTCAAGGCTGCAGTATTTGCTGCAAAAAGGGCTTTCTCATCCTGGCGAAGCACTCCAGTCACAATCCGTCAACGGATCATGTTCAAGCTCCAAGAACTTATCCGGAGAGATATTGTATGTCCATTACGGTCAGTGTCATTCATGTTATTGAACATGCCATTTTTAGTTAAATTGGATTCGTGTTATTTTGTCTCAGGATAAGCTGGTGATGAATATTACAAGCGAGCAGGGTAAACCATTGAAGGACGCATACAGTGAAGTGTTACGTGGGCTAGGTTCTTGTCTTTATTTTTTCTTTGACTTAAAAATTATCTAGTAATTTGTTTAAGTCAAGTGGTTTTGTCGTGCACTTTAGAACTTTGCTTTTTCCCATTTAGAGGTTGTGGAGCATGCTTGTGGAATGGCAAGTCTGCAAATGGGGGAGTTTGCCTCGAATATATCATATGGAACTGATAGCTACACTATTAGAGAGCCACTTGGTGTATGTGCCGGGATTTGTCCTTCCAACTTTCCAGCAATGATTCCATTATGGGTAAGTCTGATCTGCTTTTCTTTTCCTCCAATATTTTTCTTCCTCTCAATGCCTTCTATTTTGAGGCAGATATATTATGTCGATGCTTATTTTTCCTTCCTGGTGAAATGACGGGATTATCTTCATTTTTGTTATCACGAGTGTCATATATGACTATATCCTCCCAGGAAATTCATGAGTAACCTCTGTATGTTTGTGCCTTTGTTAGATTGCTACATGCAAATTTCATGGTTTTGTATGGCTTTGGGATTCTCAGTAGTCTTATATTCCCTGACTTGTGGAAACAAAAATAACTAAGTAAATACATATATGGTTTTATTGCAGATGTTTCCAATGGCAGTTACTTGTGGTAATACATTTATTCTAAAGCCATGTGAGAGAAATCCAGGTGATTGCTTTTGCAATTCTTCTCATTATAGAATTGCAGGACCATTTTCTCTTTTTTATTTCATGATTTTATGATTTTGGATCCTAGCTTAATTGATACCATATATTTTAGTTTTCTAATTTGGACGAGAAGTAGAACTTTTGACTACATATCCATTTCATTCTTATGAATCTTGTGTAAGATGGTGAATGAAGCTTGTTAAAGCTTGTTCCGCATTGGTTAATTAATGCCTCTAAAACTAGTATAGGAATCTGGCCAGTTGATTTTGAGTTGGATGCTTTAACATGGTATCAAAGCTAGGCCTTCGGAGGATTTTGGACAAAACTCTCTTTGGTTATTTCCCCGTTGTTTGTGCCATAAGTGCACCATGTTTTGTTATGATCTCAGTGTTGAGGATCCGTTTTTTACCTCTCCACGTGCGGGTCAGGGATCGCACGTGCGGGTCAGGGATCGCACGTGCGGGGGAGTGTTAGAGCTTGTCCCACATTGGTTAATTAATACCTCCAAACCTAGTATATAAGTCTGGGCAGCTTCTCCACACATTGCAAATTGGTTTTGAGTTGGATGCTTTAACAAAGCTCTTAAGCATGAATTTTGTACGATCAAAATTTAATTACTAGAATTTGTTTTGAACAGCCCTGATTAGCAGAGTTATGAATCTTGCACCGTACCGGCTGGTATCTGGTACAGGCAAGAAAATGGGACACTCAACACTATGTTCTGTTCCTGGTAAATACTGTTCTGTTTTCTGCTGCTCCAGGCTATTCTAGTCTGTTCAGGCCATTTTCCGGGTTTCTGGCTGGGTACCGTTATCTACCAGTTTAGTTGTGTTAAAAAAAAACAGAAAAAGAATTAAACCGGGAGGTGTTTATTCTTGTGCTAGAATGATAAAAGAGGGGATCTTCATCACCAAAAAGGTAGGCTGTAACGACCCGGATCCACAAGCACCACGAAAATAACATAAAATTAATCAAATAACCAATCCCACTTCCTTCCATACTTACATAACTTTTGTATACATTTCTCTTTACTTGTCGATCATCACCGTTAAATATGTAGACCTTGCCACCGCGTATAACATACTGAAATCTCATTTGTATCGGACACCATCTCGCTGTTAATCGGTCGACTAATTAATCCCATACTCGGTTGCTTCCAGTGTTCGCTTCTCCTCTTCCGTTTCTATCCTATTACTACAAATCAGTAACATTTCTTTTATAACAACGTAATACACCAAGGTGATCCCTCAAATGGACACTTGTCCATTGTCTTAACCTTTTTTGTCTTCTAACAACTGTGCTCACAAGACACTACTTAACCCCTAAGCGATTTACATGCACTGCTCCCATGTAGAAAGTTACCCACCAGCCACCTCTTCCTCTTCAGATTCTTATCTCCACTTGAACTTAACCACATGTAATCATAATAAAAACATACAGGGAATAAATATAAAAGACGTGTATCTTTTTTGTAAATTAAGTTGGGGTATTACAATACTTCCCTCCTTTTAGGAATTTCGTCCCCGAAATTCACTAATCAAAATATAAGTAAACAAATTCCACGCTTCTGCTGCGCACTCTTATTATTATTATTATTTTTTTCCACAACGAGCTTACTGATCACACAATCTCATCCTATGGTGGAAGAGATTATTTTAGTAATCTTATTCCAATATTATAGAAGCCAACACATTTAAGCAACATAAATTTTAGTTAATATACCACATCTCCGACCACATAGGTCTTGCCACACAGACAATTGATTTATGCCACGAAGGCTATATAATTCACCACGAAGGCCACGCCACGAAGGCTAAATAATTCGGCACGAAGCCTATACGACACGAAGCCACTTTCAGGACTCAATTGTCCTATACGGCACGAAGCCACAGTTCAATCCCAAGAAAACATCTGTGAATTGAACACTCAGAAACCATCTAAAAATAACAACAATGATAATAAAACATGCCACAGTCCCTTGACGATCTGTATACATTTCATAATACAATACTCATTTCATTTTTTTTTTCTGACAAAAAGTAGTAACCACATCTCAAATAGCATAGCAGTTTAATGGCCATTATCTTCCCTGATCATCTTCTCTTAAGCTTCCAATATGGCCCAACTCTTATTTGCATCTGTTTACTACACCATAACCAATTACACTTGCATAGCAATTATCAATGTAAATACTCACTTTCAGGATTAAATTCCACCAATCTCTTAGACAAAATGTGAACCCTCCACAGGCACAACACATTTGTTACTAACAACTGGAAATTAGGGAAAACCCCACTTCATAACTTTCCTACTAAAAATTAATAATAGGAACCCGATAATAATTTTAAAAACAACTGATGCCTAGGAAAACCAACACTAAAACTTCCTGATATATACTTCAGTGCATCTAATCATAAAACTCAACAAAAACAATTAGCCGAGATCCACTGATTTCTTTTCTTTTTGTTCTTAACTCTCCAAAACAGCTATAACATAAAACAAAAAAATACCCAGAACATCAACCCATAACTATAATTTGAAATCACTTACCGATTCTTAACACCCACACGGTCCCATTTAAGATCTACCGTCCGTGCTCTGATACCAACTGTAACGACCCAGATCCACAAGCACCACGAAAATAACATAAAATTAATCAAATAACCAATCCCACTTCCTTCCATACTTACATAACTTTCTGTATACATTTCTCTTTACTTGTCGATCATCACCGTTAAATATGTAGACCTCGAAATCTCATTTGTATCGGACACCATCTCGCCGTTACTCGGTCGACTAATTAATCCCATACTCGGTTGCTTCCAGTGCTTCGCTTCTCCTCTTCCGTTTCTATCCTATTACTACAAATCAGTAACATTTCTTTTATAACAACGTAATACACCAAGGTGATCCCTCGAATGGACAGTTGTCCATTGTCTAACCTTTTTTGTCTTCTAACAAATGTGCTCACAAGACACTACTTAACCCCCAAGTGATTTACATGCACTGCACCCACGTAGAAAGTTACCCACCAGCCACCTCTTCCTCTTCAGATTCTTATCTCCACTTGAACTTACCCACATGTAATCATAATAAAAACATACAGGGAATAAATATAAAAGACGTGTATCTTTTTTGTAAATTAAGTTGGGGTATTACATAGGCTCAAAGAGATCCATCAATGCCAGATGTGATATTGCTGGTGGGTCTTGCAAGAAAGAAATAGGAAGAGGAGAAAGGAGTTGGACGAGGTTTGATTTGGGGCTGATGACTATTCCTCTTCTTTTGTCTTTTGATGCAAAAAGGTTGATGTAGGGAATTGCAGAATTTCAGGGGAACCAAGAATTAGGGTTTTGGATTAGTACTCCATGAACTACAAAAAACAGGAATAAAAGAGGAGAAGGAGAAGATAGGTCTGGAAATCACTACTAGAAGCCTTAGGCTTGACACCTAGGGTTTGATTGCATCACACAATCCATAGAAGAGGCTGGAAAGGTCTGAATTTCCTGTAATATTGAACTCTATTAAATTATTAGAATGACATTACTTTTATAGACTTGGAGATTTCCCAAACCAACTAAAACTTCGAAAAAGGAAACTACTGATTCCTAGATTTCCTAAACCTATATGATGCTAAAAGGGACTCATAATTACAAACCATATAACTCGGCACGCAAGACGATCCATGGGCAACCCCTAAGGCCATTGTCTAGAAATTTTGAAATTACAATGGCCCTGTTCGTTTCCCAGTTTAGTTTTAGATTTAGTTTTGATGACATCATCATTTCCCTCATATCTCTCTCTATCTCTCTCCACTCATTACACCTGATGACATCATCAAATCTAAACTAAACTATCTAACCAAACACAGCCAATAATACCCCTGAACTATAAATAGGACCAGCAGAATACTTGACTGCTAATAAGCATAAACAATACTCTATTAGATCTAGTGACATCCGTATTCATTAATCCAATTGATCCCCAATGAGTTTGGCTTGAAACGGAGTAATTTCCAAATGCGAATACTTCTTTATTCTAGTACTTTCTTTGTTGCTCCTTTATGGGCTGCATCATTCTCTCCCGGTTTAAATCCTCCTTGAGTTTTCGAGTGCTGAAGTCTGAGAAACCATGATGTTTTTAATTGCATCCATGGCTTTGTATGAAACGCTTCAAGTTGACGTTGCTTTTTCGTCTTCAGTAGAGATAACATGGAGAACAATGAGATCTTTGCAATTGCAAAGTTGAACTTATCCAGAATGACTATCAACAGGAGGAGGAAAAGCATCCTTGACTTGGTTCAAGTATTGGATATTTTCCATGCATTCCAATGTTCTTCTTTTATGCATTGCCATGTTCATGCTTGATTTGAATTCTCCCACTCATTGATAATCATGGATTCCATATTTTGACCCCCTTCCTTCATCAGAATGTAATCATGCATTGCACTATTCCATCTGAATAATAATATCTGGAGCTGATATTGCTATGGGCCCTTTACACACACCTAGGGCTGCAGACGAGCCGAGCCGAGCTTCGGCATGTTCAGGTTCGGCTCGTCTTAAAATAGGCTGGCTTGAGCTCGATTCGAGCTACTAAACTTTGGCTCGAGCTCGGCTCGAAAAATATTTTTTAAGCTCGAGCTCGGCTCGCATGGGCTCGGTGGCAATTAATGTTAGACGCCTGCCCAGCAACGTCACGGATGGGGGGCTGGCCCTCTCTTTAAAAGTTTTTCTCCTTTGCGTTGCTTTATCTCAGTCGATGTGGAACAAATCACAAGAGGAAAAATAGAAGATAAAGCCTTGTAGAAACATTCCAGGAGAAGCCTTGTATTACTTTGAAACCATTTGTCCCACATCGGCAACCTAGAGCCTTGAGACCACTCCCTCACTCTATAAAGCTGCTGGTAGCCCCCTCCCTTTCACATGTTTTCATTCCTCAAGCGTGAGTTTGTGCAGATGCACAACTCCTTGGATAAAAAACAAAAATAAATAATAGTGTCATAAATATATACATATATTATATATTATATGTATGTATTTTGTATATATACTTGGCTTGCGAGCCAGCTCGAGCCGAGCATTGCCTAGCTTGAGCTCGGCTCGTTAAGAAAACGAGCCAGATCTTTAGGCTCGAGCTCGTTTGTTTAGGGCCTTTAGGCTACAAACCGAGCCGAGTCGAGCCGTTCCCGAGCCGAGCTTCGAGCTGCTCGCGAACGGCTCGGTTCGTTTGCAGCCCTACACACACCCATGTTGGTAAGATATGTGGGAGGGTTAAGCAGTTGAGACTGTTGTATGAGGTTTGTAGCGTGCTTGATCCTATGCATGGGCGGGGACTCAATAGAGGGCTTTGTTGGCACCACAGGTTGCACTGATTTTCCAACATCTAAAGGGTCAACTTGGCAGACCACAGATGGTGATTTATTGACCATTAAAGAGAAATTATATTCTGGACCAGCGGCTGGTTCTTATTCATTGGACTTCTCAGTATAAGAACTGACATATTGTGCAGTCTCAATTCTAGCCTCTTCAATAAGAGTGGTGAACCACGTGCCACACGAATTGGAGCTTTTTCTACGTCAATAACCTGATGCTCATCATCTTGGGTTGCGTTGGTCAATTTTCCAAAGCATTAAGTCAAACACACACACACAAAAAGGGGACAAAAAAAAAGAAGCTTCTCCATAATTTTGAAGAGAATCTCATCTCGTTGGTTCTCGGAAAATACCCCTCTAACAACAGGTCTGCAAATAGTATTCCGTGAACAGTAACAGGGCTCATAGTAAACACAAAACAAGAATAAAAGAGAAGAATAGAAGAAGATAATCTAGGAATTACTCCTAGAAGCCTTAGGCATCACACCTAGGGTTTGATTGCCTCACACAATCTATAAAAGAGGCCGTAAAGCTCTAAATTTTCTGTAACATTGAACTCTATTAAATTAGAAGCATTAATTACTTTTATAGACTTGGAGAGTTCCCAAACCAACTTAAACTTCAAAAAAGGAAACTACGGTTTCCTAATTCCTTACATTTCCAAATCCTAAATGATACTGAAAAGGACTCATAAATATAAATATAAACCAAATGAATAAATTGACATGCAAGACGACCCACAGGCAACCCCTACGACCCCTGTCTAGAAATTTTGAAATTATGGAAATACCCCTGGACTATAAATAGGACCAGCAACATATTTGACCAATAATAAGCATTCTATGAGAACTAGAGACATCTCCCTATACATTAATCCAACTCATCTCCGATGGGATTGGCTTGAAATTAAGCAATTTTCAAATTCAGATAATTCTTTAATCCTGTTTTTTCTAGCTCTCTTTATCGACTGCATTATAGGGGTAGAAAAACAAACACACGGCCAGTGAATTTGTGAGGGTTGATGTTGACTCGAGTTTTTCAAGAAAAAAATAAGAAAGGGGCTCTATTCTGTACATGCACATATCCTCCTAAGCAAGGACATGACTGTAGGTGTAGCAATAGTTAGTGATTAGATATAGGGAGGTTTACGGGCCAATACTGAAAGGCTAATTTAATTCCTGCAAACTCTAAGCCCAATTTTTATATGCATGCAGAAGGATTCAAAGACGTTTATACCAATTATACCCTTACCTCGTTTATAGCTTCTCCCCTCAATTTCTTTGAGGTACGCCTTTCCTGAATACTAGAAAAGCGATATTACACTCCATGGCTTGCTTGCACAGAGAAGGTTTTTTTTTTTTTTGAACTGCAACAAGGTGAGGGGGCAACCAACGTAGCAACCCTAATGGCTCTCTCTCTCAAGTCTCAACTTTCCGTCACCATTGAAGGCAAATTGAAGCCATTTCTAGAAGTCTTTGAAGAGAACGAACTCTTCGAGAAGGTCTCAAACGAACTTGTGAATATCGCTCATCGTTGCATTCGTCGTCTCTAATAGCAATAATCATTGCTGGAATCTTCAATGGCCAAGGTCTAGATTAAATGAGAAATTTTAACTTTTTCTAATATTAGGGTATTTGCAATTTAGGTTGTTTTCTGATTTGGAATACAATGTGAAATTTGGTTGATTGGGATTAAGCTTGATTGAAAAAAGACTTGCAGTGCATGTAGATCCTTAAAGTATCATTATGGTGTTTGTTTTATGCCATTATTTGAGTTGGTTATTAGATCCTATCCTTCTATTGTGATTGTGTTTGCTATTAAATTTATCTACTCTTGTATTGATGCACTGGTAAAGCCGTTAATCGACATTATGATTTCACTAGGGAAATTGGAATGCATAGAGAATGTTATTTAACATGTTAGAGTCTCTCTCAAAAAGTGCTTTCTAAGCTAGTGAAATTCACAAGTTCGAAGCTCGTGAATTTTGCTAGGTTGTTCTACGTAGTTTGAATATAGGTAGTGCATTATAAGCTAGTGAAATTTACGAGCTTTAAACTAATGAAATTTATGAGTTCGAAACTAACGAAATTCACCAAGTGATTGTTGTACTTTGAAATCCATTGAAATTCACAAACTCAAATCTAATGAAAATCACAAGGTTTAAGCCAGTGAAATTCCCGAGGTGGTTTGAATATTTACCTCGTGAAATTTACGAGGTGGTTTAATATAGTTGTGTTTTGAAATCGAGTGAAATTCACGAGCCAGTGAAATTCACGAGCTCAAAGCCAGTGAAATTCACGAGCTCAAAGCCAGTGAAATTCACGAGCTCTAATCCAGTGAAATTCATGAGCTCGGAGCTAATAAAATTTACTAGGTGGTTCTTACGTAATTTTAAAATTTCACTAACTTTGTGAAATTTAGTGAAATCTCAGAATGACAAGCTCAAATCTAGTGAAATTCAAGAGCTCAAAGCCAGTGGAATTTACGAGCTTAAACCCAATGAAATTTCACGAGCTAAATTTCACGAGCTTTTAGCTGGGTTTGAGCTCGTGAAGTTTCGCCGGCCGGAAAAGTCGCCGGGTGGAGGTGGAAAGTGGGAGGTGGGAGGGGAGAAAGTGTATATTTATGCTTAAAGGGTAATCAATGTGACCCTATTAGACTTGCACGCAATTAAGTTTTCGCTTTATAGTTAGTGGAAATTAAGGTGTCCAAAACTAGACTTAGACGTAATTTTTCGTTAGATACAAGGCGTTGGAAGGCTTGTTTCAACTCTTACTTAGAACGTTAACAAGATGCATTTAAGTATCTATGATATCTATAATGGTAAATATTTAGAATTGGAGGGAGTTGAAACTTCTGAATAGGAATTGAAGCTCTTCATGAATTCAGGAAGGTGCTTCCATTTAAGTGGAGTTTTGATTAAGTTTTCGTTGTTTGTGGGAGCTCTCTAGTGCTGATCCCTGCTTTGCAGTTGCACTGCTTTGCTTTGCTGGCTTTCATCTTTGGGTTGTCTCTGCTTTGTTTGTTGCTCCAGGCTGCGTAAGTTTTTGGGGGTGGTTTCATGGTCTTCCCTGTTGTGTAATTTTGGTTGTTTGGGGTGTATTTTCTGTGCATTGGCTGGTATCTTACCATCCATGTAGTGTCTTCCCCCCCCCGTTTTGGGTCCTTGGCGTTCTTAGTCTCGGACCAGTTTAATCGTTGTAATTTGTTTTCAATGATTAATAAATTTTTTGCCGATAATATATATATTGGTACCCATACATACCACACCTATTACAAAAATAGTTGCATGAATATTTAGCTCATCACATTCCGAAATTTTTCATATGTTGATTAGTTTTCTTAAAGTCAATTGATGAATTTGGTGTTTGGGTCGACTCACTTGATTATTATGAATATTGTTAGGTTATGGAAAACCATAGAATTTTACGTGGTTGGATCCTCTATTACTTGGAATGCAGATCAGTTGTGGAAAATGGCCATGGATTATGGTACATCACGTACTTATTTTAAGCGATAAACATTTGATAAAAATGTACTAGACTACAAAGTCACTCCTGTAAAATGCCTTTTAGGAATAAGCTCCATTCTCTCTAGATATTGGTTTAGTACATTTCAATTTTTTCTCCTGTGGAAAATATTACGTACAAGGGAAAAGATTGGGCATTACTTTGGATGGCCAATTTCATCGTTTTGGAGTAAAGGTGTACCATATTTGAGGACGTGTGTTCCTCGTATGTACGTCATACTATCTGATAACACAGGCTGGAAATTTGTGACAGTTGTTCACATTTGTTCTTGATTAAGACTGATTTTCTTTTGTTCACCGCAATTTATGGAAGATATCACTCCTATTTTCACGTAATTGGTACACATGCAGCTGTAACCTTTACCAATTATGTCCCTGTGCCACATAGTTCTGAACCTTGAAACTTTTTGTCCTCTTATTGATCTAATTGTTGAACATTTCCTTTGCCATTTGAATTTTCCTTGTAAATTTAGCTCTTCCTTTTTCCTCGGCCCTAGCCCACCACTCCTCAAAATCATTTGATGAAAAAATGGTGCTCAAACTATGTGTATCCGAAATCTGAATGGAGCGGGTGCCACTTTGAAGGCCAACTCTCAAGCATCAAGGTAGAATGATCATCAGTTATCCTTGGGAGCACCCCCCTGTCTAGCTTTCAGAAATCTCCATTTGCATATTAAGGAATATTGAAATATTACAATGGATATAATTGTTTCTTAAGCGATCTTTTGCACCACACTTATCGTTTTTGTTTGTTACACTTATTTTTGGTTGCATCACCCTCATGATAATCCAATGTTGGTTATACAAAGTACTCTTCCATTTCCCTGGTTCTAGATGCCTTCTATTGAGTTTCTTAGATTACTTTTAATTTTTTTTATCTTGGCTTGTAGTTAATTAAGACTGGATAGAGCAGTCACTCATCTACAATACTTCAATGAAAGACTAGGTGTTTGATGTCAAACTTTTCTTGCTGTTCAGGTGCATCAGTTGTGCTTGCAGAGTTAGCGGTGGAGGCTGGTTTGCCTAAAGGTGTCTTGAATATTGTTCATGGAACCCATGTAAGCTCCAAGTTTTGTAATAAGCATTATGTTATTTCCCAATTGTTCTTAATGTTTGACGAGACATAGTTCAGTGATCTTGAAGTCTTTTTTCCATTTCATGAAGAGTGCCAAATGATAGCCAGCCATCAAAACAAAATAATGAATAAGTGCACTCTTTACTTCCTGTAACTATGAGAATGCTCCATAACACAATACATGCCAAAGAATAGCAGTATAATCAAAACCGCTGAAACTGAATGGAGTGGCTAAACTGACCAAGGCGGATAGTTTTACTCAGCATTCTATTTATTACGGCCCATTCGATTTGGTAACATAAGAAATCCATGTCCGGTCAGTCATCGATTGTCATTATTGCAGACTCAGTGGAAACAAACTTGACCGATGCACTATGTATGAATTCTGGATGTCGATGTGAATAAATGATGTGCTTGACAATCCTCTTATACTCTCTCCCTCACCCTCGTCCAGCCGTCCAACTTCTTTGTTTCATTAGGTACATATGCATGCGTGTATATAAGTTCTATAACATCCTGGGACGGAGGAAAGTTGTAGAAGGTGGATTGTCTGTTGAACTGGAAAGTGAGCATCGGCATGGACATTTTGATCTCTGCAATACCCTCTCTTTTTCTCTTTTTTCTATGATAGCGTATCCCTAAGTGATTCTATGATAGCTTATCCCTAAGTGAATTGTCGAAAATTTCAGGGTTTTAAGTTTTCATATTGGTGCTCACTGAAAACCATAGTCTTTGAAGAGGGATGGATGGGTTTTTTTTTTCCTGTATAGCATCCTCCATATCTCCATCTATAGTAAAGCCACAGAAGTACATAACTTGGAGAAGAACTCCCGTGCACCACCCAAACCTGGAACCTAAGTTGCACGGACTCAGACACAGCTGCGGACAAGGACACGGAAACGGACACGGCAATATATATATATATATATATACGGAAAACTTCACATCCACACCTCCCGGAAATAAGAAAAAATTGGTTTTTTTTTGTGTTGCAAATTTTTTTTGGAAAATCCGATCCATCCAATGTGTTCAGAAGGTGTTTTCAAGGGTCCACGCGGAAAATCTTCAAAAAAAAAATACCGGGAAGGGCTTGATCCAAGCAGTTTTCGCAAAAACTGTATTTATATATTTTTGCGAAAACTGCTTGGATCAAGCCCTTCCCGGTATTTTTTTTTGAAGATTTTCCGCGAGGACCCTTGAAAACATCTTCTGAACACATTGGACGGATCAGATCGTCAAAAAAAATTTTGGATCAAAAGTCCGGATAAGAAGTGGAACCTATATATATACAACAAACTTCCAATAAGGGACCCTTATTTATATAGTATGGATCCCGTTCTACTAAGGACTCCCTCAAACTCGTAATTTGCGGACCTCATGGATCGGGGTCGAATCTCAACGATCCGAACCGCTCAATGTGTTTAAAACGTGATTTTAAGGGTCACCGCGAGGATTCGTCCAAAAAAATACTCAGAGGGCTTCATTCGAGCATTTTTCGATAAATTATATATGTACGGTTATTATGAAAAACCGCTGGGATGAAGCCCTTTCGGGTATTTTTTTTTTGTGATTTCTCGCGTTGGCCATGGAAAACATGTTTTAAACACATTGAGCGGTTCGGATCGTCGAAATTTGGTCCGGAAAATCAAAAAGGGGTGGTCCTCACAGAGGAGATCTTTGAGGGAGTCCTCAATAGAACATCTTTCAGTATATATATATACGGAAAATTTTCTAGTCCAAACCCTCCCGAGAATAAGAAAAAAGTGATTTTTTTGTGTTGCAAATTATTTTTGGAAAATCCGATCCGTCCAATGTGTTCAGAAGGTGTTTTCAAGGGTCCACGCGGGAAATCTTCAAAAAAAATACAGGGAAGGGCTTTGATCCAAGTAGTTTTCGCAAAAACTGTAAATATAATTTTTTTGCGATAACTGCTTGGATCAAGCCCTTCCCGGTATTTTTTTTTGAAGATTTTCCGCTTGGACCTTTGAAAACACCTTCTAAACTCATTGGACGGATCGGATCGTCAAAAAAATGCTCGGATCATGGAGGTCCGGAAGTCCGGAGTCCGGAGGAGAAGCTTACCCTATATATATATATATACACCAATGTTCCCATCCACACTTTTCATTTCCCGATCAAATTTTGAAGATCGGAACCGTCCAATGTGTTTAAAACGTGTTTTTAAGGGTCCTCACAAGAAATCATAAAAAAAAATACCGGGAAGGGCTTCATCCGAGCAATTTTCGATAAAACTGTATTTAATCGAAAATTGCTCGGATGAAGCCCTTCCCGGTATTTTTTTTTTATGATTTCTCGTGGGGACCCTTAAAAACTAGGAAGCACGGGTACCGATACGCGGTACGGGTATTGGTACGCGATACAGCAAAAACTTAAAAAAGTAGGGTACGGGTACGGTTGGGTACGTAAGTGTAAATTTTTTTTTTCCCCCTGTTTTACTATGTTCCATTGCACAAAATGAATAATAAACCCATTTACCAACATAAATAAAAGTTATAAGTGCATAGATCAAACAAGTGCAATTATGTTTTAGAGTACATACTTGAATACTTCATAGTTAAGTTACCCTTTTCACACTTCTGGCATCTCCTCAACTTCTTCTGGCTTCACCTCCACAATTGATCCTTCAATCTTCTTTTCCATTTCAACAATGTCTTCTGAAGTCACTCTTGGGCACAATCTTATCCCTTTTCCAGGAATTTTGAGCAAATGTGCCTTCACTCTAGCGTATGTACCCCATAATTCGAGTTCACAAAAATGACACCTAAACTTGGTAAGCCCCCCCCTCTTTGTGCACCTTCAACTTTAGTAACATAACTCCAAAGAACTTGATCATTTTCAGCCATTGTAGTTCTGCAAAATAGATACATAGCAAGCAAAACAAAGGATAAAAACCATTAAACCAATAGTTGGTTACATGAAGCATTTAGTAGTTCAACCATTTAGTTCCATAGCAAGTAGCAAGCAAAGCATAAAAACTTAAAATCCAACAGTTGGTTACATAGCATTAGAGCAACACCAGCTAAAGCAAGCTCTAAAACAAAAGAAAGAAAGAAAGAAATAGTCCAAAGAAGTAAGAACTAAACAACTTGAACATCATCAGCTTCATCTCCAAACATCACAGCTTCCAACTCTGGCTCATCAAGGGAAAGATCGGCGATTTCAAGAATACCGGCACCCCCCATTGAATCAAATGCATCTCCGGCAATGTCCCACAACTTAGTCTCTCCTTAGTTATAATTTGGTGTCCTCCTTGAAAGAAGACGGATATTGTAGTGCACAAAGACTAAATCTTCACATCTTTGGGGTGTCATCTTATTCCTTCTCATGGAGTGAATGAAAGAGTAGGTGCTCCAATTCCTTTCGCAACATGAAGAAGAACATGGTTGGCTAAGCAATTTGAATGCTAAAGATTGGAGCATAGGTGCGGAAGCCCCATGTACCAACCACCAAACTATTGGCTCCATCGCCCCTCTATCAACCATTGAGTCCGAATTCCCAAAACTTTCAAGACAACCAGAAAACTTAGCATACTCAATGTTAGCGGCTCTCCTCATCTTGGTCTGGAAAGTATCTTTGAAAGCATTTCATTCTCATTGCCGAAATTTCTTCATCCATGTGAGGAGCAATACGATTTTCTACAAGCCACGTTGAACTATAATACCTAGATGAAAAAAGAGAGTAAATTTGTTATTCTTGTGACTTGTGAGACATGTCAATGAATTTGTTAATCTACATAACTATAAAGTTAGATATACCTTGGGTTCAATGAATGTGCGAGGAAATGAAGAGGTGTGGTGCTTTGGGGAACAACTTTGTAGAAATCGGACTCCTCATTATCTAGCTTGCCTTCATGCCTATAGATGGTTGCCTTCACCTTCTCAATCATTGAATCCCACATTTCATATACCAAGTGTAGACATGGCTTGTCGGTGTCACAATATCTAGGCATCTCATAAATTGGCAATGTAAAAGAGAGTATGTAATCAATCTTGTCCCACCAAATGTCACTTAACACTTTTTCCTTCACCGATGCCGTTTTCCCAACATCATCTTCTCTATAGGAAGACCACTTCTCACTTATCACCATTGCTTGGAGGCTCCGAGAAATAAGTTTAAACCTTTTCAACATGATAACTGAAGAGGCAAAACGTGTGTCGGCGACAGAAAGCAACTTCAATGGCACAAACTCATTGAACATAGCTAATCTCATAGAATGGTTCATGATAAAAATTTTCACAAACATCACATCTTCAATCACATGTTTAATCCAAATGCATTCATCATATGCATAGCCAGCAACTCCCGTTACTTTTGGAGCACAAATGTTCTTAAGAGCAAGGTTAAGTGTGTGCACAACACATGGTGTCCAAAAGATTTTCAGATAAATACCTTCAACAATTGCTCCAACGGCACTACACACGGGAGCATTGTCAGTGATTACTTGAACCACATTTGAAGGTCCAACATCATGAATTGCTTCACCAAGTAATTTGGCAATGAAGGCCTTGTCCTTAGTCTCACCCTCACAATTAACAGCTCTCATGAAAACAGAACCAAAACTGCCTGATGAAGAGTGACTGGAACTCATTTTCCTAAAAAGTAAAATCAAATTAAAAAAATTATATACACCACATTTTTTTTACCTACTGTAGAAAAATAACAGCATGATTTAGTGTGTACTGAGTCTACTAAACTACTCGTAGTACTTAGTAATAACAGCATTTTTAAAATAAAAAAAGACATTTTTTTACCTACTGTAGAAAAATCAGGAGATGAGAGTTGCTCCAAACCTTCTCCTTGACTTCGTGACTTCAGATCTGTAGAGAGGAGGGGAAGAAAAACATTAATAGATTGATTTAGTGTGTAACCGAGAGAGAGAGAGAGAGAGAGAGATTGAGATTGCAGCTGCTGCTGCACCAGAGAAAGAGAGAGAGAGGCGAGAGAGAGAGAGACTAACCAGAGAGAGTATGCTGTTGCTCGAAGTCGAAGAGTAGAAGATCTGAAGATGGCTGCTGCTATTTGAGAAATCCCCTAACTGATGAAGACCCAAGTTGTTTGTTAACTTAAATTGGGTGTCAAAAATACACATGAACCCCTGAAGTTTCAATAATTTTCATTCGGGCCCCTTAAAGTTTCGTACCCGGTACGTATTTTGCCGTACCCGTACCTGTACCCGGTACTCGTACGGCGACATTTTCGGAGTACCCGTGCTTCATAGCTTAAAAACACGTTTTAAACACATTGGACGGATCCGATCATCAAAATTTGATCGGGAAATGCCTCGTCCGGACAATCCCAGACGTAGCTATCCCGGATGAGAACCAGACTCTATATATATATATATATATATATATATATATATAGGTTCCACTTCTAGTCCGGACTCCGGACTTCCGGACCTCCGTGTTCCGAGCATTTTTTTGACGATCCGATCCGTCCAATGTGTTCAGAAGGTGTTTTCAAGGGTCCACGCGGAAAATCTTCAAAAAAAAATACCGGGAAGGGCTTGATCCAAGCAGTTTTCGCAAAAAATATATATTTACAGTTTTTGCGAAAACTGCTTGGATCAAGCCCTTCCCGGTATTTTGTTTTGAAGATTTCCCGCGTGGACCCTTGAAAACACCTTCTGAACACTTGGACGGCTCGGATTTTACAAAAATAATTTGCAACACAAAAAAATCACTTTTTTCTTATTCTCGGGAGGGTTTGGACTAGAAAATTTCCGTATATATATATATATATACTCCCTCCGTCCCATAAAGTTTGGTCCCTACGAAACTACGTGCAATTTTCAAGCTAAAAAATAATGTGTTTACGAAAATAATTTTTTAGTCAATATGGATCTTGTTTGATAGATCTCATCGAGAACTTTTATACGGTGCAAAAAAAATTCAATAATTATTTTGGTAAATACATTATTTTTTAGTTTGAAAATTGCACGTAGTTTCGTAGGGACCAAACTTTACGGGACGGAGGGAGTATATTAATATACATATTTAATTCATATGCATATGTTGTTAGATAGAGAGAGTGTATATAGTGTTAATTAACTCTTAACACACATAATTCTTATTTGTATTGTGAGATTACTTGGTACAAGACTTAGATAAACAATGTGGGACTAACGCTCAACTAACAATATTCTAACACTCCCCCTTAAGCCGGAGAGTAAGTATCACAAAATCTCAGCTTGTTACATAACAACTCTAAACGTGGTTTAAATAATGGTTTGGTGAAAATATCAGCCAACTAACTGAGCTCCTGTAGACACGAAGGCAGTCGCCAACACACCCCCATCTATCTTTTCTCGGACAATGTGACAATCTACTTCAATATGTTTGGTTCTCTTTTGAAATACCGGATTTGAAGCAATATGTATTGCTGCCTGATTATTAAAATCCGTAGCAATAGGTAACTGTATACCAACGCCTAACTCCTCGAGTAAAGCTTGCAACCATACAATCTCACATGTAGTATGATCCCTAGCTCAATACTCCACTGCTGCACTGGACCTTGCAACAACGGTTTGTTTCTTGCTCTTCCATGTAACCAGATTACCAACAATAAAAGTACAATACCCAGTTGTCGATCGTCTATCAGACGGTGACCATTAGAACGATAAAACAGACCGCATCCAAGATGAGCCTTAAGATACTTCACAATACGAAGACGCGCTTCCCAATGTGGAAGACGAGGAGCTGATATAAACTGACCATACTAACATCAAATGAGATATTGGGGCACGTATTGGTAAGATAATTTAGCTTGCCAACCAGACGACGATACCGATCCAGTTGAGGAAATATCTCCCCCTAGTCAACATATAGTTTGACATTCGGATCCATAGGAGTCTCCCCAGGTTTTGCTCCCAATAAGCGAGTCTCCTCTAGAATATCCAATGCATACTTCCTTTGGGACAAACTGATTCCATCCTTAGATCTGCTACCTCAATACCCAAGAAACATTGTAACTTACCCAAGTCTTTGGTGTGAAACTGACGGTGTAAGAACTGCTTCAACTCATCAATACCTTTCGGATCATAGCTGGTAATGATGATATCATCTACATACACAATCAATACTATTCGCCCCCGCTCTGACTGAATGAAGAAGACTAAGTGATCAGAATGAGATCGACGCATACCAAACTGTAACACAACATAACTAAATCTGCCAAACCAAGCTCGAGGTGACTGCATGAGACCATATAAAGCTTTGCGAAGATGGCACATCTGAGAACGCTCCTCTGAGCAACAAATCCCGGAGGTTGCGCCATATACACCACCTCGAGCAAATCACCATGTAAAAAGGCATTCTTGACATCCAATTGAAACAAAGGCCTGCCGAGGTTGACGGGAAGAGAAATAAGAACTCGAACGGAGTTAATCTTGGCAACTGGATAAAAATTCTCGGCATAATCAACGCCATATGTTTGTGTATAGCCTTTGGCCACAAGTTGGGCCTTGTACCATTCAACAACAGTGTCATCCGGATTATACTCGACAGTAAATACCCACCAGCAACCAACAATAGACTTTCTTGTCGGAAGAGGGACCAACTCCCTAGTGACATTTTTATGGAGAGCAGTCATCTCAACCTCCATTGCTATCCGCCACTCAGACAAAGAAAAAGTCTCATGTACACTGTTGGGAACATGTATAGAAGAAACAGACGAAGTAAAGGCACGAAGTGAAGGAGACAGATGATCAGACGAGATATAGTGAAAAATGCGATGAGAAGTGCAAGTATGAGTACCATTCCGTTGAGCAATAGGAAGATCAAGATCAGATAAGAAAGAAAAAACTACCAGATCTGGTGACGGAGAAGACATCGGGGCAGGCGTTGGTGGGGTGATGGCACTATATCCTCAAAAGTAGCAACCTGATGTGCTTGTGGAAACCATGAAGATTATAACAATACTCCACTGTATGATTTGTACCCCTACAATGGGTACCCAATCGGGTAGCACGGCCACGACCAAAACCACAAGAACCACCTCCCCCTGATGTGTGACCATAACCAACGCCACCACGACTAGAACTACAACCATTGAACCTAGAATCACCATGTCCACCATAACCATAACGAGCATCACGGCCACCAGAACCCGACCACGACTGCTAATCCAAAATCACAACCATGACTACGGAACCCAGAATCTCGGCGGCGACCACAGCCACTACTAGATCTAAAACCGTAAAAAACGACTGAAGCTAATGCAGAATGGTCAAAAGATGGCCCAGACATAGATACGGGAGACTGGCGAAGGCGAGCAAAAACCACTCTGAGAGAAGGTATATTTCGCGACACAAGGAGCTGATGACTAACAGATTCATAATAGGACACCCCACGTAGAAACCGAGTAACCTGCATACTTTCGAGCCGACACTATAACAGAATCATAAGAGCAGGACACCCCAGGTAGAAACCGAGTAACCTGCATACTTTCGCACTGACCCTGCATGGTCTGAATTTCAGCCGAAAGCGGTTCACAAATGTTATGCTCCTCACAAATACCACAAAACTTAGCATAATGATCCTCCAAAGACATCTACTTGGGATATAGAGAAGAAAGACTTATGAAGATCAAATGTTCGACGGATGTTACTGACACTTAAATACATCTCCTAAGCCTTGCGCCAAACTTGTTTGGCAGTCTGTAAGAAATCAAAGTGCTACAAATGTGAGGCTCCATACTATTCCATAACTCCGTCCGAATTTGAGCATCCTTAGCTACCCACGCAGCTAATGCAGCTTTGTCATCCCCCTTGGGATGATCATCGGTCATATAATGAAATTTTGTCTCACCCAGATAAACACCTGAATAGCTTGAGCCCAAATGACATAATTCTTACCATTCAACGGTGTGGAGGTAATGGAGAACCTCTCACGAGATTGAGAAGAACTAGTCGAAGTTCTAACGAAAGTAGAACTAGAACTAGAAGCAGTAGTTGAAGCACCTCCAACCAACACCAAACTCGTAACAAGCAACGAACATCCAACCAACTACTTCAATAACAAAACAGGCAGCAATAGCATAATACCAGTATAAAGTAGCAACAAGGAGTCTATATGCCAATAATTCTTACCATTCAACAGTGTGGAGGTAATGGAGAACCTCTCACGAGATTGAGAAGAACTAGTCGAAGTTCTAACAAAAGTAGAACTAGAACTAGAAGCAGTAGCTGAAGAACCACCAACCAACACCAAACTCGTAACAAGCAACGAACATCCAACCAACTACTTCAATAACAAAACAGGCAGCAATAGCATAATACCAGTATAAAGTAGCAACAAGGAGTCTATATGCCAACATGGATCAAAATAACGAGATAATCCACATAAGTCACTTACAAATGAGAGACACCATGAACCATCGAAATCATGCAAAAGAGCAACAGATCGGAATACCAAGGGCAACACGAACATGTGAGGGTCAACACGAACTGGGTAACGAATTTCAAAGGCTGTTGAGTGGAAATATTAGAGATCTTGAACTGGGTTTGCTTTGACAGGGGTCATATGATGGGTTTTCGAACTGGGGTATTAGTTTTTGAGTTGGGTTGGATCGATTGAGGGTCGATTTTGTGTCGATCGACGGTCGTATGGTTCTGGGTTTTGAATTAGGGTTTGGTCAATTGGTCGATTTTGGGTTTGGTTGAGTTGGTTTTGGTTGATTGGGAGTGATAGCAGCAATAATCGAGTGCTGATTAGGGCTGGGTAAAGGTTTTCAAGGGCTATCGTGTGAGTTTACGAACGGAGTAAGAGATTTCAAGGTTGATTTAGGGTTCTGATAGGTTGACAACAGTGGTGGTGGTGTTGGGTAGCGGCACAGTTGCTGTAGTGGATGGTGGACTTGTTAGGGTTACGGATATCTAAGGTGGATGGGGGTCCTGCTCTGATACCGTGTTCGTGTTGTTAGATAGAGAAAGAGTGTATAGGGTGTTAATTAACCATAACACACATAATTCTTATTTATATCGTGAGATTACTTAGTACAAGTGCATCTCTGGTGCACTATCTAAAAGAGTATCCCGAAGTGTCCTACCTAGCTAACTAAGAAAAACTCAAAAGATGCTCTCTAGTACACAAAAATTGACTCTCTAAAATCCTAGATGGCGTGTCCCGTACGTGTCCTGCCATGTCCCCGTGTCCGACACATCAATACGTCAACCTCTAGGAGTGTCGGTGCTTCATAGCCTGGAAGGGTCAAAGTAAGCGAATGTTCCAAATTAATTGCAGTCATGGAAAGGAATAGAAGTAAGCGAACGTTCCAAATTAATTGCAGTCATGGAAAGATATGGAACTTCCTTACGGCAGCTAATTTCAGTCATGGAAAGGGTTGAACGTCCCAATGTTCATGGCAAAAATCTCACTGGGTACCCAATTCCGAATTTATAAGATGTGAGAACTTCTCTTAACCCATTTAATTTTTTGGATCTAGAATCCATTAAAAATGTGTCTTTTGAAATGGCCAATGATTCACTGTCACTTACATACTGTGCTACCGCATCCTTTCTCTATGCGGCATATATGCATTCTATCCTCAAAACTAGCTTGGTTCGAACACCATGAATCCCTTATATCCGGACCTCCTTTAGTCAAGACTTAAAGAGTATGCCTCATTCCCCCTAGTAATCATGTGAAGGGACAAGAATACGAGCAACTCTTTAAAAGCTTACCTACCCATTTTGTGGTGAATGAAAAGTTAACCAAAAGACGTACATGAAGTATATGGTAACTGTTTTAACTGGATGCTTTATTCGAGAGAAATGCTTCTTTGGTCCATTTCATAGCCAGTATGCACATTGTGCTTTTTATTTCACCTGAATTTCGAGTTCTACTGATTTATCAGAATACATAGACTCATGTTAACTTTCCAAATTACCAACCAAAAAAAAAAACCCTTAGATCTTGTCTTTGGGTGTTGAATTTCTTCTTGAGGAAACTCGATGATGTCACTCCATTGATGTTTCATTTTGAATATTTTTTTATTCAATTTTTGGCAGGACATCATGAATTCTATCTGTGATGATGATGATATTAAGGCTGTATCCTTTGTTGGTTCAGATACAGTGAGTTATTTTCTGTCTTCAACTCCTAGTTTGTTGTCATTGAATGCCTCTACATGTGGGTGTCTTTATGCATTTCAAGTTAACATCTCTCACTTTAAATCCCGAAAAGGTATGCCAGGAGCCAGATAGTATGCAAACTGAATCTTCTCAGGCCCCAATCAAGTGGTAATCTATTGAAATCCAAGTAAATGAAGAAAAGATAAAATGACCATTTGACACGGCCACACGGGTGATGCAACTGCCAATTGGATTTACATACCATTAACTCAGTCCAGGTGAAAACCATAATGGCAGAGCTTTAAGTACTAGGAACTCATGTCCTAGAGATCTCGTCCCAAATTAGCAACTTGTAGTTCTGTTCAAACATGCTATGAGTTCCCCTTTTAAGAAGAAAAGTTTGACATTAGGAAAGTTTAGGGTCTCTTTCAGCCAATGTTACAAAAAGTACTACTACCTCTCATCTACACTTTGGTGCACCTTCTTCAAGACATGGAACAATTTCATTCAAGTGGTGAATTTAGCAATCTCATGCAATCGCAAAGATTAAAAGTTGTTCTTGTGAAAATGAAATAAACTGACTAAAACATAAAAAGGTCTAGTCCTAGCTGGATAATCTAAAACAAAAGGAAGAAGACTATCCTTGTCGTGCCATTTTTAGAGCATGCTGGGTACCAAAAACAATTTACTTAGGAGCTATCGGAGCTATAGAAGTATATGGCGAACAACGAGCACCGATATGCAAAGGTGAATCAGAAAAGCTGGTTGGGTAGTTCTAAGTAAAGTGTCATGGCTCCCTGAACAATTTCTTTACAATTCACTAAACTGATTTTTGTACTCCCTCCTCCGTTCCTAAATAATAGTCCGTTTTGGGAATTTCCACTTTTTAAGGGGACATGCAATGATTGCACCTAAATTCAAATTTGGTGACGTCATTTCGATCATTTGCCCCTATACCCTACCTACATTGCAACACTTGTATTCACTTATGAGGAATACTTTTGGAAATCATCAAATTTTCACTTCCACTTTTAGAAAAGGACTAACATTTTGGACATCCCAAAATGGAATAATGGACTATTAATTTGGAACAAAGGGGGTATTTTATTAGGAATGATGCAATTTTAGAAATAGATAGTGTAGAGTATTTGGTTTCCTGATTTGGGGTTTATTTTGTTTTCCTTCTTCATATTTACTTGGTCATCAAGAATTAGTAGTTTCTAGAATTATATAGTTTCCTTCTTCTTTGTAAGATTGAGTTGTAAGCCTTAGGGCAAGTTGGTTGGGTATATATTGAGAGTTTGATCTCATGTTTGCTCTTCTTTTTCTATACGCTTCCCTATATCAGTTGGTATAGTTGGTATAAGAGATTGAGTACCTATTGTGAAATTTTTATATACTTGCAAGCGCGCGAATCATACTGGTAGTCTAGTAATGGAAGAGCGAGGTCGAACCTACAGGGAATTGTGCTTCTTCTTTTTTTATAGGAAAACTAAATAAACTTAAACTGATTGAACCCTAACCTAGTTGCCAAAAGTTATGTTGTGGTTTCTAAAACTAAAAATTAAACAAGCAATAGTGAAAACAAACAAACAAGTTGACAATTGGACGAACCTGATAATGGGAGAAGTGACTAAGTTTTCAGAGGCTACTCTCATGTACTCATAGAAATTACTAACAAACTCTTATTTATTTTCCTACTCTAGCTTCTTCATGGTAATTTGGTGGCTAAACTCTATTATCGTGGAAAATATCCTTGTTACGGCCTTTTAAAAAAACAACTTATGTACGATCTTCCTCGTCTTAATGTTCAAGACCAAAAAATCTCCATTCGCAAACAAATTATGAAAGATATCCGGTGCTTGAAATCAAAAGCTACATAATAGGGCTAAATAATTAACTAGCAATCGCAAATTATGGAAAAAATTTGATTGAATCCATATCCAAAATTACTAACTTAATTAAAATGAGGCAAGAATGATTATTCAATTAAATTGAACATTCGGAAAATAGAGAAAGAGTATGTAAATAACTACTACGAAATAAAAGGTTTCATCCTCAACCGTAGTCTAGAATATTTAGCCTCTCATTGACGAATACATACCATTCAAACCTATTAGTAACATATGATGCTCTCACTTACTTTTCCCTAGCCGCAGCCGTCGTCTGCGTAGCCGAACTCTTCCCCCCAGCCGAACTTTACTGCCTTTTCTATTTATAATGTGAGACTAGAATTGACCTTAGGCAAACATAATTCTTTCCTTACCCAAACTCTATTTATTAGGTAGTGAGAGTGTGAGCAGTGGCTATTACACGGTCTTGGGTAGAACTCAACTCCAAAAGCTAGCTCATGAAGTGGAGGGTGCCCTCACGCGTATATAATTTTTATTACTTTGATACCCAGGTGATGTGGGACTTAGCTTCACACCCTCCCTCATGCTCAGTGTGCTCGCTCAGCAGCACGTGTCGCGTGCAGGTCAGAGACATGCACCCTATCCATCTCTTGTACCCAGCACTAATACCATGTTACATGGTCTTGGGTAGAACTCTACCCCAAAAGTTAGCTCATGAAATGAGGGGGCCCTCACGCTTATATATTTTGTATTACTTTCGTACCCAGACGATATGGGACTTCGCTTCACAGTGGCATCTCCCTTTTTTAGCTATGATGGAAAAAGATATGTTCATGGGATAATTCAGCATGTGCAAGAAGTGGCTGAATTGAAAGTCGATAGTTATTACAATGTGCACTATGCTGGCAATTAGAGGTGGCAAATGGGTGGGTTGGGTTGGATTGGGTTTGGGTGGGTTGATATGGATTATGGGTTGAATATGGGTCAATTGTAGGCGGGTTGAATAGGGGTTGGTCGAATATAGGTCAAGTCAGACTCGACCCGACCTAACCCGTTCTCTGTGTGTGTGTGTGTGTGTGTGTGTGTGTGTGTGTGTGTGTGTCATTTGTACTCTCTCTCTCTCTCTCTCTCTCTTGGTTGAATTTGGAAATCCTCGTACTTCTGATTATGGACAAGAAAGTCATCTCTCAAATTCCTAGTCAAAAGATTGCGACTAACCTAATTTAGATATCTGAAGAAGTTGTCCCAGGCAGTATAAAACATGCATGAAATTTATATAATACTCCTATTGAAAAATTTCAGACCATTGACCTTGATTGATTTTTAACTTACATCTTGTGCACTTAAATATTGGACCATTTTTCTGTATCAAAAGGAATGATTTCGCTACTTCCTACGAGGAAAGGTTTCTAATTTTGTAATTGTTTTTTGTTTTGGGGAGATTTAATGAGTTACCTTTTTGGGATTTTGATTTGATTTGATGATCCTGGTTCCTGAGGACTGAGGCAGCATTTTTTGGGATTTTGATGTTGGAATGTTAATGAAGTGATTACAGGGAAATGACACACAATCTAACCCATTTTCAACCCATCTAAACCCTTGTAAACGTAGGTTAATAAGGGTTCAACCCATAATACAATATGGATGGGTTGGGTTGCAAATTGCCACCTCTGCAGTGTAGGCACAGTTTGATGCAAAGTCAAGGCCGGTGGCTGCTCTAGTCCCTAGAACTCAGCCTAACCACTGTTATCCTAAACACCATACCGAGGAGAATGAGGTTACAGAGGAAAAAAAAGGTGATGATGTCAAGAAAGGGAATGTTGCCCGCTTGTTGCGAATATTGCACGGACGGTAGGACCCAAGGTGCGCACAGATTCCACGCAATGGGAGCGATTTTTAAAAAATGACGCATCAGTCTTCAAAGGTTGCGTGAATCCAGAAGAATTTCTGTTTTTTATTTTCGTGCTGGAAAAAGGTCACGTTTGAGTGGCCATTCACTGAAAAATTTATTCCTGTGTTGATTGGAATAAATCGCCCATTTACGATGAAGGATCTATGAGAAATAATAGTTTGTCCATGTTTGGAGCGCATATGCTGTGAAAATGCAAGCAGTGGCTCTTTTACCAACTATGATGGAAAAGGAAATTGCCCATGTGTTAATTTAGATGCACAAGAAGTGGCGGAATTGAATGTCAACATTTATTGTTCTACCTTTTGAAGACTTTTCAAAATTTAGATTAGTTTGAAGTCCAAGATCGATGTAGGAGGGCAAACTTCAATCTCGACGATTGAATATGGATAGGAGAAACTCGAGGACGAGTTATCTCACTCCGGGGAGAATGATGCACATGAGCATTTTAGAAAGTAGTATTTAAGTTGGGCAATCCAAAAAAATATTATATTTGGTTTGTGTAAAACTGATTTTAGTTCTTTATTAGGATTGATGCAACTTTAGAAATAGATAGTCTAGAGTATTTATTTTATTTTCCTTTTTCTTATTTACTTGGTCAACAAGAATTAGTAGTTTCTAGAATTATTTAGTTTCCTTTTGCTTTATTTATCATAAATTGAGTTGCAAGCTTTAGGGCAATTTGGTCGGGTATTGATGATACGAAAACAGAGAGCTTTCTCTCCATTGTGATTTTGTGAGTTTGATCTTGGCTTGTTCTTCTTTTTCAATATGCTTCCCTGCTCACAAACCTAGACAGAATTTTATTCTCTGAAAGCTTGCCTTTAATTTAAAGAATTCTGTCGATGTTGCTTGCTTGTGTTTAATTTAAAGAATTCTGTCGATGTTGCTTGCTTCCTAACTATATGTGATAATATCTCGTCTATGAAACATTGAATGCTTGCTTAGATTTTGGCAATAAGTTTTTCTTGATCTCTAGCTTATTTATTAAATCGTGCTCTTATAACTTATGCAAGACAATTTGCATTTTACTATGTGCCCAAGTCCATCTGATTCCTTTTTAGGTACCGCTTGGTTTTTTCGAAATAGTTGTAAATCTTCTGCTTACATTTTCGCTTGAGTCTGTAGTTTTATTTGTTTTTAACTAAATCCTTGTTCTGTAATCTCTGCTTCAAGGCTGGCGTGTATGTTTTTGAAAGAGCATCAGCTAGTGGTAAACGTGTTCAGGTAGTTGCAGATCGTCTAGCTCTTGGAACAAATATGCATTTTCCTTGCAACTTGTGGGCAAATATTTTAACTTCCGCTCCCGTCAGAGTGAACATGTCATGGTTTGGATGATTGACTATTCTCTTCAGTCTAACAGGGGAGCCAAAAATCATGCAATTGTCATGCCTGATGCAAGCATGGACACAACCTTGAATGCATTAGTTGCCTCAGGTTTTGGTGCTGCAGGACAAAGGTGCATGGCAATCAGCACGGTTGTTTTTGTTGGAGGCTCAAATTTGTGGTATATGTTTTGCCCCCTTTCTTTCAATTACTCATGATATCTGTATTTTCTATGCCGCCATAGGTTCAGTTGAATTTGTTGTATTTTCAGGCCCTTTTATGGACAAGTAGTAATGTCTAGGGTTGAAGATCTCTTGAGCTGGAATTTTTTTTCCCTTTGTGGTATCAACTACTTAACTCCACCACCTATTTCCGAGTTTAGGAGCGTGGTGCTTGTCTTAGAATGTCTATTTCTACATTTGTGATGGTTTTACTGGTTGCCTACATGTGTGACAATTACCTGATGCTAGGCAATGGCCTGTGTGATTTATTATTTCATAGGCATGACGGTAAGTAGAGGTTGATTTCTCTTGGTGGGAAAAATTCATTTGGACAGTCATTTACTTGAAGGGAACCTTAAATGACCGATTTGAAGGGAACCTTAAATGACCGATTGACAGTAACATCTATCGAGCATTACAAAATGAGATTATGATTTCCTTCTTTGTTCCTGTGCATGCACATGCGCTGTTTTAGTAAGAATTGTGCTGCTTTCTCGTATTTTATCGATAACTATTCTATGTATGCTATAATTGCGGCTAGAGAATATCCTGTTGTATTTGAATGGCTTGAAGTGTGCGGCTGAACCACTGGCATTGTTGAGGGAGCATGAGATGGACATATAACTCCCCAACTTAGCCTTTCTGATTCACCTATGAATAGCATTATACTCTGTGCTGCATAGATGTCTGTAGCCCTATTGATCAGCATGAAGGACTTGGTAAATCACAAAATGCAAATGGAAAAGTTCGATCTCAAAGTGAACCCATAACTGAATTAGATGACTAGTTTGAATAAGTTTCCTTGTCCGAGTCCTTGAGAAAATCTTCATTCAAACAATCGAAGCATTCTTTGTGTTCAACTATTGACTTTAAACAAAAACCAGGATGAGGATCATAGGATTGCACAGCTTAATCTCTTTGGGCTGTTGTATTGAAGTAGCTATGTTAAATATCACCTCCTTTGTTGTTCCCTAAAAATTGAAAAACCAAAAATCTAGTGTGGTGGTGCTTTCCTGTGGTTTAAAAACACGTTTTAAACACATTGAGCGGTTCGGATTGTCGAAATTTGGTCCAGAAAGTTGAAAATGGGTGAGGTCCACACGGAGGGATCCCTCAATAGAACATAACTGTGTATATATATAAACATTAGTGAGAAATGACATCCCAATAGATTTTTTATGTCAAATATATGGACTAAACACGTAGATTAAATAGTAGAATACAAGATGAGAAAGAGAGTTCTAAATCTTTCTTTCTTTTTTCTTTTTCTTCTTCCTTGCATATATTTGGAAAGAGAAGTGAGAATTCCGTCCTTAAGATTAGTGTGCAAGCTCCCATCCTATTTAGGAGCGGGTCTCGTCTGGATGGAAGCGAGCTTCCGTCGCAGAAGCGCAGATTCGAGCTCTCGTCTAGGGAGCGCACCCATTCTAGAAGATCCTACTCCTAAGTATCTGATTAACATGGTCTATTGGTTCCTTTTTAGGGAAGATAAATTAGTGGAGCTTGCTAAATCACTTATAGTAAATGGTGGAACTGAATCGGATGCTGATCTTGGTCCAGTGATTAGCAAACAGGTTGATACATAGTCTATTTCCGTGACCATATAGAGCTGCAGCTCCCCTGTCACTTCTTTTTCTGATTAAAAAGTTCGTGTGTTTGGGTGTTCTGTTGTATCCGCAGGCGAAGGAGCGTATATGCAGATTGATTCAGAGTGGTATTGATAGCGGTGCCAAACTAGCACTTGATGGAAGAAACATTGTGGTATATCTTCCGTGTCTGTTCTTTGCTTTTCTCTTATACCAAATTAATGTATGTATTTTTACGTTTTCATGACACCGACAGTCAGGCGATCTCTGTTACTTTTCCATACCGCCAACTGTCTGCACCAAAATAGAACTTATAAACAGCAGTTGTCAATTTGACATCCTATGAGATAGCAATCCAACCTGGTTTGCGTCTGCACAACTCAGTCTGAGTGTGACCATGATAATGGTATAATAGGCCACTAACTGTTGCGCATGAAATATTTCAAAATGTGCTTAATGTCATCGACATGAATGTGGGACATCCAGGAATGCACGAACCGTCTTTGGTTCGAAACTTGTTATGCAGAAATCATTTCAATCGAATAAAGTCTCTGCAAGCATCACCTGTAATTACAATGCCATCCACATACACAATCAACTATATCCAGACGATTGCATTCTACTTGATAGAGCATGGCCTACTCCTCATCTCTGAAGCCGAAAATTAGCCAAAGCAAGCTCGGGGAGACTGTTTGAGCTTCTGTAGCTGTGACATGGTTGTGGGTTTCCTCAACTCTAAAAGTTAGCTATTGAGGTTAGGGAACCTTCACGCATATATCTTTCACACTACTTTGGTGCTAGGCATTTCACTTCACACATTCCCTCCCCGGGAGAAAAGGGAAGTATCAATTCAATGAAATGGAAATGAAGCACCAATTAAATAAAGTGGAAACTTCCTTTTTCTGGTTACACTGAGGTTTCCCTATTGAATGAGGCTTCTTATCACAAACACTGTAACACAAATGAATATTTTGGAAGAGGTTGAAACTACAGCCCTAGGTCATTTTAACGAAGCTTGGCCTAGAATCAAGGCCTTCCCAGACAGAATTTTGTTCTGAGGAGTAAATAGATCAATGTTTTAGGTGCTTGTAGTGATGGCAATTTATGCTAAGAAACTTAACAAGATCTGCAAGTGTATTGTTTTACTTGCGATTCGTTTGAGATAATTTTGAGCACTTTGCCGGGCTTTCTTTTGTTTAAATATCCAATGTGGCCCTGTTTAATTTGATTTGATTGAGAATTGACATATAGGTGCCAAGGTATGAACTGGGCAACTTTATTGGTCCCACCATATTATCGGATGTCAGAGTTGAGATGGAATGCTACAAGGTAGCTTGATATGTGTGGAAATGGAACTTCCATATTTCGCTGTATAGAATAGATATGAAACTTGACAATACTTGATCTTTGTCTGTGCAGGAGGAAATTTCTGGCCCATTGCTACTTTGCATGGAGGTTGGTGTATCATCCCGACAATTTTCATTCTACCAATGCACCTACTATGGAAATTTGATGCAATGATTTTCTTTTTGTGCCGTGTACTCAGGCTGACAGTTTAGAGGAGGCCATAAACCTCGTTAATAGAAACAAGTATGTCCCACACTTATCTTGAGCACTGTAATAAGTTTTTAAGTTATTTTAGCATTGTGTTTTCATTTTGTACTTAACCTGCTCTCTCCGAGCAGGTATAGGAGTGGAGCTTCCATATTCACTACATCTGCTGCAGCTGCTAGTAAATTCCAGAGTGAGATTGAGGCTGGGCAGGTAGGACAACACTTCTTAGCATGTCCTTTGACTTGTGCAACAATAGCACAGATGCTTTAAAATTGTCTAGACCCTAAGGCCCAAACTGCTTGAATTATGTTTGCAAACTGCAAAACAGTGACAGTCTTCTAAAAAAAATTTTTTACTATATGTCGATGTTTGATGCTAGTTTTCTGTTATCCAATGGTGTAAAGATATTTGTACCCTTCATAATCTGGTTTACATGTCATATTTGCCATTGCTGAATTTTATTTTTTTTCTTCTTCTATACTATAAATTACTGACAAACTCTGTTTAATCCAGGTTGGCATAAATGTTCCTGTTGCGGCTCCGTTGCCCTTTTTCTCCTCTAACGGCTCCAAGGCATCTTTTGCTGGAGATCTCAATTTGTACGGTAATAAATCTTTACTGAGAAATGAGAACATTCTATATAGCTTCTTTCTGCTATACAAGCAGTTTAATACCCATGTTATCAATCCTAACCAACCAGTACATCACCGATTGGCGAAGACCTGTATAATTGACATCTATATCTGTTTCAGGGATTTCTCTCTTCGATACCAGATTATTTTGGATATCTGGGACTTTTTTCTTGTGGTTTGTAGTAATGCCGGCTGTCCAAAGGTTTAAGTCGAATGAACTTCAAACAAAATAACTGACCGCAGGAGCAAAAACTAATTCAATTTGTCTGCAAAATCTTCCTTTGCTCTTTCTTCCGTCTTGCCAATTACAATTTTGAAACAATGACTAACAGCAGCCTTCAAAAGCAAGATCTATCGAGATAACTAGAAATATGTTGATAGTTTAGGTACTGATTAACGGATGCATGACACAGGTTTTCCTGGACATGTCTGGATCTAAGAAGCACGGACAGTCGGACATACTCCTAGGGTAAACGAATCCGTATCCCGGATATATCGGATACTGATACGTGAAAATAGGTATCCGAATATTTCATTATTTTTTCTGAGTCGGATACATTTTCCGATACGCTTGGACACGTTTTCCGATATGCTCCGGCACATTTTCCGATACCCTCCGACGCGCTAGCGATACGTTTTGGGACACATGGGACAAAACACAATTTTTAAAACTTGAAACGGGGTAAAACTGTAATTTTTAAATCTAAATAGAATAATAAAGCAATACCCAACAAGGGGTAAAAAGTGTAATAAAATATATATTATATACTAGACAAATAAATATCGTTCTTCTCCTCCCAATTTTTATTCTCAGCTTCCTATCAAGGATCCCGCAACTTGTTAATGTCCGGACCTCCACTTTTCGGACCAAATTTTGACGACCCGAACCGTTAGATGTGTTTAAAACGTGTTTTTAAGGTCCAACGCAAGGATTTGGCAAAAAAAAAATACCCGGAAGGGCTTGATCGGAGCAGTTTTTCATAAAAATGCACAATCAAGCCCTTCCGGGTATTTTTTTTTTTGTTGCTAAATCCTCGCGATGGACCTTAAAAACATGTTTTAAACACATCTAACGGTTCGGATTGTCGAAATTTGGTCCGGAAAGTGAGGTTCGGACGTTAGGTCCGGATTTAGTGGGTATGGATAGGAAGCTCACTGTATAGTATAGTATATATATATATATATATATATATATATATATATATATATATATAATATTATATAACGTATCCCCCACGTGACCTAGTTTTTGGAAAATTACATATCCACGGCGTGTCGTGTTCATATCCTGTGTCCGTCTGCGTGCTTCTTAGGTCTGGATAGAGGGTCTCTCGTATTTGTTTACGTGTATGTTAGAATCGTGTGAATACCTTTGGACTAATGTTCCGGATTTCCACTGTGAATGGGTTTGCTTTGCTGTCTGTGAGTGACTTAGTGGTGGGCATTAGCTAGTGAAAACGCTTCTTGCCGTCTTCGATCTTCACAGTTGGATGATGGTAATATTGATTGGTTAACTGAATAATCATGCTTTCATTTCTTTGTTAAAGCCTAAATACCTCTGCATTAATACAATACCAGCGCAAACATATATTCATCGATGTAAACATTAGCCGTCATATAAGGCTAAATATTGTGAAGATTGCATAAAACTACAATAATTTACAATATGGTATGCAGTTTGATACACTTTTGAGAACTTTGGCTTGCATATGTGTTGCAGAATTTTAAAGCTTAATTGGGTGGTAATGTTTCTAGCAGGCAAGGCTGGACTACACTTCTACACCCAGGTCAAAACAGTGACTCGACAGTGGCAGGATTTTCCTAGCAGTGATGGTGTATCCTTGGGAAATACAGAATCCTTGGCGTTTACAACTTCTGATGAATCACAACAAATCTTAGACGCTTAAATCATCATCTTTTTATTGTTTTTGTTCCTTCAGTTTTATTTTTTTGATATTTGTAGCTGTATTTACCTATCTTTTCTTTTTTTCTTTTGTGTATTGTACGAACCCTTCAATGATTCATCGACTCTTTCCTGGTCTCTGTCGTTTTCTCTTTATATTTTCTCCCCTTTTTTTCCTCTCTTTTTTTATTTGTGTACTTTAGTGCCTGTTTCGTAACCTTGTTGATGATTTGCTTATTTCGGGTCTAAATCATTGCTGATTGTGTTTTGATCGATTGATTCGAACTCAAATAAATAAATTGAACAAACAAGCATGAAATAACAAACATGCCCTTATTTGGGACCTCTTCAGTACTTTCTACTCTAGTAGCAAAAGTTACGGATTTTCATCAACATGAGTTTTCTTGTGCAGCTAGTTTTCCTTCTAATCTGAACCTGAAAATGATACACTTCGCAACACGACGTTTGTAAGGTTTAGCTTCGTTTTCTTAATCTGGTTGGCATTGACTCATGATCCTTTCCCCCACCTTTTTGCTCTTGTTATGATATGAAAGTCACGGTCTCAATACACTTAAACGAAGTTACACAATCGGTAGTTCAAGTATCATGGTATAACAACCTCGAACCTCGAACAACTAGCTACGCCTAAACTCCAAATGCCAATTCTATCCAATCCTTTCTTTTGAAGCCAACCTGAAAATAATTGGAAAGTATAGAATGTGATGAGAATAAAAGCGCTAAAAAATAACCTTGACCAAACAACAATGATAATGGTGTCAAATTACTCATCCAAATAAGGGAAGAAGAATTCCTGCCGTGCACGTAGTGCATGGCACCGTGTGGTGCGAGGCATCTAGCTATCCTTTGCAAAAATGCATGGCTCAGATTTACCCCTAGCTCCATGTAAATTCAAATCGTCCATTGCTTGGATTAAATCTGAGCCGTGCATTTTCGCAATGGACGGTAAGATCCCCGCACCACACAGTGATGTGCACCATGTGCACAGCAGGGACCCCTGTAGACACCCCAATTTGGACCTTCCAAATACCCTTAAGGAGTAGCCAGTAGGTTGATATGGATCAAAACGTGCCTCGAAAGTTCTGAACAATGTGATTTGCACTCAAAACGCAAATGAAATCTTTTCAAAACAAACCCTAGTAGTGTACACTAACTTGTAGTACATTCTTAATCGATATATAATGTCTCACTCCATTTTAAAATGAGGGAGTTACGAGCCTTTTTCCAAAAACGACTTCTTTCCCGATCATTTGAGGGTAAAATAGTCATATATTTGGATGTACAAATTATTTTGGATCCAAACCACTTGGATTTAGAAAGTAGACTTAGCAAGCTTTCCAACGCAGAGTTTGGCCTATTGGGCAGTGATATTGCAACCTAGAGGGGGGGTGAATACGTTGAACTCCTATTTTAATCCTTTTTGGAAAACTCAAAATGAATATGTTACTACTAAACAAATTAAGAGCTAAATAAGAAAATGGAGACGAAGGATTTTTATAGTGGTTCAGCAAATTGCTTAATCCACTCTTCAATGAGGTTCCCGTGAACACTCACTGGTATCCACTATGCTCAGTACTAACTCCGATGTTGGTTTTCATAGAAGCCAACACTTCTCTTACAAGACACAATTTGCTTCACTCAAATCTCAAACTCTGGTACACTCAGACCAGACACTTCAACTCCTCCATCTACTGGTACACACAGACCAGTTAACTTATAATCACGCAAAATAAACAAAGACCTAATCCTAACTGAAACACAGTGAATAAGGTTCTCTTTCTCACGAGGAAGGATATATGAAAATACTAAAGTGAAATTAACTCTCAATCTGAAGATTTGCTCGAAACTTGCTTTGTTTGAATATTTCTATGAAAGACTTCGTTCTTCAATACTGATGAAGAGACTCCATTAAATAATCACGAGAGAGATCTTAAAAAATCTTCAAGAAGCTGTTCCAACGTTCATAGCAATTACTCCAGCGTATACTCCTTTACGTCTTCTTGATCTGTAGAGTTAAATGCCAAGATTTCTTGTGCTAAAAAAGTCAATAAAGAAAGCCAACATATATTAGCACGAAAGCTAATTTAAAGGGAATCAAATGTGTACACACAAGTCAATTTGCAATTTACTGCAAGTTTACAAAGATTTTCCAATCTAAAAGTCGGCTGAATCCTGCAAAATTCAAATTGAGCCGGGCAAAATATAAATACATGTCTAGGATCATATTTGAAGAAAGTTGGGGCAAAAAATCTATAAGCAATTAATGTGGTCCCATGTACAAAATCTAGAGAGAGAGAGAGAGAGTAGAAAAACATAGTACAAGCAGACAACACGAGACACTCTGTTTTTAGTTACTTCATGCGGGATCCCTACATGGAACCCACCAGGGTACCCGGTTGGGTACTTCACATGCTAAGCCGCCTAGTACTCTTTCAAGGCCATCATTCTTTCAAGGCCACTTTTGGAGCAAAGGACCTACTGGGTTAGAAAGCCCAAATAAGATTGTAAGGCCCAAAAAAACCTGCACTTTTTGAAATTATCTTAGCCCGACAACTTTACAAGTTATATAAAACACAAAACTTATCCTCTCAAACCACAAATTTTAAACACACAAAATTTTCCCAACATAAGTTACAGAAATTCATTCAGGCATCATCAAAATAAATTACCTAACAATCTCCGCCTTTTTGATGATGTCACAAAAAAGGTGCACAATGAATTTAAGCAACAGACGAGTTCAAAAAGTTTTGGCATACGAACTACTAGGAGTAGGATATAAAACATGTAAAAACATTAAGGACTAAAAAACATGAAATGTGGGTCATTGGTTCATCCATCCACATCATAAAGCATATTTCTCCCCCTGTGACATGATAAAAAACAAAATAGATGTGATAGTGGCAAGGGGTAAAAGGGCTAAGGATGAGGAGGTGGAGGCGGTGGCAGATAGGCACGAAGAAGGGTAATGATGGTTTGCATGGTTTCACAGAGATGAGTATACTGATTACGAGTATCTAACTGATATGCATCAATTTTTTCTTCCAAACGACGTTGGTTGGCGATTACAGTAGCATAGTCCAAGCGCTCCCCCTGAGTATCCGATCGATGTATTTCTTGAGGAGGTATCTGAGATGATCCAATATCTCTTGGAGTAGCCATGGTACTAAACCGAGAAAAACCAAGATGGTGTTGCTCCCCCTGAGTATTAGCCACTTCCCTTAGACCATTCAAATTCTCCCCCGGAATTCGTGCAGCAGTAATTTGAGCACGTTTTTTTCTCTTAAAAAAGGGCAGCCTCATTTGGGAGACGGATGATTCACTGATAGGGCGTTTCAACGGCTGTTGAGGCTCTTTCTCTAATGAGACTCCAAATTTCGTAAATACTTTGGTCAAAAGGGCACCAAAAGGAAGAGACCTAAGGGTACTGCGTCCAGTATCAGCCATTTCTTCCATCAAGATAAAAGGTAGAGATAGTGCCTCCTTATTGACAATCTTATAGAGGACATAGCTCTGAAATGGAGTAAGATCTTCATAGTGTCCGTCTTTGGGAACCACATTCTCAGCTAAAAAACGATTAAGCACTCGATATTTGGGAAGTAAGTCATTAGAATGCAAAGTACCACGAAATGACGAATCCCCTGTAAGAGTTGCATAAAAAGCATTTTCATCCACCTTATTACGTAAATCCTCAGGATCCGAAAAGTAGATAAACAATCACCTAGTGGTATCCCCAAAATTTCAGCAAATGTTCTAGCATTAAGCAAGATTGTTTTCCCTTTGACATAAGAGCCCAAGAAATAGCCATGTTGTGGATCGTCTATAACTGATAGATTGGCATAAAAATACCTGACGAGTTCGATGTAAACTGGTGAGGGAAGATCAAGAAGGCCATCCCATTTCATGGGTTGTAAGAAATCATGAAGCAGATAGTTGTAATTAGGCCCCAAAACCACTCGCCGACCCGTGATAATCGACCGCGTCTTGAAATCGTTCCAACGCTCCGAATCGCTAAAGCTCCGGAAAAGCACGGCATCAAATCTTGCAGGACAAATTGGTATGGGTTCATGCGAGGTACCATCGCCAGCGGGACTCTCCGAATTAGCAGTACGCTTTGATTTTCTAGGCATTTTTTAAAGGAGAGTGACGGGTGAGGAAGAGGAAAGCCGAATTTTGGAAGTCGGATGAGGCTCTGTAGATGACAACGGGTTTGGTTAGGAAGTGAAACACAAAGAACACAGTGGGTCGAGATGTGGTAGTGCTGAGGTTGAAACTGATGAAATTTGAGATGAGAAGAAGTGATTTTGGTTTAGAATGGAGAGTGAAAAGTTAGGGTTTTGACTATGACAAGAAGCTGTCGGTGGGGAAGAAGAGATGCGGATGGGATGAAATAAGATAAAAATAAAATATGACCCTATTATTATTTTGTTATGAACGGGAACTTGGCTGGGAACCCGGGAGGGATCCCTAGTGGGTACCCGGTTCCTTTTTCTTTTCTTTTTTTTTTAAAGAAAAACATTAAGAAATGCAACATACTGGCTAGGAAAAACACACATCACCCCTTTTTTTTTTTTAAATAAAAATGCAGTGCACTATTTTTACGGATTATGAATATAGTACTAAAGTGTAACTAGAACAAGCTTTGAAGAAAAAGAAAAAAAAATTAAAAAGAAGACATAAAATTAGGCTATAAACAAAAAAAAAATGTAATAAGTAGAGATAGAAATGTTACTCAATGAATTGGAAGATCTCCAATTCCAATTTGCCTACTGAGATTGAGAAATTGTTCCTCTCCAAGAGGCTTTGTCAAACCATTTCAAAAAAAAAAGAGGCTTTGTCAAAATGTCTGCCAATTGTTCATCGGTGCGAACATATTCCAATTTAACCGTTCCTTTTCCCACTTGTTCGCGAAGGAAATGGTGTTGAATATCGATGTGCTTTGTTCGCGAGTGAAGCACAGGATTTTTTGAGATGTTAATGGCACTAGTATTGTCACAAAAAATTGAGACAGTGCCAATGTCTTCTCTATAATCTTGCAACACTTGTTTCATCCATATGATTTTAGCGACGCTACTTCCGGCCGCAATGTATTCGGCTTCGGCAGTTGACAAGTACACGGAGTTCTGTTTTTTGCTCATCCACGAGACAAGGCAATTTCCTGCAAAAAAGCAATTTTCACTTGTACTTTTGTGATCCGTTTTACTTCCTGCAAAATCGGCGTCAGTATATGCAATGATCTTAAAAGTAGTATCTTTAGGAAACCAAAGGCCTAAATCAATGGTGCCTTAGGCCTTTAAGATACTTCAAAATATTTTTCACTGCTTTCAAATGAGATTCTTTAGGATCGGCTTGAAATCTAGCACATATTCCAACACTTAAAGAATATCGGGTCTACTAGCAGTTAAGTAGAGTAATCCACCAATCATACCTCGATATACCTTTTGATCTACTGTCTTACCAGATTCGTCTTTGTCGAGTTTGACGGCTTGACCCATTGGAATTTTCTTTTCTTTACAATCAGTCATACCATATTTCTTAAGGAGCTCCCTGGTATACTTGGATTGACTCATGAAGATTCCCTCATCAGTCTGCTTGATTTGTAGGCCAAGAAAGAATTTTAGCTCACCAATCATACTCATTTCGAACTCACTTTGCATAGTTTTAGCAAAGTCCTTACACAATACATTGTTAGTGGAACCAAAGATAATATCGTCAACATATATTTGAACAAGCAGAATATCATCTTTTACCCTTTTAATGAATAAGGTAGTATCAGCTACACCACATGTAAACCCTTTTTCAATTAGGTAACCACTAAGTCTTTCATACCAAGCTCTAGGGGCTTGTTTAAGACCATACAAAGCTTTATCAAGTCTAAAAACATGATCAGGACAATGAGCATCAACAAACCTAGGAGGTTGTTCAACATAGACTTCTTCATTCACATAGCCATTCAAGAAAGCACTTTTAACTTCCATTTGATATAAAGCAAAGTTCTTATAACAAGCAAAGGCTAATAACATGCGAATAGATTCTAATCGTGCAACGGGTGCAAATGTTTCCTCATAATCTATTCCTTCCTCTTGATTATATCCTTGAGCAACAAGTCTAGCCTTATTTTTAGTGATTATACCTTTATCATCTAACTTGTTCTTAAAAACCCACTTAGTACCAATAATAGGATGATCATTAGGACGGGGAACTAAATGCCACACATTGTTTCTTTCAAACTGATTTAACTCTCCTTGCATGGCTAACACCCATGATTCGTCCTTTTCAGCTTGATCAAAATTCTTAGGCTCTATTTGAGAGACAAATGCAAGATGTGAACAAATATTAGCATGAGAGCGAGTGATAACACCGGAATTTGGATCTCCAATAATTTGGTCACTAGGGTGATACAAGCGCATTCTAGGAGATTTTTCTGTCTTAGCATTATCAAGCACATCATTATACGAAATCATTGGAAACACATCATCATCGTCATCAAAATTATGAACTATATGATCATTGCTACTAATTTCATCAAAAGTCACATTGGCAGATTCTTCAACAACTAGAGTTCTTTTATTAAAAACCCTATATGCTCTGCTAGATGAGGAGTATCCTAGAAATATGCCAATGTCAGAACGAGAATAAAATTTACCAATATCCTTATTTGTATTTAAAATATAACACTTGCATCCAAACGCTTTAAAATAAGCGACGTTTGGTTTCTTACCAAACCACAATTCATATGCAGTTTTATGAAGAATAGATCTCAAGAATATACGATTACCAATGTAGCAAGCAATGTGAACTGCTTCAGCCCAAAAGTAGAAAGGTAGCTTATTTTCCTTCAACATTGTTCTGGCCATTTCTTGTAGTAGAAATCTATTTTTTCTCTTTGCTACTCCATTTTGTTGTGGAGTTCTTGGGGCTGAGAATTGATGTTGTATGCCATTCTTGTCACAATATGACTCAAACTTAGAATAGTAAAATTCTTTTCCATGATCGCTTCTGATTTTGAGAACTTCATGACCCTGTTCTTTTTGGATTCTAGTAACAATCTTTACAAAGTGGGTAAAAGCCTCATTTTTGTGAGTAAGAAAACTTACCCAAGTAAATCTAGAAAAGTCATCAACCATAGTAAGAAAATACTTCTTGCCTCCAATACTAGTAGTCCTTGTAGGACCAACGAGATCCATGTGTATTAATTCTAATGGTTTGGAAGTGGAAACAACATTGACGGGTTTGAAAGACCGTTTAATTTGTTTCCCTAATTGACATGCCTCACAAACCTTATCTTTTGAAAAATCAAGTTTCGGAATACCTTTCACAAGGTCTTTTTGAGAAATTTGTTTTAATAGTTTCATGTTAGCATGTTCAAGTCTTCTATGCCATAACCAACTTTCGTTTTCAAAACCTGCAAGACATTTGTCACTAGTTTTTGAAATCTCACTTATGTCAACGACATATGTGTTAGCTCGTTTTCCAATGAAAACAATTTCATTAGTGACCTTATCTTGAACTTCACAATGGTTTGAGTAAAAAACAACTCGGTTTCCCTTATCACAAAGTTGGCTAATACGAAGAAGACTATGTTTCAAGCCATCAACTAGATACACATTTTCAATGCAAGAATTACTAGTGATTCCAATCGTACCTTTACCGACGATTTCACCTTTACTGTTGTCCCCAAAAGTGACTGTTCCACCATTATGTTTGGATAGTAGAGAGAATCTCTCTTTTTCTCCAGTCATGTCTTGAGCATCCATTGTCTAGATACCACATAGAGTCATGTACTTTTGCTTTCAATCCCATAGTTTCTGCAAAATAGTACTTGCTTTTTGGTACCCATCTTAATTTGGGTCCTTGATCATTAGTATTCCTTTTGGAACAATTTATTGAAATATGACCTTTTTCAGAACAATAGCACGTGATATTTTGAAAAGATTTTCTAGTCACAAAAGAATCAGAAAGTCTTTTCTTAGCAAGATTAGTCACAAAAGATGGATCATATCCAATGCCGCTTCGATCTCCAAACCATTTTTGTTTTCCAAGTAAAGTACTCAGATTTTTTTATCCGAGATTGAATCTTTCCAATTCAATATTCTTTTGTTTCAAGTCATTTTCAAGACAAGAAATTTTTTCGATCAAAATGCGATTTTCATTTTTTAGTGAAGCAACCTCCTTTTTAAAAATGCTATTTTTTAAACTGATGTTTATTGACTCATTATACAAGTTTTCAAAGGCAGCATAAATATCATCATCAATTTAACCCTCATGATCATCATGCTCATCATCAATCGAAGCGATAAATCCAAATTCACTTACATCGGAGTCGGAGATATCCAACTCATCGTCCTCATCATCCCAAGTTGCAGCAAAGGCCTTTTTTCCTTTGTTTTGTTTCACTCGGCAGTTGGCGGCTATATGACCAAGTTTATCACAGTTGAAGCATCTTCTATCCTCTTCTTTGTTGTTGTTTTTTCTTTCTCTGTCCCCTTGATCTTGTTTTCTAAACTCTTTCCTTTTTATGAATTTTTTGAATCTGTGGGTTAAGAGCGCCATTTCTTCGTCTTCTTCAGATTCTTCATCCTTGCTAGTAGCTTGTAGTGCAATACCCTTTTGGGGTTTCTCATCTTCTTCCTCTGTTAGTACCATCTCATGAGTGATAAGTGATCCAATCAGTTGCTCGACCGAAAGAGTTTTGAGATCTTTTGCTTCTTCAATAGCTGTGACTTTTGGTCTCCACCTTTTTGGTACTGCCTGCAAAATCTTTCTAACAATCTCCACAGAGGGAGTTTCTCGACCAAGTGATGTTAGACCATTCACAATATTTGTAAAGCGAGTATACATTTCAAAAATGGTTTCATCAGGTTTCATTTTGAACATCTCATACTTGTGCATAAGTGTACTAATCTTAGAATCTTTCACCTGACTTGTACCTTCATGTAGACACCCCAATTTTAATCCCTGTGCATCCCCAATGATGAAAAGGACGCGTGAAATGTACCTTGGAACGGTTACTTGAAACGGATGGATCAAAAGAACCAAAAACCCAAACCCACCTGAACCGTACGGCCTGAATCCCATAACCGTACGGCTTGAAACTCCATTTGCACCGTGCGGTGTTGCCTTGTGCACCGTACGGCACACCTTTGATGCCGTACAGCACCCATGTCCCATCAATAGGATTCCTGGGAAGCTCCAGCAGCTCAGAGCGATGATGATATTCGTCCAATGATGATATTCGTCCAAATGATGATATTCGGCAATGATGCTGGCTCACCTTCGTCTATAAAATCCCAACCCCATCCAACGATTTCGAGAGCTCAAGGAGAGGATATCGAAAGAAAAAAACCGAAATTCCTCCCATACGAATTAGTCAAAAAATCCCAGTGATACCGCTACCCTTTCTAAAAACCCGTTGCTATACTCATATTCATTCACAAACCAAACCCCCTCCTTCACATAAACCCAGAAGCCCAGTAGCTACTTTTCGCAGCCAATCAATCCCGATTTAAATCGTTCGATTCTGTTTCAAGGTACAACATCTGTGTTCAAGTCGTAGCAATATTCTGAGGGGAGCCTCCATAGGGCTCGAGGAGAGCTCTGTAGCTCTTCCTTGAGTCCAAACGGAGACATTTCAATAAAGTTCAAAGCCTCTCGGGTAAGCATCACGCGGCATCATCCATTGTCGTGGGATGTCATCCCTGAAAACGAGGTACATTCCTTCATCAAAACCATTTCCTAAACCTGTTTTGATCAACAAACAGTGTGGTTTTTACACCGAAAACAAAGTTGGTTTCAATCGGATAAAAATGAGAATTTTTGAAAAATACATTGCACAGAGACGCCGTACGGCATCCTTGTGGCACCGCGCGGTGTAAGTTTGGACACCGTACGGTGTCACTGGAAAAATATTTTTGATGCTCTGTTTCTGAAACCCGATGCTCTGTTTTTTGGTAAAAACCAGTGGGTTAAATTGCGGTTAACCCCATTTACTTCACATTTTTGCACTTAACCCCTCCGCTTAGCTAATTTTCTCGCATTTATGTACTTGATTGAGTATTGCGTGATTTGTTATCATTATTTGTTCCCTTTAAGCATGTTGTTTCTTGATATATTGTTTATGTGAAATAAGGTTTTCATTAAAATCTTTTCAAAGAATAATCCCACAAAGATTTAGTAGAGACCGAAAAATTCCGGGCACGCGGGGTGCATTTTTGAAACAAAACCTTCCCCGTGGGTAACCTGGCTCCCGAACCCAAATCTCTATTTTTCGCAGATCAAACCCTTTTTCAGCGGCATAAGAGTCATTATTTTTTTTAAACGGTTTCTCGGGTACCTAACATTTTCCTGAAATTAAACCCCGGGTGGCGACTCTAAATTTTTCCTTTTTCCCGGATCGCCCTTTTTCACAAACACAACAAAAACACGTGGAAACAGCCCGCGATGGACGTCCACACTTCATTAGTAACTTCTAATGTATCCCATATTCTTTGGCCGTTTTACAGACATAAACCTTATTATACTCATCTGGACTAAGCCCGCAAAATAAAGCATTCATGGCTCTAGAATTCAGAGTATATTTTTATTTTTCATCATTACTCCATTTAGATTTGGGTTTCTCAGAAGTAATACCTTCAGTGGTGATAGTAGGCTTTGTGTATCCTTCTTCCACGATTGTCCATAGATCAAACTCCATTGACTCAATAAAAAATCTCATTCTGTTTTTCCAATAGCTATAGTGAGTTCCGTTGAATAGTGGCGGTCTTCCAGTTCCAGCTCCCTCCATTTGACTTGTGCCATTGGTTGCCATAGGATCTCCTTCAGGTTGTTAGACCTTTTGAACGAAGGCTCCAAGCTCTGATACCAATTGATATTGCAACCTAGAGGGGGGTGAATAGGTTGAACTCCTGTTTTAATCCTTTTTGGAAAACTCAAAATGAATATGTTACTAATAAACAAATTAAGAGCTGAATAAGAAAATGGAGACGAAGGATTTTTATAGTGGTTCAGCAAATTGCTTAATCCACTCTTCAATGAGGTTCCCGTGAACACTCACGGGTATCCACTATGCTCAGTACTAACTCCGATGTTGGTTTTCATAGAAGCCAACACTTCTCTTACAAGACACAATTTGCTTCACTCAAATCTCAAACTCTGGTACACTCAGACCAGACACTTCAACTCCTCCATCTACTGGTACACGCAGACCAGTTAACTTATAATCACGCAAAATAAACAAAGACCTAATCCTAACTGAAACACAGTGAATAAGGTTCTCTTTCTCACAAGGAAGGATATGTGATGTGGTTTGAATATGTGCAATACAAGTGTGGCTTCAAACACTACATAGAGTAATATGAAAATACTAAAGTGAAATTAACTCTCAATCTGAAGATTTGCTCGAAACTTGCTTTGTTTGAATATTTCTCTGAAAGACTTTGTTCTTCAATATTGATGAAGAGACTCCATTAAATAATCACGAGAGAGATCTTAAAAAATCTTCAAGAAGCTGTTCCAACGTTCATAGCAATTACTCCAGCGTATACTCCTTTACGGCTTCTTGATCTGTAGAGTTAAATGCCAAGATTTCTTGTGCTAAAAAAGTCAATAAAGAAAGCCAACATATATTAGCACGAAAGCTAATTTAAAGGGAATCAAATGTGTACACACAAGTCAATTTGCAATTTACTGCAAGTTTACTCTAGAAAGATTTTCCAATCTAAAAGTCGGCTGAATCCTGCAAAATTCAAATTGAGCCGGACAAATTATAAATACATGTCTAGGATCATATTTGATGGAAGTTGGGGCAAAAAATCTATAAGCAATTAATGTGGTCCCATGTACAAAATCTAGAGAGAGAGAGTAGAAAAACATAGTACAAGCAGACAACACGAGACACTCTGTTTTTAGTTACTTCAAGCGGGATCCCTACAGGGAACCCACCAGGGTACCCGGTTGGGTACTTCACATGCTAAGCCGCCTAGTACTCTTTCAAGGCCATCATTCTTTCAAGGCCACTTTTGGAGCAAAGGACCTACTGGGTTAGAAAGCCCAAATAAGATTGTAAGGCCCAAAAAATCCTGCACTTTGAAATTATCTTAGCCCGACAACTTTACAAGTTATATAAAACACAAAACTTATGCACTCAACCACAAATTTTAAACACACAAAATTTTCCCAACATAAGTTACAGAAATTCATTCAAGCATCATCAAAATAAATTACCTAATAGGCAGTCCGCCTGTGGCCGTACAACAATCACCCAATGCCGTACATCAATCAATGACTTCCACCACCTTTTTTACCACTTAAACTGCCATACGGTAGTACCCCAATGCCATACGGTAGTACCCCAATGCCATATGGTGGTACTCTAATGCCGTATGGTGGTGAAAATTTTCGTCAAAAATGTCAGGCACAAGTGGCAATAAATTGAAGGCCGACTTTCCTTCTTTTTTACTATGTTTTGCTTTGATTCCCAAGCATATTTTGCCCCCTATATAAGTCTCCATGGGGGGGGGGGGAATGAAGAGGAAGAAAAAATAAAGAATTGTTATAGGGTCCATTATAGCTTTTTATAACACCTCTAGTCCACCTAATGTTTTCATAACATCTCTAATCCACCAAACCACATTTTTTTTTCTCTTAGGTCCATTCTATTTTTTTACTAGACAAATGTACCCTTACATTAAATTTAATACATAATATACCTTTGCCGGAAAAGTCGCTGGCGCCGGAAAGTCTGCCGGAAAATCCGCCGGCGCCGGAGTCTGCCGGAAAAGTCGCCGGAAAATTGGACTTCGCCGGAAAAGTTCACCGGAAAAACCTGCCGGCGCCGGAAAAGTCACTAGAAAATTGGACTTCGCCGGAAAATTGACCGGCGCAGATGTGGTTATCTGAACTATGTCATTTTTTTTAAAAAGCTACTTAGGATCAGATGTGGTTATCTTGACTCGCAAGAGGTGGTTATCTGTACTCATAAGATGTGGTTATCTGGGCATATTTTTGTTTAAAAAACTTGGGATCAAGTCCTCAACCACCCAAGCACTACAAGGTAGCAACACAAACCCTCTGCTTTTAACATAAAACATTTATTAGAAATTTTACTGAAAATTGAATAAACAAAAAAAATCATTTTTTCAAAATGGAGGTGGTTATCCGGACTCAAAAGAGGTGGTTATCTAAACTCATAAGATGTGATTATCTGGACTTTATTTAAGATAACAGCATTTCAAAATGGATAATTAACCAACTCAAGTGATGACAAAGGCCATAACAAACCAATGCAAGAGTCAGATCTAACAAGGATAAAAAAAACTAAAAAATAAATAAAAATCAAGAGTAGCACCATTTCTACGCAAAGTAGGAATTGTTTCATCTTGTTTTACATGCCTGAAGAAGATATCAAGTGATGACAAAAAAAACCACTTTTTCAAAGTGGAGGTGGTTATCTAAACTCATAAGAGGTGGTTATCTGAACTCATAAGAGGTGGTTATCTGAACTAATAAAACAGAGTACATTCATCACAAACTCATCCAAACAACAGAAAAATGTAGAATCGCAATAATAAGTAGTACTAGTAAGCAAAGAAATAGATATGGATCTAGAATTCCAATCAAATCTAGACTAAGAACACCAATCCATAACAGATACGACTACTATATCGTATATCGTAAGCATAAACCCGCCGGAATGTTAGGAAAGTATTAGATGGACTGTAGATCTGAAATGTCCGGCCGATTTGAGGTGATGTTGACACCGATGGAGTTCACGAGGATGTGGGAGAGCGGATGGAGATCGGTTCCAGTGGTGGTGATGGTGATCGGCGGGGGTGGTGGTTCGGGATCTGATCCTGAAACGCCGGTTGCAGTGAACGGCGACGATGGTGGTAGTAATGGCGATCAATTTCGGTGGCGGTGATGGCGATCGATTCTGGTGGTGGTGATGGCGATCGGTTCTGGTGATCGGCGAGGGAAGAAGGCGACGAAGAGAAGTCGGATGGCGATCGGTTCCAGTGGTGGTGATGGCGATCGGCGGGGGTGGTGGTTCTGGATCTGATCCTGAAACGCCGGTTGCAGTGAACAGCGACGATGGTGGTAGTGATCGATTCCGGTGGCGGAGATGGCGATCGGTTCTGGTGATCGGCGAGGGAAGAAGGCGACGATCGGAAGTCGAGAGGGTCGGAGAGGGTCGGCGGGGGTGGTGTTTTTAGAGAGAGAGGGATGTGAAAGGACATCATAGTTGGGAGGAGCACCATATCTATATAAGTGGGGGTAGTTGGGTCTTTTGTTATTCTAGTGGATCTTATGTCTTAGAGAATATTTGGGTGGACCTTATACTCTAGGAAATTGCTATAGTGGACCCTATACCAACTCTCCCAAGAAAAAATGCCACATTTTCCAAGAGGGGAAGAGAAAAAGGAAAAGGAAAAGGAAGAAGAAGGAACAGAATTGGCACCCCATATTTTTGAGAAAAATCATTCCATACTACCATATCAAGCTTTCTAAATCAAAACACCCATTTCAGACCCATTTTTCAAGCTACCAGTCAAAGGAGCAGTCGTTCAAAGCCACAAAAAGGTGCAAGAAGGATACCCGTTCCGAAGTATCTCAAAGGTATAACATTGCTTAAGAAGTTATTATTCTGAGGGGCCATTGTGTTCAAACCAGTTCCCACAATGGTTTTGGACTCATTCGGTTTGCAAAGAAAAAACCTCTCGGCCATTGCTGTATGGTAATAGCCAATACCGTACGATAATGGCTATTAGAGGGATAATAATTTTTAGAGCCACTGAATCTTTGGTTTATTGGAAACTTAAAGGTACAAGGCAATCTACATATGTTTTGATTTGAAAATATCTCAACATGGGTGGTTTAACACACTTTGTGAAAGCTTAAGGTGTTTTTACAATCTTTGGAAAACATTAGCTTCATGAGATATGGTGCAATAGACTTCTTAATACCACAAAATCTACATATACTGGCTGTTTGAGTATTGTCAAAAAAATCCTCCATTACCGCACGGTTTTGCCCATGACCATACGGTAATGATTTGTGAAGAAAAAATTGAAATTCCATTTTCTAGGACAATAACAACATAGTAACTTTCGTTTAAAATGATTCTTGTGGTATTTTGGGTTTATGATGGTCATTAGAACTTATTCTGATTTTATACGAATTGTCCATGTTTATTGTTTCGTCATTTTGCATCCATGCATATTTGTATAGAATTCCCTTATTTATCGCTTCCTCCTCCCTTATGCAATAAATTATTTTCTAAGTAAAGACCGGTTCCATATCGGGTAAGTGGGGTGCCTTAAAGACCTTCCCTGCTCATAACCTGGCTCCCGAAGCCAAAATACATTATTTTCAATGGACCGAAGCCTTTTTCCAAATAAGAAGCATGGAAGTCACTCAAATTTTCATAAATGGTTTCTCAAGTAATAAATCATTTTCCAAAAAAAAAAGAACCCGGGTGGCGACTCTGAATTTTTGAATAACTTTGTTGGCATGTCCACAACCCCCTTCCCAAATAATAGGACTTCATACTCGGCTCCCCTGAGTATATGACTAGAGACTAGCCTTAGCCTGTACGATTATATCCGTGATTGGCCCACTTACATAATCGCACATATGGTAATTATATATTGACGAGATTTTGAGTCATATTTTTTCCCTAAGAAATTATGTGATTGGTCAAGTTGATGGAGTCATTTCCTAGAATTCTACTTTGATGGAAAGTAAAATAATCCTTTTATTTTACTATGGTGGTCGGCAGCTTATGTGTGGTGGTTGGTGGCTTGATCGACGGGTCTTTTTCAGAGTTGGCGTTAGGGTTTGATTTTGGTGGTTGGCCTGGGTCTGGCCATTCGTGGGCTGGGCTTGAACCCTTTAGATTGTATGATGATTTTGGGCTTTGCCCACAGATGCTTGGGCCTAGGCTGTTATATTTTGGGTTTTCAACTTTATGTTGACCCTTTCCCCCCTCCCCCTCCTCCCCCTTTCAATGCACCCTTATCGAATTTCATTAAAATTCTTCTTTTATCAAGCAAAAAAACAAAAATTCTTTTATTAGGAAACATGTCATCTCTCTGCCTATAAAAGAACACATAGTCTCCCATCAAATTATGACACTAATTTGTTGGTATAGAGGGCAAGAGAGAGAAACTTGTATTCCACCTAGGGCATAATGCTCTTGATAAATTATGGTAGCTATAATGAATTATTGAATCGCTAAAGTTCCACATTAATGCATTCAAGGTACGACGCTCTTAATTTATTTTTCGCATACTGATTGTATTATGATAATCATGATATAGTTCTAGACCCTGGCATAATGTAGTTTGTTAAATGTCTAACAACGTAAAGAATAATTTACATGTGGTATTAGAGCCAATGGTTTATGAACTTCATGATTTTCCGATGAAGTTAAGAAACAATTGGTTATGTTTTGGTTTCGGTTCGGTCTTATACCATGTGTGTAGACACTAAAATTTTGACGCGATTTAATCGCAGTCCAAATTAATTGAGACAAATAAAATTGCCTGGATTAATTAAAGTCAAAGCTGGTCAAAGCCTTCGAATAAATCTGGGCCCGCCAAAATTATGGGCTGAATCCATTTAAGCTACGGTGAAGGCCAAATTAAACTGGGCTAATTCAAATTAGCCAAATGGGCTCACGAAAATATGGGCTCAATCATGGACAAGAACGAAAGAGGATGGACAAACTTAACCAACAAAGTGGGTCATAAGTTTGGGCCAACCCAAAGATGTGGGCCCAGTCAAATTTTACTTGGTCAAAAGAACAATATTAATATATTTTATATATTATTATTATTTATTTTGACTTTATCTTTGTTTCCATAAAAAAGGAAGAGAATAATAAAATATCTTCTCTTAAAGGAAATAAAGATATCCTCTAAAGATCCTGCCATATTCACCACCCCTCTCCTTTGCCTATAAATAGAGGCTCATATGAAGGAGAAAGGACCTTTTGCTTGGCATTCTACAAGAGCTCTCAAGCACTCTCAAGAATTCAAACAATTCAAAAGTCATTCTCTCTCAAAGTTCTTCCCAAAAAAAATTCCACCCTCAACAACTTGCAAAGAATCATCAAACACTCAAACTACGTGCCGATTTCTTCGCAAATTTCTACCTGAAACCATTCAACAAACCAAAACTCTTGAAGGTTTTCGAAGGATTTCTTTGGAGTTTAAACCATTTTTCAAACCTTTGTTCTTCAGTTCATTCAACTTGAAGATTCAAAGAAAGTTACCGTTTGCGCGATTCAACAAGCATTCAAGCCGTTGGAACACCATCAAGTCCGGAGATCGAATCAGAGGATTTTGTTCTTTTCTTTGTTGAAATAACATTTATTAGAGAATTGTATCCCTCGCATTCAATTCAAAATCAATAGAAAAAAAAAAATTGTGCATCTTTTTCTTGTCTTAATTGCAGGACACGAATTTGTGTGTTACAAATTTGGCACGCCCAGTGGGACCTCACTACCTCTCATCTCTTTCTCCAAAATCAAGTTTTTCACAAATGGCTTCTAAGAAGATTGCAGTTGCTCCAATCAACAACAACATGAGCAAGAATGTTACTATTGCTACAAACAACAATAGCACTTCCACTGGCCCTGTGATGCGCAGCAAGGCAAAAGCAGACCCAGTCAAGTATGTCATGTCCAAACCTATCCTATTAGGGCGTTTAGCAAGGTGGTCTCTCCTCTTTAATGATGTTCTTTGATGGGGCTGCTAGATTGGAAGGGGCTGGAGCAGGTGTCATCTTTGTCTCTCCACAAAGGCAAATTTTGCTTATGCATTTACATTTAGCAAAAAATGTTCAAACAATGTTGTTAAGTATCAAGCTTTGATTCTTGGTCTCCAAATTGCTGCTGAAATGAAGATTCAAGACCTCGAGGTCTTTGGAGATTCCAAGCTAATAATAAATCAGCTCTGCAGAGAATATGAAGTGAAGAAAGATGACTTGATCCCATATTTCCAATATGCAAGTCACTTGCTGAAATTTTTTGAAGGAGTGACACTTGAGCATGTGCCACGAGAGGAGAATCGCATGGTGGATGCACTAGCTTACCTCGCAACAACTTTGGCATTACTAGAAAGAGAGAGTATCGATCTCCCTGTATGTGAGCGATGGGTAATACTCCAATTGTTGGATTGCCGCCTTGAAGAAGCAAATGCAATCACGGTCTTGCCAATTGAAGAGGAAGATTGGAGGGTGCCCCTGATCAACTACCTCCAGCATGGAAAGCTTCTAGATGACCGGATTGCCGCCTTGAAGAAGCAAATGCAATCACGGTCTTGCCAATTGAAGAGGAAGATTGAAGGGTGCCCCTGACAAACTATCTCCAGCATGGAAAGCTTCCAGATGACCGCTGACATAGGGCATAAATAAGACGTCGAGCTCCTCGTTTCATCTTTTTCAAAGAAACCCTCTATCGACGCTCGTTCAAAGAAGTCTTTCTCCGCTGCCTCGGAAAAGAGGAATCCCAACAAGTAATGGAGGAAGCCCACTCTGGAATTTGTGGACCTCATCAATCTGGACCAAAACTTCATTTTAGAGTAAAAAGGATGGGTTACTACTGGCCCACTATGGTCAAAGATTGCATGGATTACGCGAAGAGGTGTTGAGCCTGCCAATTCCACGCAAACTTCATCCACCAGCTACCAGAACCTTTTGCACCCTACAGTCGCATCGTGGCCATTTCATGCATGTGGATTGGATGCAGTAGGACCGCTTACCAAGTCCTCCGCTGGCCACTTGCACATTCTGGCTGCAACTGATTACTTCTCAAAATGGGCTGAAGCTATTCTGGTCAAAGAAGTGAAGAAAGAAAATGTTGTCGACTTCATCAAGTCGCATATCATCTATTGGTATGGAGTGTCACATCACATCATCACTAATAATGGAACACCCTTTGTCAAAAAGCTAATGGATAAGCTTTGTGAAAAGTTTGACTTCATGCAACGAACTTCCTCAATGTATAATGCACCTGCTAATGGGCTTGCAGAAGCATTTAACAAGACGCTGGGGAACCTCTTTAAGAAAGTGGTCACAAAGTCCAAGCGAGATTGGAATGAAAGAATTGAGGAAGCTCTTTAGGCGTACCAAACGACGCATAGGACTCCTACTCAAGCAAGTCCATACTCTCTTGTCTATGGTGTTGAAGTTGTTCTCCCATTAGAGCAACAAATTCCATCACTGAGAATAGCCATCCAGAAGGTTTGACTGATGAAGAAAATGCAAAACTCCGCCTCGCTGAGTTAAAAGCATTGGATGAGAAGAGACTGGAAGCCCAACAACAATTGGAGTGTTACCAAGCTTGAATCTCTAAAGCTTTTGACAAAAAGGTTAAGCCTCACTCCTTCAAATTTGGAGACTTAGTGCTTGCACTTCGAAGGCCCATTGTCACAACCAAACCTCAAGTCGGCAACAAATTTACCTCAAAATGGGATGGTCCATGTGGTGGTAGAAGTCTACACTGGCGGAGCATATAAGATAGCTGATGAACAAGGTTTCAGAATTAGCCCAATCAATGGAAAGTTCTTGAAGCACTACTACCCATGAGACTGCCAACTTCAGACCGCATGAGCCTAAACTGCATGATGCTCCTGGCTCGCATGAGCAAAAACTATGCATGGGCGGAAAAAAAAAAAAGAAAGCAAAGGTTTGCTTACCATCGAACTATGTTTTGACTTGATCCCTTTTAAGGTTACGTAGGCAGCTTGAGAATTTTTCTTGAGTTCAGTCCATCCAAAAAAAACATTCAACCAAAGTTACACTACTCCTGGCCCGCAAGAGAACAAACTGTGAACGGCTAAAGCATGGCATTGTTTGCTAAAAAAAATGAAATTAACATTCATTAAGAAAATAAAATAAGCCCATGAATGGAGGCAACAACTAAAAGCGATAAGAAGCAAAGAAAATATCTAAATCCAAGGGGTTTGCTTGATCTCTTCGCGTTCTTTCTCCAGCATGTTTTGCAATCTGCTCGCCACTTGAAGCTCCCCCTCTATAACCAATTGAGCTTGTTCGATGGCCATCCGCTCCTTCATAAGATGATCAATAGTGGCCTGCCTCTGTGATGCTTGCGCCTCAATCTCTTCAATTGATTTCCCTAGCTGCGCTGAACATGCCTCCAAATTACCCAACTCTTTTCTAAGTTGAATACATTTAGCATCAACGCTATTCCGCTCACGTCGCATGACCTGCACACTTTCCACATCTTTCTCCACAAAACCAAATTCTTGAGAAATTCAGTGAGAGATGCTTGTTAAGCGCTCCAATTGGAACGCGGAAGTCATGGAATTGCTGTACTATGCCTGTATAGAAATATACTTGGCAGCATTCCCCATATATGATTCAATACGCTTTTGTAGAGGAGAGTAGTCTACCCCAAGTAAAGCAAACTCCTTATAAAGCTCCTCGAATTTCGCCCGAAGTGAGGGAAGTTTCACAAAAGAGGCTCGATCGAGCAAAGTAAAAATGTTGTCAGCCAGCATGATAGCTGCTTGACGACGAACATCGCGAATTGCAATTGAGGTGTCAAATTTGATACCCCGATATCTGCAACCTTGTTGACATTAGGAAAGACCCTCAATTGACCTCCCAAAAGAGGAAGCCAGTCACCTTTGTCAAAAGAAAGCGGAGGATGAGAGCTTTTATTACTATCAGTTAAGTGCGGAACGGCGGATGCGACTTCATCCACATTTGCTTGCTGGCCTGATCTAGCTGCTAGGAGCTGCTAGGTCAAATATGTTCGGCCCTTGGATAGAATCGGTGCTGCCTTGGGGTTGCTCCACATTCTTCAAAGCCTCAAAATTCAAACAACTTCGCAACTAAAAATAAATTACAAAATTTAAACGGGGGGAGATAGAAGGAGTTCGAGAACAAGACAAACATGTAAACGTTGGGTGCTCAACCTACCTCACGGGGAAAAGATCGAGAAGAACTAAGAACACCGTCAAAGAAAGTTCCTGCATTGACTTGAGTAGTAAAAGGAGCAACAGGATGCATGCTCTTGGCCCTATCACTTGCAACATGCTTCCAACAACGATCACTATTTCTTTCAGTGCTCAATTGATCCTCAGTCCCATCCCCTTCCAATATCTCTATGGGCTGAGGGCGATGACGAGCATTTGGAAACAAGAATATTTGAGATTGAATAATGATAGGAGCAGGTAATTATCTAAAATTAAATGGCTACTATGCATTAAAAAAAAGAATGTGAAGTACCTGAGTTCTTTGGATTAGGCTTGCACCTTGGGACCTTTGGAGCATCATCCCTCGGAGAAGCAAGGCGCTTTTTGCTTTTTGAGCCACTCGCACTCCCAGAAAAGGTATTTGTATGCACCTTTGCCCACCATTCTTGATATGCCTCGGTAACAGGAATAGACCGACAATTAGCACGCTTTGGCAATTTTAACTTGCTCTGCGTATTCTCACGAACAAGAGATTCCCAATGCCTCACAATACTCTTCAAGTTGCCAGAATGAAGGTTGATTTTAAGCTTTCCTGATATGTCCTAAGAAAAATCAAATTGTCGGCTAAATCTGTGAGGGCTATAAGGTTCAATGACTCAAAGGGAACCACTTCGCAAATTCAAATACCCAAATCGGATACCGATAAGATATTCCATTTGCCAACCGCAAAGTTCACCGTCATCAATCAGTTCTGTGTGTTCACCCTCTCGTTAGGCGAACTGATCCATAGTCAGATTGTCGCACCTTTGAAATAGGTCGAACGCTTCAGACTCATCAAGATTCTTAGCCACCCTCTCACCGGCATATCTTACCATCCTTGGCTTTTGAGGCGCTGATTTGGGGTCACTACCAAAATATGTGTTAAAATATTCTCCTAGCCAAGCATAAACATAGTGCTCAAGAAAGACAGTGTCACACTTCCAAGGCTCAGATGAGTTTGCAATATCGTTCAACCCTCTGTAAACGCTGGAAAGTACCTGGATGGCAAGACTGAATATTTCACCCCGAGCCATCATAGAGGCCACCTTGAAGACCCCAGGTCTAATCACTTCACAACTCCCAATTGGCAAAACACACTTGCACAACCAACAAGCAAGAAAGGCTGTCAAAAACACAAGTTCTTTTTGTGTCTCCTTAACCCCCAAAACAGCAAAGACCTACTCCTGCTTGGCTGTTCGCAATTGAACAGAGCCAACGACACCGGTAAGATTGTTGGTTTTGGCAGGTCGTTGAGTCTTGTTTCGTGTGGTCTTCTTGGTTGATTTGCGATAAGAAATCTCCCCCCTAAACCAAAAGTTCACCCAAGCATCAACTCTCACTTCACCTTTCTTTGACTCTGCTAGGAGACGATGATAGGCAAAGAAGAGGTAACAGCAGTTCATTGGGAGGTACAACATGGAGTCCTTGTCAACGCCAATCATCGCTTCTGCACTTGGAACAACTTCGTCATACATTAAGCCACGGATGGGAAGTCCACCAAGCTGTTGCAAATCCCAAAGATTGACCTTTCGCCTGCAGAAGTGTGCAAGGTATTGGTAGACGAACTCCAAAACTAGCAGAAATATCGCATGACACTTGCAAGCCGATCATATGAAAATAAAAAAAGCATAGATTGCATCGTAAATCTTCTTCTTTCGCAACATTTCTTCATGTCGGCCCAATATTTCTTCTAGCCACTCCCAATACCCCTTGCCATATGAAGGCTCTGTGATATCTTTGAAAAAATTGCTCCAAGTAGCTTTTTTTTCCTTGGGACTTGCGCACAAGGATGGAAAATGGAGTAAATTGATCTCTTTCTTTATCATGATGAGATGACTGTAAAAGCAACACTTCAAAGTCAGACTGGCCTCTGATAATTTTACACTTTGTCTCAATAGCCCAATACGGTAGATGAAGAGTGGCACCAATTGGCTCGTACTGCAAAGCCCATTCACCAATGAAAGATGGTCGCACTGCCAAAGAAGTCCCATCTTCCACATTGTCAGTAGAATTGTCAAGGATAGTGACAAACCCAATCTTGAAACTCTTGAAGCAAGTCATACATGCCATGTAGGACAAATTCAAGAAAAGACCAAGGGATTTTCCTTACACAAATAAGATCACGGTAAAAGCAAAGGGAAGTGATTGGTCTATGGTCCCAAAGATGTGTAGAGGTGTCTGGATAACTACTCAAAGGCTAGCTCACCAGTCGCACTCTCCACAACGGTACGTGACCATCCCTTGCCAGGTGGCGTGGAGAAGTGTCTAGATAATTAGTCAAAGATTAGCCCTCTAGGCCCATTCTCCAAGAAAGTCAATCTAAACCACCTATGGTCTATGGGTGTGGTGAAGAGTCTAGATAACTAGTCAGCGACCAGCCCTCTAGGCGCATTCTCCAAGAAAGTCAATCTAAAACCACCTATGGTCTATGGGTGTGGGGAAGTGTCTAGATAACTAGTCAGAGACCAGCCCTCTAGACGCATTCTCCAAGAAAGTCAATCTAAACCATACGAAGTCAATCTAAACCACCTATGGTCTATGGGTGTGGAGAAGTGTCTAGATAACTAGTCAGAGACCAGCCCTCTAGGCGCATTCTCCAAGAAAGTCAATCTAAACCACCTATGGTCAGTGGGGCAGAGAAGTGTCTAGATAACTAGTCAGAGACCAGCCCTCTAGGCGCATTCTCCAAGAAAGTCAATCTAAACCACCTATTGCCTATGGGTGTGGAGAAGTGTCTAGATAACTAGTCAGAGACCAGAAGTGTCTAGATAACTCGTTAAAGACCAGCCCTCTAGGCGCATTCTCCAAGAAAGTCAATCTAGATCACCTATGGTCTATGAGTGTGGAGAAGTGTCTAGATAACTAGTCAGAGACCAGCCTTCTAGGCGCATTCTCCAAGAAAGTCAATCTAACCACCTATGGTCTATGGGTGTGAAGAAGTGTCGAGATAACTAGTCAATGACTAGCCCTCTAGGTGCATTCTCCAAGAAAGTCAATCTAACCACCAATGGTCGGTGGGTGCAGAGAAGTGTCGAGATAACTAGTCAATGACTAGCCCTCTAGGTGCATTCTCCAAGAAAGTCAATCTAACCACCAATGGTCTGTGGGTGCAGAGAAGTGTCGAGATAACTAGTCAATGACTAGCCCTCTAGGTGCATTCTCCAAGAAAGTCAATCTAACCACCAATGGTCTATGGGTGCAGAGAAGTGTCGAGATAACTAGTCAATGACTAGCCCTCTAGGTGCATTCTCCAAGAAGTCACATATGCAAGAAAGTAAGGTAACGCGAAGAGGGAAAATGTATTGGAATCATTGGAATCATTACCATTAGGAGAGCTGTCACGTGCAAATTCAGAGCCACACAACACATTGAAGAGGTTATTTGGTTGAGAGTCCTAAAGGAAGCTTAACAATTTATTTGGAAGAATAAATCATTGATTGATGTGGAAGTTTGTCTCCACACCACCAAAATTCATGTTTTCAACAGGAATATATACAACTTCCGTAATGGTTAAGTCGCTCCTATCAATTTTAAAAGAAAAAAGAATTGGATCGACCAATTCTATTCGGCATGACCACGGTATACAGCAAGCTTGTTCAAGCATTTAACAAAGAGAGAGAGAGAGAAGAGAAATAGCAAATTTTCTCTCCATGCATGAAGCGGTTTCGGAAAGAAGGTCCTTGGGCCAAGATCTTCTCCATGCGGACGGTTGATGGTTGTGTTCTTCCCTTTATGGGTGTAAAAAAATCAATTCCTCCTTTTATGAGTGTATCCCTCATTGGGATGGCCGGAGCATGTACATGACTTAAAAGGAAGGAACTATTGGCTACAAGGCAGCTTAATAAATGAGGAAAGAAACAAGAATTCCTAAAGCTAATGGGATTACACCGCTCACGGGCTTTACAAAAACATGGGTGCAAAGTTCCAGCTCTCACTCAAAGGACACCTAATCACACAAATTGACCACGGAATTATGGATGCATGGCCAAGTATCTCTCCAATTGGGTAAATATTCCCTGCACAATCACAAGAGAAATCAACCAAAATCTTGCCTATCCTAAGATGAGAAATACAGATGTCGTGTAAGGAGGGATTTCCACAAGAATTTCATGCATAAATTGGGAAACAAACCATCGAATTTTTTTCGGGAAACTGCATATCTATTGGAATGAAGCTTGGGCTATTACCTTTGGAAGAGATTTGCTGCCACGTTGTACACCTTTCACCCAAAAAAAAAGGTATATTTCGTGGATGATAAAAAAGGGGAAGAAAAATGATCTTTTCTATTTGTTTTACCCTATTCAAACAAATCAAAGTATTCAAGCTACATTGCCAACAGATGTGTTTTATTCGGGACGTCAAGGGAAAAAAGGAAAATAAAATAAAGAGAAGGTGGGTCGTGGCAAACCATTTTTGTGCCCATGATCCATCAAATGCAAACTTGTTATAAGCCCCACAAGTCTTTTGAGAAAATTCAAGCTACTTCAAGTCTCACTTACAATGCTAGCAAGCAAGCATCCACTTGAGCCTCAAAGTGGGGGCAATTTGTAGACACTAAAATTTTGACATGATTTAATCGCCGTCCAAATTAATTGAGACAAATAAAATTGTCTGGATTAATTAAAGTCAAAGCTGGTCAAAGCCTTCGAATAAATTTGGACCCGCCAAAATTATGGGCTCAATCCATTTAAGGTACAGTGAAGGCCAAATTAAAGTAGGCTAATTTAAATTAGTCAAATGGACTCACGAAAATATGGGTTCAATCATGGGCAGGAACGAAAGAGGATGGACCAACTTAACCAACGAAGTGGGTCATAAGTTTGGGCCAACCCAAAGATGTGGGCCCAGTCAAATTTTACTTGGTAAAAATAACAATATTAATATATTTTATATATTATTATTATTTATTTTTACCTTATCTTGTTTCCATAAAAAAAGGAAGAGAAGAATAAAATATCTTCTCTTAAAGGAAATAAAGACATCCTCTAAAGATCCTGCCATATTCACCACCCCTCTCCTTTGCCTATAAATAGAGGCTCATATGAAGGAGAAAGGACCTTCTGCTTGGCATTCTACAAGAGCTCTCAAGCACTCTCAAGAATCTACGCAATTCAAAAGTCATTCTCTCTCAAAGTTCTTCCCAAAAAAATCTCACACTCAACAACTTGCAAAGAATCATCAAACACTCAAACTACGTGCCGATTTCTTCGCAAGTTTCTACCTAAAACCATTCAACAAACCAAAACTCTTGAAGGTTTTCAAAGATCAATCTCTTTTCGAAGGATTTCTTTGGAGTTTAAACCATTTTTCAAACTTTGTTCTTCAGTTCATTCAACTCGAAGATTCAAAGAAAGTTACCGTTTGCGCGATTCAACAACAAGCATTCAAGCCGTTGGAACGCCATCAAGTCCGGAGATCGAATCAGAGGATTTTGTTCATTTCTTTGTTGAAAGAAAATTTATTAGAGAATTGTACCCCTCGCATTCAATTCAAAATCAATAGAAAATATATTTTGTGCATCTTTTTCTTGTCTTAATTGCAGGACACGAATTTGTGTTACAGTGTGAATTTAAATACATACAATGTGCTGTATTTTTGGACCCAACAGAGGTTGAAATTAACTATCTCACGCACTATTTTTAGGGGAAGACTTTGTTGTTTTATGTATCATGATGATGAAAGATAAGTTCACACTTTTCAAGTTTTGTTTTATGCGCTGCAGGGATATACATACCTTGTATGGATTATAAGAAATTATTGATTATGGTTTTACTTGACCTCACATATGCTATTTATAAGTTGTGTATGAGTACATACAAATCCAATAGCATGCTATTCTCATGCCTTATGATGGAAAGTTGGAAACCTATAAATGCTCTAATTGGAGAACTCAGTAAAGTCAATATTTATCCCTAACAAGTTATAGAAAAATTAGTTTCTTTTTATGGTTGGAAATCTATTATGTATGGATTCTCATTTAACTTTCAACTGGACCCTTATGTATATATACGGGGATTTTCCTATCCGGACTCCCGGATTGAAGGAAAATCCCTTCTTTTTTTTTTTTTGCAAATTGTTTTTGAAAAATCCGAGCAGTCCAATGTGTTCAAAAGGTGTTTTCCAAGGTCCACGAGAGAAATATTCAAAAAAGAATACCGGGAAGGGCTTGATCCAAGTAGTTTTGCGAAAAACTGCTTGGATCAAGCTCCTCCCAGTATTTTTTTTTGGAGATTTCCCGTGTGGACCCTTGAAAACTCCTTCTGAACACATTGGACGGCTCGGATCGTCAAAAAAATGCTCGGATCATGGAGGTCCGGAAGTCCGGAGTCCAGAGGAGAAGCTTACCCTATGTATATATATATATATATACGCCACGGATCCTATCAAGGATCCCGGATTGAAGGTTTTTGGGTGTTTTGGAGGTTTTAAAACATGAGTTTGCATGATCCGAATCGTCCAATGTGTTTAAAACGTGTTTTTAAGGGTCCCCATGAGAAATCATCAAAAAAAATTACCGGGAAGACCTTGGTCTGAGCAGTTTTTCACAAAAACTGTACATATACAGTTTTGTGAAAAACTGTTTGGATCAAGCCCCTCCCGATATTTTTTTTGGATGATTTCTCGCGGGGATCCTTAAAAACATGTTTTAAACACATTGGATGGTTCGGATCATAAAAAAAATATCGAGAAGGTGGAATCCCGGATCCGGGATTCCCGGACTAGATAACTCCTCTCTCTCTCTCTCTCTCTCTCTCTCTCTCTCTCTCTCTCTATATATATATATATATATATATATATATATATATATATATATATATGTTTTCCTTTATTCACGTAATTGTTATGTGAAAATAATTGTTTTGAATAATAATCTACACTATAATAGATTTGATAGTCACCAAAGTGACCCAATCAGTATGATTCGTAGATATTATGTCATCTCATCGAATTTCCTTGAATAATTCATTATTCGCATTATGTCCATAAAAGAAGTTATTGGTTAGAATCTATATTATGTGAGATTTGGTTGTCACCAAAGTGACCCTAGTATAATTGTTTATAGATATCAAATCTTATTATGGAATCGTGAATAATATTATATTCACCTAATCTCCATGAAAAGTTATTATTTTCATTTAACTCTATATAATGATAAGGTTTGGTAGTTGCCAAAGCGATCCAACCGATATGTTTGATAGATGTTAATAAAGTTATGAAATTTTAATACCTATTATGATCAGGTGCTTAAATAGTGATATTTTTTATCACCTAATGTTCATGCAAATGTCATTATCTTGATTGAAATCTATATTAAGGCACGGTTCGGTAGTCGCCAAAGTGACCCAACCAGAATGTTTCGTAGATTTCAATTAAAATTATTGAATCTTAACACTTATTTTATTGATAATTATATTATGATACGGTTTCTTAGTCACCAAAGCGGAATGCTCATAAAGATCAAGTTTATGAAGCTTATTCCCATTCCTAAGTGTTAAAAATAATGACTTTGCAAATCGCAATTCTCTAGTCGCATGGATATTAGGGGCCCAAAGGTGTCCCACTTCTAAGTGATTACAAAATTGGAATAGGATAGTTTATAAGTATTTTCTATTAAGATTGGAACTGGATACCCAAAGGTAACATACATGCTTATTTGCGAAACCTTATCAATTAGTCTTATTGGTGATAGGGAATCACCATAACTGTTAATAGTATAACATTAGATAAACCCAAAGGCAGATCACTGTTAGACAATTTGTTATTATTTCGACAAAATTTATTTTTGTCAACTCCCTGGTATCAAAGCACTATTGAAGTGAGCATAGCTTATGTGTGCATTGTCAATTATAATTGCTTCACATTCACATGCTTTGTCGGTTTCTTTTCAACTTTAGATAAATTAGTTTCTCATATTGAAAGAACCAAGATTAGTTTCATGTTGTATAAGTAAATCTTGATAAAGGTTATTTTTGAGAAATTGTTCTCATAACTTTTTTTGATTGGGAAAAATAATTTTATTTTATTTTGATAAAAGATAAATGAAATTGAACAGACTGAGCATTATTTTTGTGTGAATGTTTAAGCTGAGCACTATCATGTTGGCACTATGTGATGCTAATGAGTCTACTAATAATTTTAGACTCGAAGAATTGAAATGGACAAATGATATATGTCACTTCTATAAATAGTTGAGGCATAATCAGAAAGTTTGTCATAAACGTAGGAATGATTTGGAAAGGGAAAGTAGTTAATAATGTTGTATGTTTCGAATCAAACGTAGCTAATTGAAGTCCCTTAAACTATGAAGTGATTTGATTGAACTACTACTTATGTTTATAATTAGATGGAGAGAGATTAAAGTTACTGAAAACACCAGCCCATTGAGTTCTAAGGAATTGGGTTACAGTTTTTATTTTTACAAAAAGGACTTTGTGACTTATCGTTGACTCTTTAAGAGTTGGTTATCATTTATGTTACTATAATTTAAGTTTCCTTTGTCCAAACTTAATTTTGAAGGTTAGAAACAAAATTTATTTTGGTTGAAAGTACCGATTATTGTGTTATGGTATTTTCTTATAATTTGGACAACTATAGACTCATACGCAAAAGAAAGGATTCGGTTTTCCAATTCATCACTGAATTGGGCCCGGGGGACCAAGCAGGGCATAGCTAGCGGCATAGGAGCCGACTCGGCGTCAGCGGCTTCGTGCCGCATGCTAAAGAGAGACCAACAAGCACTGTAATCAATCTAGCTGTCCTTCCGTCCTTGGTTGAAAGAGAGGAAGTTAGCTGCCCCTCCACGTGAGGCGCCCGAAAGCAGAGGTTCCTATCGTACCAAAGGGGAGAGAGCCTTGTGAACAGCAGCTGACACGGATCAGAAAATCGAATTGAAACCTTTTTCACCTCCTCAGCGGAAGGGCCAGACACGTCAAGTGTCCCGGAGCGGAGGGGACAGTATTGAATTCTGTTCGGTCGACGGCTGCTGTCGCTCGAGTTATCGTAAGAAGCATGAATTCGCGTCGAAGCATCCGCTTCCTTACTCTTCCCAGCTCTGCTAACCCAATCAGGCCCTCGATAAACAGCCATACTGTCCTCATTCAGCTTGCGTTGTCAATCAGAATGACTCCGGCAAATTACACATTGCCACTGTCCCGAGCCAGGTAAAATATGGAAATAGAGGTTTGCATAACCTCCACAATTTTGGCAGCGATGGGGATCACGTTGTATTATTTGAGGACCTGGTGAAATCTCACTCCCAGGGGAAACAAGTGCCCCAAACTGGGTATGTTTGCCAATTTCTTCTGTTTCAATACAATACCTAGAGAAAGAAATCAACAGAAAAGAAGTTCAAGTATACAGTAACAACATTGAAGGAATATAAATTGGAATACCAAACAATTAGCTGATTAGGCATTAGCATTAGGGAGAAAAGTAGATGCACTAAGATTGACAATCGACAAGGCAAGTTGGCAACGAGTAATACAAATTCCAAATACCGAAAACTCTCCTTTATCATGCATCATAATGGCAGTTTGGTAAGTAGCCTCGTGAATCGAAATTACTACATAGTTTCAAGAAATTTAGTGAGAGATTAATATATGACAGAATTTTCTAAAACCAAATTTTTATTAATCTTCTTATATGTGTGATTTGCGTTAAATACATTAAGAAGTAAATCACAAGAAATCATGGGCTTCTTAAAGTGATTCATATAGACATAAATTTTTTCATCTTTTGATGCATAAACCTATTTTATCACCTCAAGATGATTTTTCGTGTTATGTTAATTTTTATATTGCATAAAGATCTGAATCAATGAATACTCTCAAGGTGAACATTATTGATGTAGGAACGGAAAATAGAAAATAATGTAAAAGTCATCAGATAGGATATGGGTGATAAATATTATGGAAGGTCTATTTCACACAGCAGAATGTAATAGCTGAAATATAATTGCACATTATAGACATGGTTAGAAGTATCTTTGTAACTCCATAATACCCATCACGTAGTGGATAGATAATTCTCTAAAGACCGCTGCATCCATGTAATCAGGTTTCTTGTAAGGCAGTTTCAATACCTTTTTTTTTTGAACTGTGGATAGGACTAAAATCGAACAAAGGAGACCTGTATGTTTAAGGTTGTGCAGCAGATGTTAGAATTTTTAACTCACAAGAAAATAATTTGAACTTTAGAACAAGGTGTGTGTGACCTTATTAGTTATTCTAAAAATTCAAAGCGTATGAATTTTACTATTTATCCTAGTACGAGAATTATAGAAATCAGCCATTCAGAGTCTTTAGGAATGGTGAAATCAGTGGGAGTGATAAGCCATGGAATGTGGTTATTTAAAAGTTAGAGTATAAGTTTCTTTACCCATAACATAGAATTATGTTGTTGTTTTATAGTTGGCAAACAACATAACAACATGGAACAACAAAGTAATTTGACAATCACTCCATTTTATAGTTGGTAAACAACATAATGACATGGAACAGCAAAGTAAGTTGACAATCACTCCATAATGAGATTGTTACCAATGAAGAAATTGTAGAAAAATCGCAAAAGATAGCATTAAGAATATCTCATATGAACATGGGATTTGTTGTTTTGAATGGTTATGTGGTTTATCTACGAGAATTTGTTTTTGACATAGAAGCTATTAAGGATTCGATTTCGTTTTCACATGTTGTACAAGGTGATAATTTTACTAAATGGATCAATGCCATGAATAACATGATGAAGTTTGAAATTTCGTTGGATTGCCATAAGGATACCATGAAGTATGTCACTAATGGGTCTTCAAGACTACACTTGACTTTAGGGGCAATATAGAACAATATAAAGTCAAACTCGTGACCAAGATTACACTCAAAAGGAAGCACAATCGTAAACAAGTCTTCTATCAGGTATCCAAGAAACACTCGCTTAAAATTATCAGAGCATCTCCTACCAATCTTCAAAATGAAGAACAGAAGTGACATATCAAGGAGAGATTTTGTAATTTATACTCTCTTTCCTTCAAAAAGTTGTACTTTTTGGAGGGTCCCATCCTCCTTTTTGTCACATCCATTCTTCAAATCTACTTTTGGTTCTTCAAATTTGAATAACCAAAATAGATTTGAAGAACCAATTCTCTAAAAAGGAGCATGGGTCCCTCCAAAAAGTACAACTTTTTGAGCAAAAAAGGACATAAATTACAAAATCTCCCCTTGATATGTCACTTCGGTTCTTCATTTTGAAGGAAAAACAATGCATTGGACATGCTCTCACACCATTGGCATTGATAACTCTTTATGATTTGGAGTTACATCAATTGGATGGGGATAATTTTTTGTATGGGAGTTTTGATGATGATGTCTACATGAATTGCCCTAAAGGTTTCTCAATTAAAAGAGCATTTCATTGCAAACTTATGAAGTCAATTTTCGAACTTAAACAAGTTTTCCGACATTGATTCTTTATGTTTGGCGATACCAATGGTTTCTTTTGGATTTAAAGAAAAATACTATTAACTTGTGTATATCCAAAGATTAGTGGGAGTAAGATTATATTTTTGACATGCATGTTGACAATGTTTGCTTGCTATAGTAATCTTTATTCTTTGCACTTAAAAGTTTTTTCTCATGACCTTTAAAATTAAAGATTATACGGTCACATTAATGAAGTTTGATGATCTTGAGTTTATTAGCTACTCATATTCAGATTTTGTTTGAAACTTTGATAGTAGAAAGTTTACTTATGATTAGTTTTTCCTACTATGTGAAGAAGCAAACAAAAGTTTTAAAGTAGCTATCGTTGCTTCATCTATTATGATGGTTGAATTGTGACATGCTTTGAGGCCACATTTCATGAATAGCAGTTGGGTAATTAATCTTAGGACTTGGGGTTATCGACACCATTACCTAGTCGTTAAGAGTTTATGATTCTGCAACTATTTTCTTTCTAAGAAAATTTTCAGAAACAAAAGTGTCACTAAAGACATAAGCACACAGCTTATGATTGCAGATCCACTCAAGAAGGGGTTAGTAGTGCAAAGACATTAAAGAACCTTCCCGAGTCTTTCGGCCTCGTGAAACCAATGCCGAGTCTTATGGGCCTCGTGGAAACCCTGCCTAGCATTACACCGATTGGTGCATGTGTTTCTTGTGAGATAGAACCTAAAATGGATGAAACACCGGATAGATGAAGACTAAAAATTGCTAAATCAACTGTCAATCCTTTATCATTTAACTTTTCAATTTACCCAATTAACCAAATGGTTCGTTTATTTCCTTTCAAGCATATTCGTAAGTTTCAAGCACCGTGTCACCACGTGTAAAACAAACGTAGATAGTTATAATTTCCATCATAGCAACGGCCAACAACACATGTCTAAGCCCCAAAATGAGATATCAACAAAATTTCAAAGAAATACCAAATGATATCACAAGGGTATGGACGAATAATTTCAGTCGGAGGCCAAAGGAGGGCCAAACAAAACTCATAGTTGAACAAAATAACCCAAGAGTGTTCTCTGGAAAAATTGTCCAGACGGTTGGGCGATCCCGTTCGGTTGGAAATTGTAGACAAGAGACGGAAAACTATAGATTTCAGATTTTTGGGATTTCAACCAAATCAATGAAGAGATAGGGTACTAATCAGACCAAGGAAATGCATCAAACCAACACATAAACACTAAGAGAGAGAGAGAGAGAGAGAGAGAGAGAGAGAGAGAGAGAGAGGAGAGATTCCTACCTCAAAAATTTGGACTCTAGTCAAGCTACAAGCACGAACCCTAGCTCCTCCAACCCCAAACCCACCAAATGCGATCTCCCCAAGCTTTTGCACGTGGATCCTAGGTTCAAACGGTGTGAGAATGATGGGTCTATGGTGGATATGTATGGATTTGAGTGTAGGTCGTTGAATTTGAGGAGTGAAGGAGAAAATCAAGAGGAAGTGAGAGAGGGAGGGGGCCGGCCAAAGGGGAGAGAGGGAGAGAAATGAATTTTCTCTCTCAAACATTGTTTATTTTCCCTCTCAACTTACTAAAGCGCTACAAACAAGTCCAAAGTCAATCAATTTCTCACATTAACGCCACATTCCAACTTATATTTGCAATTATACAATATCCCAACTTAATTTTCGAAAAGTTCTTTTAATATTTCCAAGTATTTACATCAATCAAGCACACCTATCATTATTTTTTTAATAAAAAAAAACCTCTCTCTCTCAACAATGTTTTCAAAACATTCAAAAAAAAAAAATTTCAAAAATTACTTCTTTTTTTTCAAAAACTCTTTTCTGTTTAAAATAATATTTTCTTAAAAAATGAATAACTGTTTTCAAAACAAAATAAACAGTTTTTGAAAACTGTCATTTTAAAAGTGTTTTTGAAAAGTTGTTGTCTATTTCCAAGAAAGAGTTTTTATTAGTTTGAAAACTGTTTTCTATATATGTGCACAGTTTTTGTTTTTTTTTTTTTTAAAAAAAACTGTTTTCGAAAACTGGTTTTTAAAAAAAAAAAAATCTATTTTCATAATGTAGTTTTTTTTTTTTTTTTGGTAGTTTGAAAGGTGATGTGGCAAGTTTTGGTTGTTCAATTTTGATTATGCCATTTTGAACCTCTTTATTGTTAACTTAAGCAACTCCTTAAATAGATAACTAAAAAGTGATGTGGCACTTTAGTTGTCCAATTTTGATTTGGTAATTGCGGATACTCTTAGGTGCCTAACCGGATTACCTTAATTTAAAATTTAAAAAAGCTTGAAATTGGGGTGTGTGGCACTGCCATTTTAGTAAAACTAGAAGGATGACAAACAGTCAAACACAATGTCACAATTTTAGGATGGTTGTGGATAATGGGGTTATTATTATAAACTTATTCTTGGGGGGAAACAATTATAAAAACTACTTTTGTCACCGAGCTTCAAATATTTTTCATACCAAAAATGACTTCTCCCTTTCTATATTCAAATAGATAGATGTCAAATAGATAGATGAGTTAAGATTACTCTTGCACTAAGAATTCGAGACGATGTCGTTCCAATAAGAAATTAAAAAAACTACACCTTATGACTGCGTTCATTGTTTCATGTATTATCAGTAACGAAACTAATGTTGGCGTGGACCATTTCCAATCAATCAACCCAATATTTTCATCTTCCTTATTACATTTATTTCCAGGTAATCTTAAACATTTACGGTGGGTTTGGAACTTATTTTTAAAGACAAAACGATATTAATGGGGTAATGGTGTTAAGTGAGCTTTTTTTTACGTTTCATAAAAAATTCCAGAATTAATCATTCGCCTCGATGACAAATTTCGAAATATGAATCAAAGTTAGCAAAAAAACTAATAAAACAACCCTTAGCACAAAAGATAGCTTATCAATATAGATGATTAATCCAAAAAAATTGACGTGATCAAATAAAAAATCGAGAAAAGAAGATAGAAAGATAGCTGACTTAAATTCAGGCCAAACTCAGAAATATCCTGCACCCTCAAACCCAAATTTTGTTAATCTTAAACATTTAGAAATATCAAGATCCTGAAACCCAAATTCTTAATTCTTCATTTTTGTTTCTTTAAGAAGTCAATTATAAACCCAAATTCCTATAAGTGGATATCTTAACGATGAATTCCCATAATTAGAAGCATATCAAATACTAAAACTGCATATATAACTATATATAATAAGGAAGAACGGTTTTTAAACTTGTACATAAATTTAAGATTGTACACTTGTCCAAGCAAATCTTACGGTTGAGAATGATGGTTTTCAAATTTATAAATCCAACCGTTCATCAATAAATAAATTCCGGCTGAGATTATGTTTGAGAACAGTGGCGGCTCTAGGAATTTTTCTAAGGGTGTTCATAAATTCTTAAGCTCTACTACCTCTATAAACCACAACAAAATGTAGACAAAAAGTTTTCCATTAATATCGACAATGCCACCCAAAAACAACAGATAAAGCATCTTGCAATTGCCCTCGACGAGTTTTCATACTTTGAAACCGTTGCATAATAGCCTCGTTATCAAAAAATTAAAAAGCAACAACAAGCATTCTACTGTCCATATCATCCTATATTGTAAATGTAATCAATCTTTCTCAAAAACCAATAGAGTAGCACATATAAAATTACAAATCTACAATCGAAATTACCTAATCACTTAAAATAACAAGGAATAGATTAAGAGAGAGTTAATGGTCTTACTTTTTAGGGCAAAGCTTGATAAGTGTGTAGAGACAAACAAACTCCCAATAGTTTTTTGGGTTTCAATTTGAATTGAACTTGGGCTTTTTTATTGGCGGAAGTGTTCAATACTTGGTCCTTTTTATTGGGCAAGATGTTCAATTTTTTAGGGCTCGGGTGTTCAATTTAGTTGGGGTAGGGTGTTCAACAATGGACTATCCAAAAATTTCTACACGTATTCTAAAGGAATTTTTTTGTTTGGGTGGTCATGTGACCATCCATACCACAATGTGCAACCGCCCCTGTTTGAGAAAATAAAAAAAATACTAAAGATGCACAAGAATATAAATGGCATGTAAGAGAAAAGTAAAGGCAACTTTTATGCTACGAGAACGAAATTATGTAGTACTATATGATTTCTTCATTTTTAAATATTTTCCATGTATTTTTATGCAAGGCAAGGCAACCTTTGCCCCTTTTTTTTTCTTTTTTTTTTTTTTTAGCGGGTAATATTTTTTAAAAATCTAGATGTATCTTCGTACAATTTATTTTTATTTGCTTTTCATAGTTTACAAGGAAAATTTTGAAGGATTTGGTAATTGATGTCGATTGAGGCTATATTAGATCTCGCCCGTTCTTTAACCCGTGCCGTCAGGCACAGGGATTCACTTGTTCATTGATAAAGGATGCTTTGCTCCTAAGGAAACAACAATACGAAATGAACAATTTAACTATGCACGAGATTAATAAAAGGAGGCTAACGAAACGAGGCCGATCTTCAAGCATTTTCATGACAAACTGGAGCATGAGGTTTGTATACTTTGCTGAAGTGATTCACTGTAATCCATGTCATTCAATTTAACCGTCATCTCAATAGATTTGGGAATTTTGACATACTAACGTGCACGTCGGTACATTACGCTTCAGCAAGTGATGACTCCAATAACCTTTCGCCACGTAGTGCTTCTAGAAGGTTCTAGAAGGCTATGCTCGGCTGCCACATTGCCATCGCCATGTGCTCCTATAAACCTTTCTAACGGTCTCCCGGGTTGGTTCATGGGTCGGATACTGAACCCACCAAACCCAGGAGGACATCCAATAGGTCTTTCGGCTTATACGGAACAGTCGGGGCCATTGGTTTCAGCCCAACAAGGTTTGGTCCAAAGTATCCATGAAGATTGGGCCATACAGAACAAGTTGATTCTTGGGCTTCAGCCCACCAATCGTTGTCAAACTCAACAGGCATGGAGCCAAAAGGAACGAGTTGGGCTTGTTCTTCTGCCCAAAACCTTGTTCGGCCCCTTAGCCACGGGAACGAGCATGGGTTGCTTCCTGCTATCCAGCCCAAACCGTATCTTTAGCAGATTCAGCCCACTACGCAATAGCTGACTAAACACAAAACGACATTCTTTGGATCACAAGAATTCTCGCAATCCAAGTGTAGTAACCGTATGTTCAGAACTGTAATAAATGGGGGGCTTTACTGTAAAGCAGAAGTGATGGCATGGTCCAACAGGATTGGAATTGAGATGTTTAGCTATGGTGATCACATGCAAGGTGACCTAAATACTCCACGGGCATGTTTGATTGCAGGACAAGAGGCCGTGAGTTTCCCGTCTTTATCTAAAAGTGCTAAAACTCCAAAAAGTAGATGTATGTGGGTAGAATGACCTGTCTCGAAATCTATGTTTCGGAGTTTTTAGATAGATTATTTTAGGAAACTTAGCCCGGAGATTGAGGAACTGGAGAATATAAGATCTCACATGTTCCTCCATTGGATTACAATCCGCCAATCTGGTATTTGTGAGCACTTAGGAGCAGAGGCCAGATAGAATGTTCATTCGGAAGCGTCGGAAACTTGTCAACCGAATTACTATTCAGTTCCTCAAACAAAACGACTCCCTTGTACCATTTTCCTGCCAAATTTACAGAGAAGAAAGAGAACAAGTTTTGACGCCAGGCATGGTAGGGTAGGCGCAGGAGCACCAATTACTCGAGCATTCAGACAGCATAGATATAGATAGCACAATCGCATAGCAAATAGCAATAAGCAATAGCTTAGGTCTGAACATAACATTGCCATGGAGCTGCAAACTAAAAAGATGGAACATGTCCATATGGCAAGAAGTTTTCATCATTATTCGAAGTTAAATACCCAAAATAACTCCATGTCCATTGGTCGTCAACAACTTACGGAAATTCCTCCATCATAAGCATTTAACATTCCATCATCGTAACCACAACGATACGGAAACGTAGGTGTATGTAATCATGCACCCATCATAGAGCCAGAGTTCCTCCTGCACTCGCTCAACATATCCATATAGAACTGGCATTTGCTTATATCATTCCCAGAGGTGTTCAGGCACTGCATAAAAACAACAGGAAGAAAAAAAACACAATAACTCAAGTTTGCTGTAAAAAACATTAATTGGGGAATCTACGTAGAACTCATTTTAAGTATGGTGCAGGAATACACTTGATTACCAATGCCACTATTGGTTGATTGTTTATTTACTTGTTTGTCGTTTACGTAAATTAAACGCATGGGTAGATAGAATCACTTCTTCCTGCTATAGCCCCGACAAAAGGTCCTTTCTCATGGCTTTCCAAGTAATCCTAGCCATCTAACATTTTACGCATTATTTGGGTACGACTAAACAACACTGTTGACTCACAAAAAACTCATGAATACTTGTAAATCTCAATAACGAAAACGTATGATTTCATAATCCACAAACAACTCCAGTCCCTCTCTTCCGCAACTGAACCCTTCACCACCTCTACCCCATGGTTCTCCCCAAAGAAAGACTTGACATACAATGCAGTTTGCTTCATATATCCAGAACTTGAATGTTATTCCCAGCAATCACCAAATAAATTGATAGAATGTCCACAATAATATCAAATTGACTTATCTAGTCTTGCATCTACTGGCACATAAGATGCCTAAATGAACGTGGAAAACCAGAAAAACAAGGAATACCTAGACAACATAACCAGAAGAATTCCAATTACCCCACCAGAAATATAAAGTGACTAAGTGCCATTACCTTTCACCACAGGGCGTCACATTTTTTGGCGTTCTTTTATGAAGTTTCTACGGTATCAGACATACCTAGTTAATCCTTGATCTTCCCAACATTTCCCTTCCAATTCTGTCAGGATTCCTAATTTTTGGAAGGCAATCTATGTTCACAGATTTCTGCTTTCCTCACCTGTTTCCAGGGCTCTATCAAATTCAGTAAAATTCATTTCTTGTAGGAACAGAGTTGGCCCAAACTAGTCTCCTAATATTCCAAGTTTTAGGTGCATTTGGAGATCAAGAACCTATAAATATGGCCAAGGAACATGATTGGGACTGAATGAAAACCTTCTCAATTCAGAAACTGTCAAACTCCTCCAAAGATTCACGCTTGAATCTTAGAATACCTCATGAAATGGCTAAATCCAAAAGTATACGCCAGTTCTCGTTCTTGGAAAAAGAAAAAAAAAAAAAAGATAGGCTGTCCTGCACTTTTCTTACAGAATTAGGAAGTAATCTACGCTGTTGCATCTAAACTACAATTTTCTTAAATTGCAGAATTTTGCAAACGATTACTAGAGTGACATAGTACATACATCTTGGAATGCCTTGGAATGCACACCACAAGCATCAGAGCCAAAGCTGTTAGCGGTGGCTGCTGGAGCTGCAGCTGCTTCTGATACAACGGCTTCATGTTGAATAGTCCGAGGACCCATAACAGCATCCACAGCCCTGTGAGCAACAGCACTGCCAGTGCCAAAAGCCATGCCTACAAAAAGCGAGAACAAGAAAAAAACTTGAACTTATTTCAGGACTTTGTATGCGACTGAGTCAAGTTAATCGCGACATCCACATACCTTGAGCTATGGTTGCACCAAGGCCTCCAAGCATGGATCCACCGCTGCCACCTTGAACAGGAGCTGGTGGAGGAGCACGGCTTGCTGCATCAATGGACATGTAACACCATGTAAGATCGATTTTATTTTTTTTTTACAAAAAAAAAAGCCTCAAATTAGGTTGAGCACTTGTATTTTAAAGACTACGCTAGGAGCTTAAACAATATTAGCAATGCATGACATCAGAACCTGGCTGAGGGGGATTACGCACTGGTGCAGCCCGAGGTGCCGCACGAGGTGCTGATCTTCCTGCAACATAAATCATAGAGCATTCAGAGGATGAGTACCATTTAGGAAATGTCAAATTGGAGTGTGTCTGTGCGTGGGTGGGTGGCCAAGAAATAAACAGCTATACCGATAATGTACTAGAGTACTAAACATCAAAAGGTGGACAGCATAGAACATATGCCACTTGTATCCCAAAGAGGAGTAATCTCAGTATGTCTGTAACCAGAATTTTCAACACCCGCCACTTTGGCAGGAAACCACCCAATGGTTTTAGCTGTCGAATTTTATATTACATTGTACAACGGAACTGGACATTGTTCTACAACGTAAATAATTGTCTCACATGTTCAATAGAGTCAATATAATACATCCATATACAACATCTATATCTCTACTGTCTTTTCAAATCGGGATACATATCAGGTATGGAAGGATACTTCAACCGTAGTCAATATACCATTAAAAAGTAGCTATACCTAATAAAACCAACAAACTGAGCTTTTTTAAAAATTTAAGATGCAAATCTTGAAGTCTCTCAACCGGGTCTATCACATTGTGGCTTCCTACTGCCTTAGAAATGAAAGAAAAGAACAGCTCCTTCAGGCAAAACCAAAATCGAAGTAGGACTCTTTCTTCTGTTCAAGCCCTACGATGAGATTGGATATCTTTCAAATGGTTTCAATGTTGGCATAATTAGATCAAACAACTTAGATTAGTGCATTTGGGGTTCCTCTTCTTTAAATATGATCCGGCTTTTTCCCATTAAGTAATCAAAGGATGCAAACTGAATCGGGATACGAGTATATATCGTAGGATACGCCTATGGTAGAGTACAATTTCTATAAAAAAAGGATACGGGATGGGATATGTATCATTTTCCGAAGCAGATGATACGAATCGTAGGGATACGTATCATGTATCGTAGAATTTTAACAACTATTTATTTCTCTACCTATGTAAACAACCAAGGAAACTTCATTGGGAAACTTGTCCTGTGCTTGTTGGAAAATCTATGAACATATTTAAGCCGAACACAAGTTCCTTGCAGCCTCAATGTCAATAAAATAATCACATGAATAATGTATACCAAACTATTGCAGATCAAGCAAACACAAAAAACATCAAAATCAGCATCAATATTGATTGTTAAAACAAACACATTTAAGGCCAAAATACCTTGCAACCTTAATGTCTATAGGATAACACCATGAGCTACTTGTTAATCCAGATAAAGCAAACAAATAAAGAAATTTAAATAAATTTAAATAAAACAGCACACGAAAAAGTACATGAAAAAATGCAATACGGCACTTACGAGTTATGCCCAAAAGAGGACACTCTCGCAGCCTAAAGAATTAATAAAGAGTAACACGTAAACAATTCGAAACTAGCCCAGATCGCGCAAAAACAAAATATAGAAAATGGGTCAAAAAAATCAAATCTTACATGTCCCACGTCAAAATAAATAATCAAACAAGAGGGCGAATTGTCTCTGTGCCTCCAAAAACTCTAAAGTAAATGATAAACAAGTGTGTACTTCAGAGATTTTTATTTTCATTTTAGGTGATCGAGAAAGAAGGAAAAACAAACTAGAGAAACCTCATGTGAAACAGAAAGCAAATAGATCTGGAAGCTTTAGGGATCAAAGACAGTAGAATAAGACACGAGATAGAGGATGGAACATTCACCACCTGAGCTTCGGCGAGCCATGATTTCCAGATACCGGCGGCGAAGAACCCTAGAGAGAGACACAGGATATAGAGAGGGAGTTTTGCTACAGTAATGCGCTATGCGCAACGATTTTGTGCACTCTTTAGAGTGAATTTCACTGCTAACCCTCAAACTATGCGCCATTTCTCTATGTCCTCCTCAAACTACAAAAACCACCCATTTCGTCCTCAAACATTTCGATTTCATCCTATTAGGTCTAATTGATAACTTCTGTTAGAAAAGTGAAAGTTGTGTGATGGGTACAAACCAATTTACCCGTAGCAAGGGCAAAGCATGTGCCCTTACAGATCACCACGAGAGGATGAATAGCTCGGTACCACATAAGGAGTCCTTAAGCCCTTTGTCGAGCTAGTTTGGCCATGAATAAGGCAAGAATGATAAGAGTGAATTAATAAATCAGGATGCATTAGCTCGGCGTGAGGCATAAAGGGATGATCCTGACGTAGCCGAGCTAGATAGACTACGTGTACGGTATAAACAACATTCTGGAATACATGATTCAGCTCGGCGTGATGAGCTGAGCTATGTACGAGTTATTCCGAGCTACGTGAAAGCACGGCACTGCCACGTGTAGGGCGGTGAGACATTCCAGAATATTCTGTGGCGGTTCCTTACGTGGTAAGGAGCAATCCCGTGAAATAAGAGATCGGTATGGGTAATCCTAACGAGATTAGGAATGTACCCCATATAGGAGAGAATCCTATATGGAAAGCAAGACTAGTGCAAGACGGGATCTTGCAGGATATGGACGTTTATGTCTAATAGGAAACTCCTATTAGGAAAAGGATTCCTAAAGAGAGTAGGAACAGGGGCAACGTGATGCTTTAGTAAGCAAACGATCTCCCCTATAAATATGACTTCAAACCCATGAAATAAGGTACGCTGTGAAACCCTTTTCATATGCATTGTGATTTGTGAGTACGAGATACTAACTTAGGCATCGAGGGGCATTTGCCAACAAGAGGCAAAGGTGCTCTAACCCCTTCTTTGTTTTCCAGATTGAGGATTGCAACAAAGAAGCACGTGATCAAGACCTTACGTGGATTTTAGCCTCGTACAATTGGCGCCGTCTGTGGGAAACGCTTACAAAAAGTTCCTTTCCTTTCAAAAAGATCAACAATGGTGATTTCAGAACCTGATTTATGCACTCCACGACAAGAAGATGTGGAAGATGATGGTGAAACCACTCCTGTGCACACTACGAGAAAGAGTGCAAAGGTGAACAAAACTCCTGCAGTTCTGAAAGCGCCACAGAAGAAGCCCGCTGCCAAGAGATTGAACATAGGGCATATCCCTGAGATTCCAAAGTTCAGAGATACATGCCTGGTGATCCATGATTCTCCAAGATCAGGCGAGCGACAAAGACGCTCAAGGACGCCACTGAAGATAAATAGGGGAACCTTTCCCCGTCGTGAGAAGGGGAGGAGCCCCCCAAGCAGGGAAAATCACAGGCGAGCGAGAGACCATGAGCGTAGAGACAGCCTAGATCGAAGAGAACAGGAGGCGGAAGAGTTGGCACGAGAAGTCACTCGACGCGAAATAGAAATTCAAGATCTGAAGAAACAACTCCAAGAAAAGGAGAAAGACTTACGCTCACGGACGAGATCTGTGCAGTATGAAAAAAGAAAGAAGGAGTCACCATCATGATGATGTTTCCACTATTAGGAGGATCTCTCCAAGAAAAAGGAGAGAGAGGAGCCCCTCCGTTGAGAAAAAAGGAAGAATGAAACATGTTAGGGACAGATACGAGAGATCTGGTTCCAACGACCACACCTCCGAGCAGTATGAGAAAATAAGGGAAACTGGTCGAGCGGAGGGAGGTCCTAAAACTGCACGAGAGGCAGCTAAGGAAGCCCTAGGCCAGATCTCTAAGTCACCACTAGCCCACTGGATCAGAGCAGAAAGGACTCCGAGTAGGGTTAAACACTCTACGTTTATACCCTATGAGACTAATACAGACCCAGTGGCTCACATTCAACACTATCAATAGGCCATGTTCATGCACGAGCAAGACGATGCCTTGCTGTGCAAGATGTTCCCGTCCAGCTTAGGGAAGGTGGCCATGAGTTGGTACCACAAACTCCCAGAAGGGTCAATCATGTGTTGGGCCCAGCTTGCTGAGGAATTTACTGCTTGGTTCTTGACAAGCCGAGCAGCCCCAAAGACATTCGACGCATTAACCTCTATGAGACAGAGGGATGATGAAACTCTTCGGCAGTACTCCAAACGATATTGGGAGACTTTCAACAAGATTGAAAATTGCAGTGAAGAGTACGCTTTGGCTACGTTCAAAACTAGCTTGCCCATGCATAGTAAGTTACGAGAATCGCTCACTATGCACCCAGTTAAGACTGTGGCCAAGCTTCTGGAGAGAATTCAAGAGCTTGCACGGGTGGAAGATGACATCTTGCAGGCTGGGGGGAAGATTGTGGCTGGGCAACCTCAGCTTCCCGAGAAGAAAGCAGTGGAGTCCAAGGTGTATAAGAAGGAATACACAATGGAAAAAGGGACTACACACAGCAGAGGAAAGACAGAGCTGACCCAGACCCCAGGTCTTACTTTAGCATTATGGCAACCTTCAATATTCCAATCTACAAGATGTTGTACAGGATAAAAAATGAGCCATGGTTCAAATCAACATTGCAGTTACCATAGGGACTGGGGTCACATGACTGAAGATTGTGTGGAATATAAGAAGTTCCTGGATGAGAAAGTGGCGGAAGGCCATCTAAAGGAATTTTTGGTTGGTGACCAAAAAGATGCCGAGCTGATAGAAGAGATGGACTATGAGAAAGGTCCAAAATGAACAATCCATATGATACATGGATTGGTCGCCCCATACACTAACAATGAAATAAGACACATCCAAAGGGTCAGTAGACAGGCGAAGCAGGTCATGAAGCTTGGCACGAAGAGGCCGAGCACGAAAGGTGTGATGGAGGTACCAATCACTTACTCCGATGAAGATTTAGACGGAGTGATGATACCACACAACGACGCACTGGTCATCACCCTACGAATAGGGGAATATGACGCGGAAAAAATCCTCGTAGATCAGGGGGCCAACACGGAGATCATGTACTACCACACTTTCAAAAAGATGGAGCTCCCACCGAGCTCGCTGCAGAAGTGTTTGGTCCCTCTGGTTGGCTTCAGCGCACAAACTATATGGCCTATGGGAAAGGTCACGTTGCCTGTCCGAGCAGGGTCAGTTGTTCTTAAAACTGACTTCTTAGTGGTAGATTTGCCATCCTCCTATAACGTGATTATAGGGAGGACTTGGATGCATAAAATGAAAGTCATCCCCTCCACTTACCATCAGAAGATCAAGTATCCATGGGCAGATGACATAGAGTGCATTATGGGAAATCAGAAAGTGGTTGACCAGTGTTTTAACATGGTCTTCAAGAAGTCCCCAATTGTCGAGCTTGTCCAAACGGTTAAAGTTTCAGATCAGCCAACTTTGGAAGACGTTGGAGGAGACCCCACTAAGAAGATGGTGGAGGGACTGAAGAAGATACAAATTAAAGAGAATGATCCAGAAAGGTATTTCCTGGTCGACGAAACCCTGGCTGAACAGGAAGAAAACGATTTGGTTGCCTTTTTGAAGGATCATATTGACGTTTTTGCATGGACTCCCCATGAGATGCCTGGGATAGACCCCGAGGTGATTTGCCACCATTTAAACGTAGATCCACAGCACAAACCAGTTATGCAGAAGGCAAGGAGGTCAGCCCCACAGCTCGCGGAAGCTGTTATTGAAGAGGTAGAATGGTTGCTCGAAGCGGATGCCATACGAGAAGTGAACTACCCAGAATGGCTGGCTAACACCGTTGTGGTCAAAAAGAAAAATGGAAAGTGGAGAGTTTGCGTGGACTTTACTAGCCTCAACAAGGCATGCCCTAAGGACAACTTTCCTCTCCCCAGGATTGGTCAGTTGGTAGACACCACAGCAGGCTATGAAATGATGAGTTTCCTTGACGCATATCGAGGATACCATCAGATAGCCATGTATGGACCCGACCAGGAAAAAACGTCTTTCATTTCCCCAAGAGGCCTTTATTGCTATAAGGCCATGCCTTTTGGACTGAGAAATGCAGGAGCAACTTACCAGAGATTGGCCACAAAAATGTTCAAAGATCTGCTCGGCAAAACCATGGAAGTCTATATAGACGATATGGTGGTAAAGGGCAAAGTGAGGCCTGACCATCTAGCCGACCTCAAGGTAACCTTTGATATCCTAAGGGAATACAAGTTAAAGCTGAATGCCTCAAAATGTGCTTTTGGGGTCAGCTTGGGGAAGTTTTTAGGGCACCTGGTGACCAAGAGGGGGATTGAGGCTAACCCAGATCAAATAACTGCACTTCAGAATCTCCTAAGTCCTAAGACCACAAAGGAGGTCCAAAGACTAATAGGGATGACAACAACTCTAAACCGTTTTATCAGTAAATCCTCAGATCGTTGCAGGCCATTCTTCCAGCTTCTGAAGAAGAGAGAAGGGTACGAATGGGGAGCCGAGCAGGAGGAAGCGTTCCAAGCATTAAAGGTCTACCTATCTTCACCACCCTTGCTCTCTACTCCAGAGGCTGGGGAGCGATTGATATTGTACTTGGCCGTATCTGAGCATGCAGTCAGCTCAGTTCTCCTACAAATAAAGGGGATAGAGTAGGCTCCGGTCTACTTTGTGAGCAAAACCTTGTTGGATGCAAAAATGCGATACTTACCCTTGGAAAAATTGGTGTATGCTCTTGTTATTGCCTCGAGAAAACTGCCTCACTACTTTTTACAGCATCCCATCACCGTGTTTACTGAATATCCATTAAGGGCTTTGCTGAGGAAGATGGATTTTTCTGGGAGAATATCTAAGTGGTCCATTGAGTTAAGTCAATTTGATTTAGATTATCAGCCTAGGACGACAATCAAGGGACAAATCTTGGGTGATTTTGTAGCTGAATTCACTCCAATAATAGCTTCACCACCACCAGCTCTCCACAAGAAGGAACAGGGAGCCGTTCCCCAACAGCCAATGAGAGTGTCCGAGCTCAATCCTGAAGAATGGAGGCTCTATGTCGATGGGTCAACTTGCAACAAAGGATCAGGAGCTAGAATAGTGCTTTTTCCCCCTGAAGGACTAGTATTAGAGCAGGCACTGAGACTAGGATTCAGTGCCACAAACAACGTAGCGGAATATGAAGCTTTGCTTGCTGGACTTAGGAATGCCTTGGACCTCAAGGTGAGTAAACTAAGGGTTTTCTGTGATTCACAATTGGTTGTTAACCAACTTTCAGGCGAATACGCCACAAAGAGCGAAAAGATGGTTGCATACTCAGAGGCAGCAAAAGACTTATTGGATAAATTTGCTAAAGTCCACATCCAACAAATCAGTTTAGGTCAGAATGCCCATGCAGACACACTAGCTTGCTTGAGTGAGCCAAGCATTGGCCGATCAGTTGAGATGGTGATGGAGACTGAGTTAGGGCCGAGCTGGATGGACCCAATAATGGCGTACCTATGAGATGGGACTTTGCCAGAAGACAAGAAGGAGGCTCACAAGATCAAAACCAAGTATGTACGTTTCTGGCTCTCTCCAGAAGGTAAACTTTACAAAAAATCTTTTCTTGGACCCTATTTGTTATGTGTACATCCAATTCTGGTCCAAAAGTTCCTCCATGAGATTCATGCTGGGACGTGTGGAGGACACACAGGCGGTCAGTCTATAGCCCACCGAGCAATATCCCAGGGGTATTGGTGGCCCTACATGCAAGAAGATACAAAGGTATTTGTAAAGAAGTGTGAGAAGTGCCAGAGGTATTCACCTCTTATCTGAGCTCCAGCGGAAGATCTGTTGCCATTAATAAGCCCATGGCCATTTGCACAATGGGGATTGGATATCGTGGGTCCTCTCCCCATGGCAACAGGGAAATGAAAATTCCTACTCGTTGGCACGGATTACTTCACTAAGTGGATAGAGGGCGAAACTTTGGCAAAGATCACAGAGGCTATGGTAGAGAAATTTGTCTGGAACAAGATTATCACACGATTTGGAGTACCCTACTCCATCATCCCAGATAACGGGTCTCAGTTTGGCAACAAGTTCAAAGCTTTTTGTGCTCAGTATGACATCAGAAACTACTATTCAACCCCAGCTTACCTACAGAGTAATGGGCAAGCAGAGACTTCAAACAAGACCATCCTTAAAAGTCTCAAGAAAAGGCTGGAAAACAAAAAAAGGAAGGTGGCCGGACAAGCTGTCAGCCGTACTCTGGGCATATAGGACCACTCCTCGGAGATCTACGGGAGAGACGACGTACTCCCTTGCTTATGGAACAGAGGCAGTAATTCCATTGGAGATCGGATTGCCGACCAATCGCACTGCTCTTGTGGAATCAGGAGGCAACGATAAAGCCCTAGCCGAGCAGCTTGACCTTGCCAAATAAAAGAGAGAGCGTGCACTTATTACTTTAGCAACATATCAAGAGCAATTGCAAATAAGTTACAACAAGAAGGTACAGCCAAGAGAGTTCAAGGTTGGGGATTTAGTCCTAAGGAAGGTCTTGGCCAACACCAAGGTATCCTCTAATGGGAAGCTTGGGCCGAACTGGGAAGGCCCGTATAAGATTGTTGGGATTGCTGGCATTGGGGCCTATCGTTTGGCCGACCTAGACAGAGACCCAGTACCACGGCCATGGAATGTCCAGAACCTAAGGAAGTTTTACTAGTAATTTGTTTTTCTTTATGTGATTACAAATACAATCACATCAATCACATTTGTTTTTTAGTTGGGATTACGAATAAAATCACCAACATCAGTTATTTAAATTATTGTCTTTCTTGTTATTTCAGTATTAATAAAACTCTATTTTTCCTCTGGCTTTAATCAATACGAACCAAAATCACATAAATTTGGATTCCTATTGGGGAGCAGAGAGGGTATATATGTGCCCTATAATTTGCATAATATTTAAATACTTTAATACGAAGAAGTTTAAAAGAGCTGTCTAAGCACGAAAAGCTTAGAAGATCAAGCACGAAAAAACTTTAAATTATCCCTAAGTACGAAGAAACTTAGCATGCAACGAATATTGCATAAACTAAGTATGAAGAAACTTAGTGTTGCAACGAATATTGCATAATATTCAAGTACGAAGACACTTGATAAAATATTTTCTAAAGTACGAAAAAATTTAGAAAATTGCAGCATTTACTACACAAACCAAGTACGAAGTACTTGGTCAAAAATTCTAAGTACAAAAGAACTTAGCACGCAACGAGTATTGCAACAAAACTTGAGTATGAGAAAACTTAGAGTATTATAAGTAATGTGAATACGCGATTTGCTAAAACGCTTAGCAAACAAAATGTACCAAACCAAGCTATTCACCAACCGAGCTAGCAAAATGTAGGAAATCATTGTCAGAAGCACCTAAGTACGAGAAACTTAAAGTATCAATAAGCCACACGCGGCCGAGCAAGCCTCATAGGGCTGATCATCAAGACTTCAAAAGTTCAAAAGACAGGAAATAGAAAAATAACACAGGCATTAAGCCTCTTCACGGTGCTCTAGGGCATCTGTGGCGGGGGAGGAGTCATCAGGAACAGAACCAGCATTAGCGTCCTCATTGTTGCCAATGTCACTGTGGACGGTCGACCTCCACGCCGGTTTGATTTGAAAAATGATGTTTTGAAAATAGAGTCGCCACCCGGGTTTTTGGAAAATGGTTTAGGACCCGAGAAACCGTTTTGAAAAGGATTGAGAAAATGATTTAGAAAACGGTTTGGAAACCAGAGATTCGTTTTGGATTCAGGAGCCAGGTTACGAGCGGGGAAGGGTTTTAATGCACCCCGCTCGCCCGATTAAAAATCGGTCTTTACTAAATATTTGTGAAATTTTTCGAAGATATTTTAATGCCGAACTTTATTCAAATAAATAGTTTATCAAACAAAGCAGATGATAATAATGAAAATAAGCAATATGCAAATCAAATAATCCAGATAACACACCAAGGGTTCAAACTGTTTTGTAAAGGAAATGTTTCAAAATTTCAAATTTTGCAAAAGTGTGCCGTGCGGCACACTAGGTGTACCGTGCGGTACATAAAGTGTGCCGTGCGGCACTGTTCATCAGTCCAACGGTCAAATTTTCAAAAGAGTGTCGTACAACACTCCAACTGTGCCGTGCGGCACTGTTTCCTTCACAAATAGTTCAAACTTTGGTTTTTCGACATGATTGAATAGAAGCACATACAAGGTATGAAAACTTGATCAAAACTAATTACTTTAAACTAGAAAATGATATGTTTGAATAGAAATTGTTCCTCATTAGATTGCTCCATACGACGCGTAAAGCTCACCGTACGACGCAACTGGGAGGTCACGAATCAAACTGATTTTTGATGTAACATGGGTATACCAAATGTAGAGATGATATGGAAGATCATTCCACACTTGGTACCCCTCCCCTCAGGATACCAAAGCTAAGAGATTTGGCGAAACGGGATTATACCTTCGGTTGCAAACTCTCGGATTGAAATGCCTTCTTGGCCCTTTGATCACGGCTCGGACCTCCTCTTGACTCCAACTCTTCTCTGGTATAGCAGCAAGGATACTTGGTTCTTTGATTTAGCAAAAATGGATGTTGGCTAAGGCATGGTTTTGGATCAAGAACAACGTATTTGGTTTTCCTATGGGATTTGCTTGAGTAAGGCCTTGAGGATTGTTTTCTGGGGTGGAGGATGAGAGTAATAGGTGGATTAGAAGATAAGTATAGTTGTAGGCAGAATTTTGGAGGGATTAGGCCATGGTTTTTCTGGGTTTTTTCATTGGTATTTCTCTCCCAAACCGATCGGGATTTATAGCCATGGGGAGGACTTGGTCCCCAAGTATTCTTGGTGTTTACTCAAAGTTTGTGGGCTACCAGGAGTAGGTTTTGCTGCTCACACGAAATCATCATAGCAGAGGGGAAGAAACGTCAACAATTCGAGCTATTGGAAGCTCTGCAAAAGCTGTTTGACAAATGACAGTGCCGTACGGCACACAAACTGTACCGTACGGTACACCAACTGTGCCGTACGGCACACTTCCACCGCCAAAGTTCAAAAAAATGTTGTACGTGACTTGGGATGTGTCGTGCGTGAGAGATGAGTACCGTACGGTACTGTTGACTGAGTTGACTTGAAGAGTTTCAATCCGAGAGGCCTTCCGGGCATTTCTTTTCATCATCGGGGATAAAAATGTATACGAGAGACTCATTTTGGGGTGTCTACAGTCACCTTAACCAATAGTAAGGTCAACAACATGATCTTCAGCTTGGGGCTGCTCCAAGGGGGACTCAGGATGAGGTTTAGCAATAGGCTGAGCCTGGATCTCCAAGTGTGCTTGAGCAGCAAGGGCATCCATCTGGCTTGGGAGCTCCAGGTCAGTCCACATAGGGGAATCTTCAGAGAGTCCCATCCTTGTGCAGCAACGCTTCCAGCTTGTCTCCCAGATGGCATTTTTTATTGCAGGCATCTGAGCCCGGTAGTTTGCAGTAATTTCTATCACGGCACGGTCGTATTCAGCTTCAGCCTTGGTCTGAGCATCAGCAAGCTCCAGGCGTAGGTTCTGCTCAGTCTCTCCTGCCAATCTTTTCTGCTCGACAAGCTCGCTGTTTAGCCTCTTGATCTCTTCCCAAGCCTCCCTCAGCAGCTGAGCATTGGAGGCATTTTCCTTCTCGGCCCGTTCAGCTCTCTTTTGGAAAGAGCTCACCTCTCTCTTGTATTACCTCTCAGCTTCTTTGGCCTTTTCGAAGCCTGTTGAGGCCTTTTGCATGATCTGCGGAAGGAACATAGCTAGCAGTGAAGAAAGCAATGCATGAAGATAAATACACAGGAGAACGGGAGTGAAAATTCGTACCTTAGCACTAGATTGGAAAATTGACTTCATGAGGGCGTCGTACGAGCAATTTTTCTCTCCCTCCATGTCTAACGGAAGGAGAGCAGCTCTGGAGAATCCGTAAGCGACGTCAACAGAAGAAATCTTATCAATCGTATTTAGAGGAGTACCATCAGGACGAGCGAGGAGGGGAGATCAAGGCTGCACAAGCGGTGGAGAATCGGTAACCGATCGGCTAGAGCTTGAGTCCCAGTCCTTCTTCTCTGCAGAGGGGGCTGGATGTCCTGAGGACTTTCCACTGGCCTCTTATCCCTATGTTGCTCGGGAAGAGGGGAGGTCGTTGTCGGAGGAGGGGTAACTGGATGAACGCTCATGGGAGCACGAGAAGGAAGGCCGCCAAGGTTTAGCTCGTCAAGGAGGTTGATTGGCTGACGAGGCATTTCTCGGTTTGGAGAAGGGGAATAACCTGATGAATCTGAGAGTAAGGCGGCTTACTTGGCTAAAGAAAGCACGGCTGCATGGTGATCGAACCCTCCTCTTTCTTCCTCTATTTCTTCTTCTCCTACTGCTGTCCCCCCGGATGTGCTCGGCTCTTGGTCCGTGCAGGTAACAATAGGGATGGCCGTCAATATTTCCAGACGGTGGGCGAACGTAATTTGTTGTTGAGGATCTGGGAATGCTCTTGTGCGGTTGACCCTGCCTCGAAAAAGGGTTTCTCTCCCTTCATCTACGGCTTTGCTCGGCAGGGGCGAGAGGTGTCGTTAATCTGGTGGCTGGAGGCCAGGGGTGCCTAGTGCGGGATTCTCCTACTCTTCTAATCCCACCCCAATACGAGGGGGTATATTCAAGCAGTATGTGCGCAGCTCGGCCAAGGCCCACTGGAGTAGGCTCAAACCCGTCAAAATAGAGGGCTAGAGTGATGTCCTCACGATGCAACCCGTCGTGGTTCAAACGGCTATGCTAATTTAGATTATCTGCTGCAAACAAGAAAATCAAGAAGAAAAGTGTATGGTCAGTAAACAGAAACTAAGCATTTGTCCAAAAAACTAAAACACAGTTACAAATCAACGAGAAGAAGTACTAACGTAGTTGGCCGGCAGTGGTGGGGCAAGAGAAACCAATAGTATTCCCATCGGCATTCCTGGGCTCCCAATTCCTAGTAACCACCAGATAGTCGTCCCCCTCGCCTTTAGATGAATTGGGGAGATTAGTAATGAGTTTTCGGTCATTGTTCCTGGCTTTGAAATAGTAGGAACGATCAACTGTGGGTACAACGCTATAGAGGTAATGGAGATCCCACCAGTTCAGGTTAAGGTTCAGGAGCCTATTCAGGGCAAGTGTGCCCATGATGACCCTAACGAAGTTGGGGCAGAGTTGCATAAGACACAGGTTACACCTATTACAAACCTTACGGAAAAAAGGATCAAGGGGAAGTTTGAGCCCGCCCTCTACTATGAAGATAAGTGGGATATGGATTTTATCCTGGGTCTGACCTTGCTCCTTGAGATCGTCTCGACCATTCAAACAAAATTGAACGCTATCAGGAATCTCGTACTTATGTCGGAAATCTGCTATTTTTTTAGCATTACTTAGGCGGGCTCTATGTCTACCCATGATAGGGGTGATTAGGGTTTCAACTTTGATACCCAGAAGACGGAAAGAAGAAGATGATGGGAGAACAAAACTGAAAATGGGTGGTCTAAGAGGAAACACTTTTGTGAGAAGATGAAGGGCCAAAAAGGAGACTCTTCGACAAGATCAGGGGGAGGTTTCCGACGAAAAACGGGGACGGATTGGTGGCTTCTGCAGAAATCGAGCTCTGGAAATGACTGGAATGGCTTTCCCTCTCTCTTTGCTTTTGTTTCTGATAAGGAAAATGAGAGAGAAGGAGGGTGGGGAAGTTTTAGGGTTTTTTTTTTTTTTTTTTTTTTTTTTGGGGGGGGGGGGGGGGGGGGGAATGAAAGTAATCATTATCCCATCCAAAACCCCAAAAAGTAGGACATGACGCGTCCAAACACGTCAGCCAAAAAAAAACGTCCTTTGGGTTTATCCGGTGACTAACGGGTCACTTCGCATTTAATGCATAAAGCAATTTTGCCCCCCCATGTGAGGGGGAGGCGTGCAGAAAGCTATGATAGAGACCGTTGGAGCTCTGCGCACTTCTGATGAATAACAGCAGTGGGCAGAGTTAGGGAGCAATTGTGATGGGTACAAACCAATTTACCCGTAGCAAGGGCAAAACATGTGCCCTTACAGATCACCACGAGAGGATGAATAGCTTGGTGCCACATAGGGAGTCCTTAAACCCTTTGCCGAGCTGGTTTGGCCATGAATAAGGCAAGAATGATAAGAGTGAATTAATAAATCAGGATGCACTAGCTCGGCGTGAGGCAAAAGGGATGATCCTGACATAGCCGAGCTAGGTAGACTACGTGTACGATATAAACAACATTCTGGAATACATAATTCAGCTCGGCGTGATGAGCTGAGCTATGTACGGGTTATTCCAAGCTATGTGAAAGCACGACACCGCCACGTGTAGGGCGGTGAGACATTCCAGAATATTTTGTGGCGGTTCCTTACGTGGTAAGGAGCAATCCCGTGAAATAAGAGATCGGTATGGGTAATCCTAATGAGATTAGGAATGTACCCCATATAGGAGAGAATCCTATATGGAAAGAAAGACTAGTGCAAGACGGGATCTTGCAGGATATAGAGGTTTATGCCTAATAGGAAACTCCTATTAGGAAAAGGATTCCTAAAGAGAGTAGGAACAGGGGCAACGTGATGCCCTAGTAAGCAAACGATCTCCCCTATAAATATGACTTCAAACCCATGAAATAAGGTACATTGTGAAACCCTTTTCATATGCATTGTGATTTGTGAGTACGAGATACCAACTTAGGCGTCAGAGGGCCTTTGCCAACAAGAAGCAAAGGTGCTCTAACCCCTTCTTTGTTTTGCAGATTGAGGATTGCAACAAAGAAGCACGTGATCAAGACCTTACGTGGATTTTAGCCCCGTACAAGTTGCACATGTGCAACTCGCATGACCTCCTAAAGGGGTAGAAATGCCATTTTCCTACTTTTCACTGTCTGTTTGGAACTTGGGATTTAATTAGGCAAGAGGCAAAGAGAAAACAAAAATTCAAACAGGTTTTAAGAATCGATTCAAACCCAAGACATAGCATATATAATATGAACAGAGCCTAACCAGTCGAATTTCCGAACAGAGCCTTAACTCTGTACTTGTGTTTTCAAGAATTAATTGAAAACAAACACAACCAATCTAATGGAAAATAATCAATTAGTAAATAAAATATCATCATAAAAAATCACTGGGTATTTATTTACTAATATCTCATCAAACTAGACATGGATTTTCAAGAATTAATTCAAAACAAACACAACCAATACACTCTATATATACACGATTAGATATGTATCGGAGTCAAGAACAAAGTAAGAGAACTATCCAACATCTTCAAAAGTGAAATAGATGAGGTTAAAGTGAGACAATTCTACACCATTACAATTATCAAATTTTAACGGGTTTACAAGACTCAATTGGTAAATAAGAAATACAAATATTTTTCGTATGCCAAGAACAGAGCAAGAAGAGAACACTGACCAACATCTTGAAAAGTGAAATTGATGAGGTTAAATTGACAGTTAGCGCGAAAGATTCTTGTTATAGATCTGAATTGATGGACCAACATACTCCAACAATCCTTGGAACAGAGGAGGCTTTGGGCCCCTGAACTCCGAGAAGAGAATCCTGTGAATTAATGATCCTTCTGCCCCCCTGAACTCTGTCAGCGTCGCGACTGAAGGCGGCGGTGGTGGCCGGATTCTGTCAGCCGTCTCGGTTCCACCGAGAGAAATTGAGTGGTGGTGGCGATCGAGTTGCCAGATCCTCTCTCTCTCTCTCTCTCTCTCTCTCTCTCTCTCTCTCTCTCTCTCTCGCGCGCGCGCGCGAATGGTGGAATGGGAGCAGAATGATTGGGAGTGGCAATACTGCCCCTTGAAATGGTTTGAAGGAGCCACGTGAGCTGCACATGTGCAACTTTCCATCCAATTTTCTAATGGAAGTTATCAATTAGACCCAATAGGATGAAATTGAATAGTTTAAGGACGAAATTGGTGATTTTTATAGTTTGAGGATGACATAGAAAAATGGTGCATAATTTGTGGGTTATAAGTGAAATTCACTCGACTCTTTATATCGGATGAAAATATATAAGGTGCGGTGTATTCCACGTGAGCTTGTAGTAGTTGTTGAATTTGGAACTCAAATCTTAGGTTCGTATGTGAAGGTTGCGGAAGTGGTCTTCTTCCTTATTTTCTATTTGATAAAATAAGATTTTCGTAAAATCAAGTGGATTGATTTTATGAAATTTCCCTTTTGGGAAATGGAAAACAAATATTAACTAATCAATGTTTGTTTTAATAATATTTTTCTAACTCTTCACCCAAAAAATCAATGTTTGTTTGATGGTGGGACAAATAGAGATTAGAGAAGAACTAGTAGAATCTCTGGACCTTCCTAAAAATTTTACTCAAATTTGAATAAAAATTTGGGTGAAAGCTTGATTTGGTATGATTTACTCCAATCACAAATCTATTTTTTTTATCCAAAACTTCCTTTAAAAAATTTCATATACATTTTTGTACCTTTAATTATTGAATTTGGAACTCAAAACCAGGTTGTTCTCCTCCTCTAGCACTGTCATCATTGACTCATCTCCGTCGCCGCAGCGAAAGGATATACCTTATAAACTAGATTACCTTCTCTCTCCCACTTCTTTAACTAAACACCACCACCATCCCCTCTCTCTCTCTCTCTGAGTGTGTGTGTGTGTGTGTAAAACCCTACATCTGGATTCAAGTAACAGGGTCAACCACCACCACCACCACGGAACAAAAAAAAAACACCACCGTTGACCAATAATCGTTAGAAGCCCATATCTAACTTTCGGCCATCGAACTGTCGCCGTCGAGAAACCAACACCACTGTCGACCTCCACTAGCAAGCACCATGCCAACCATAAAAAAAATAAAAAAAAGTACCCATTGCAAATTTGGTGAAGGATTTGGTTCTCACCAAATTTGGTGAAGATGGGTCTTGATTTGGTGAAAAACTAGAGCTGTGTTTTTCGACCATTCTTACTCAAATGTGAATCTAAGTTTTAAGGACTGGAGATGGTCTATGGAGATAGATTAAAATGAGTCCATGTGTTCCTCTTTTCCCATTGTCTCGTGTTTGTTTGCACACTAGATTAAGACTGGGTTGAATAAGAGATGACTATTTGTCCATTTAGTACCATATTTGAAAGATTAATTAATACCTAGGGGAGGGAGGGTATTAGCTAGTCCCCTCTTTCAGATTCTTTCCCTCCACAACTAACAGTCGAAAATAAATAAACTTTATTATCTTTATCTCACTCTAATCAAACGCAGTACAACTAACCCCAGTACTCATATAATATCATATATTATCTCATGGACCGCACTTGTCTCCTCTATTTTCATTGTTAATCTCATCTTATCAAATTCTTCCTAAAAATAGTCCGACTATGAAATGTGTCACGCCCTCAATTTCAAAGACAATAAATAAATTCTTTCCTCCAATAATAAATACAAACTTCCATAATTTACTTCCAAATATCTCACAAGGTTCCGATTCCTTAAAGGATAGTCAAGGTCTAAGTCGAGTACTCATACCCCCATAATAAGACATGAATAAAAATATTAAGTTGTTACATTTGCCCAAGTCAAAGAGTAAATGAGATGCAAGTTCATATACTCAAAACAAGTTCATTGGATGATCACATGATCCTTTCATGCATGCTTTCAAAAGATGCTACACATCCCACTTCATGCTCCTCGACATGTACCAAAAAATGATAGGGTGAGCTACACTCGCCCAGTAGGAAAACCTTCTATTATTGCTTAAATGCAAATGGAATGAAATGAGCACAGGGATGTAACAAGGTACAAGGCAAGCAATGAACAAGTAATGCCAACTAGTGACCAAGTAGGAGTAAAAGTGCCCACATACTCATAAGACTACATTTCATCAATGAAAACCCTTTTCAAAAGTCGGTGTGTCTAATATAACATTTCCCGTCATAAAACCTTTGTCATCAAATCCAGTGTGTCAACAAACATCTCATTACTACTCGATAACAAGAACTTTCATCGCATCATTCTCTAATTCACAGTTCTTTCATCATTCTTTTATCTCAATAATAACTTTTCATATTCTCATTACATACTTGAGAACTTTTGGGACCCGTATTCCCCTGTCAAGATTCACGGACCTTGATACCCCTGTCAAGATTCATGGGCCCAGATACCCCTACCAGGATTCACAGATCCTTATACTCATATCCACGAATACACCGATTGGCGGTGCCAGTAACAACACCAATTGGTGATGCTACTAATCGAGATTCACGGGCTTTGTCACCCTTGCCCAACAACCACCCTAATGGTGGTGCTAGAAATAATATACCAACGTTATTATAACGTAATTCATTCTTTCAAAACTTATATCTAAAAGTTACTCACACACCCACCCTTGACATATAACATCTCACCTCTACTCAAACAACCATAAATCCCCTCATTCTTTTCAAAGGCGCGTCCATATGACTAACATGCATTTTGTCATGAGTTGTTCACTTCCAATCCCAAGGAATTATCCGTATCCCTCACACGACCTCACCAAATGTCCACCAATCAATTTAAAAATCATTATGTACGTTACACACCTCATATGATCAAAGGTACAACTTCATATTGTAAGGCGTAATATCACATGTCCTTTTTGTGTCCAACCTGTATAATTCGTTACGCTTATGGTCTAACTTTAGAATTTGTCCACTTCACTACCACGTATCCAACAAGTATCTATCCATGAGCGTCCCTTGTGTGTTACTGATTAATCAAACAATTTTAGCCTATAAATGAATTTTTGCATGATTTAACTTGTGTAAACGAAAATTCCAGTGGGCAGGGAACACGAACAGTTTTCTGCAGATTTTTGGTATATCACCCAAACTCAACAACAAAGGTTCAAACCCAAAATTTTATGCTACTACCAACCAAAATGCACATAGGAGAGGCTCTATTTCAACAATCAAAGGGAATCTAACAACCAAAATGCAAGAACCATCAAGACATGGATCAAAACCTAGAAAGTAGATGGGTTTTCAACATTATCAAGAAAGCATGATCAAACAAGAGATATATGTCACAAATCAACCATTAACACTTAGAAATAGGAGAAAAGAGATCCCTACCTCAAGAAATTTAACTCTAACCAAGCTCCAAACCAAAACCCAAACAAACCCTAGCTTCCAAGGCTTGAATCTCACCAAATATGACCTCCCAAAGCAATTGCACTAAAAAAACCCGTGTTGAAATGACGTAAAGAGGAAGGATTTGAGAACGATCTATGAAGGGTTTGAGTGTATATGGTGGATTTAAGAGAGAGTTTGAGAAAAATCAAGAGAGTGAGAGAGGAGGGGCCCGGCACTTGTGGAGAGAATGAATTTTTTTCTCTCTTCCTCGCCCTTATATAGTGCCATTACACTCACACTCCTCCAAGTTCTTATGTGTTTCAATTGATACCCAAAGCAAACTAAATTTCACCTTAACCCACATTCCAACCACATTCCAATACTCAAGTGTAATTTTGTAAACACCTTAAGTTGGCTCGGTAGATATTTTAAGTACTGCTATAAGTAAACTCCCGATGATGAAAGCGATACCCGAATGTTTAAGGTGGACTCACATGGATCTTAGAACCTTCGTAAGGGTTTGGCAACCTAAACCACAAACCTTTCAAACGTGGCCAAAATATCAGCTGGTATTTGCATTAATCGGCCAGTAAAACCATTACCCAACCGCTAAAAATCCAATCTCATGTTATAAACCAAAAACTCTCAGACAAATACATCAATCGGCCGGCAAATCAACTTCTTCCAAAAACTTTGCAATAATAGCCCGATCATAACTCTAACTCTCCGTCACCGATTGGATTACTTTGTTTTACGTGGTAGACTCTTTTTGATAGAGTTTGCCCACATCAAGTCTCTCCTAATTCGAGCTTTAATCGAATTGCGACTCTCCAATTCCAAGCCCTATAAATAGGCACCTTCACCTCCAAAATTGACACACAATCTCTAAGCCATACATCCCGAAACTCTATGCAAATATTCCATATCACTCCAGCTTCAAAAGCCCTAACATCCCGTTGAGAGAAAACATGTGAGTGCAAAACCCCCAAATCCGAGCTTAGGGTTTCGGGTCCCGTGAATTCAACAACAGAGCAAGCGAATCCAAGCAACCGGTCGCTGAGGAAATAAATTACGAAGGTTGCAACACCTTCTATTCGGTCAATTCCTCAATCCTTGTTCAATTCGTAGTTTGATTTCGCGTATTTAGCCACTCATATTCTTTTTCAGGTGTTGGGAAGAACAACGGCTAACGGTCTGATGTGCCGGCCGGTACATTAAGTAGCGTGATTTGCTGGCCGGTAGATCAGAATGCTGGTAGATTACTAATTTTCAGTTGCTATTGTATATTTTTGTAATTTCATGTGCTCCCATTCCCCAATCCCTATGCGCTTCTGTTTATTGCTTATGTCACCCATATCTATTAAAACGGTTTAATAACCAGTTGTGTGCGAGATCTTTTAAAGCAATAAAGCAATTTTATGTCAAACAAGTACAGGCTGGCCTTTGTTGCTAGGCGAAGAGGGGTGTCTAACACCTTCCCCTCAACGTACCCTTGTTTCCCAAACCATGAATCTCTGGCAAGGCTTTCTTGGTTTAGCCTAAACTAAGTGGCGACTCTAATTTCCAAGGTGCGCTGCAATGGGCATCTAGACGCTTATTGGTCATCTAGTGTAGTGAAGGCCCTTATCCTAAGTGCGAGCTTTCGAACGGGGGTATCTACAAATTTCATAAACTCCCTAATTAAATTCAAAAAGTTCTTTTTAAATTTCGAATCTTTATAAATATGCCCAAGAGTATTATGGATGCCATTGTAATTGAGTTTATGTTACTACAATCCATGTAAATATAGATAATTATAAGAAAAGGAAAGGAATATGCAAATGGGAACAAGGTGGTCCAGTTAAAAAAGATAATACAGTAATTGGATACAACTTGGTGTTAAAGACCTTTTATTCTATAGGAGGACAAAAATAAATGCTGAAATGATCCGTTGAGATGAAAATTTCTTTGCAGCAAGAATGATCTTCCATTAATTGCAATATATGAACGTTGAGCTTGATCGCCAAATCTATAGCTCTTCTTTTAATTGCAATATATGAACGAGCTAAATCTGAAGATTTGCAATGTTCAACTGCATTAATACAAAGCTTCAGAAGTCAACAATGGCATATCAAAAATAGCAAGTGGTTGACCACTTGAGGAACTTGATGACCTCTTCACTTGTTTGGATGACCGCTTGTGAAAAAGTTACATACGGGTCTATTGGGCTTGGAAGATCTTTGGGCCAAAGGTTAAATATATAAAATGATTTTTTGTGGGCCATAATCTAAAAAGAGTTTTGGGCTAATGGACTATATGAAAATCAGTAATTCGAATATGTCAAACGATTATAGTAAGTGCAAAATGCAGATTTCCTCCCTATGGTTAGGCCGTGTTGCAGATGATCTCCTTGACGTTTACTAATGACCATTGCCTCCTCATGGTTTTGGACTAAAGTGCTTCCATAACTTTTTCCATCCAAATTGACAGAATTTGTGTTACACGCACTTGTACCTCATCTATGCCACGGAAAAAAAAAAAAACTTTTCTACAAAAATTGCTTGGTCAACAATGCCCTCATTGTTCATCTTTTTTTTGGAGGGTAATTCAGCTTGAAATAAAAAGGGCTAACCGAATGTACAGCCTACATGTGGCATACCTCAGGAGGAAAGAAAATCCAACAAAGAAAAGAAAATTGGCCAAAAGGCTACAAGCTTAGTGCACACGTATTTGCCAAATGGCTACATCAAGTGAACAAAAGAGCCTAATGTTTCAAGCTTAGTACACACCTAATCTTTTTTTGTTCTATGCATTGGAAAATAGGAAAAAGCTAGGTCCAATAGTTTATTCTCTCTCTCTCTCTCTCTCTCTCTCTCTCTCTCGCAAGCAAACCTCCCAGAGATCTCATCTCTGGATCCGATGGGGGAGAATAGAGAGACTAAGACGACAGAAAACATATCCGACGCTAGAGAATCTTCATCTATTCTCCCCTGGTTCCTTACCATATATTTTTATTTTAGTTTATTTTAATATGGTTTTTAGTTTATTTTAATATGGTTTTTTTGTTAATAAAAAATTCATTTAAATTTAAAAAGGTGATTTAGAGTAGAACAATGTAGATTGAAAGGGAAAAAATTCTTATAATGGATGTACTAAAAGCAAGAGTTTTTGGTAAAATGTTGATTGAAATTTAGTTAGTTGTGAAAATAAAAAAGAAAACTAAAAATGAATTAGGCTAACATAGTTGGACAAAAAATACTAGAATTTTATTTTCCAGTTTATTGTTTCCTATGCAAGGAGATAAGAGAGAGAGAAGGTAACTTATCCTAAAAAAGTACAAGGGTATCACAGTCTTTTAGCATTTTCTATTACCAGAGTTAGTGTTGCACTTTAGTCCAAAAGAATAGGGAGGCCTTTTGGTCATTTGAAAATGTCAAGGAGGTCATTTGCAACTCGACCTAACCACAAGGAGGGATTTTGCATTTTGCCCTTATAGTATTTAAAACTTACTCAAACCATATATCATTGCTTCACGAAATCAAATTTGTCCTATTATAATCAAAATCAATTATTTCTACCAATTAAGTCAAAGGAATCAATTTCAATCTTCCATTCAAAAGACTTTACAATAGGTTGCCAAAACAACGAAGTCACCTTCTCCATGCTGAAGTTCAAACACATGGTGAAATCCATCGAGGTTCCAATCATTCAGCGGCAAGATGATAATTGATACCTCATGAAACATAGCTCATGAATCATCATCACATCCTCCTCATCATAATTCTGCATCTAGGGTTTTTCCTTCCCTTGTTCATTTTCCCCTTTTTTCATCAACCCATCTGATTCAAGAATTTTCAGATTATGAGAGATAGGGAAGCGGGAATATGGGAAGGGGGCAGTGTCACGCCTTTGATTTTTCAACATACTTTTCATACGTTTCATAATAACAAAATAGCCCAAGGTTTCCAATAAATACCCATAAGTGAAATGCAAACATTCATTACATGAGTCAGAAAGTCAAACGTAGATGATTATTACAACCTGAGTAATCAAACGAGAGAAAAATTATTTAGCTTTACATTGTCCGAATATAGTAATAAGTCAAGTTATTACACCCTTTTAAAAAAAAATCAAAAAGTGACAAGATAATGGGATAACTTTCTCTAGCCTTCAACAAGCTTACAAAATAGCGTGTATGCACTCCAATCCATGCTTATGGCCTTGAACTTGAAAAATGATAGGGTTGAGTATACACAAACTCTATATATACATGTGGTGTACTGTGCAAGTGTGTGAACCTAAAAAGCATGAGATTAATTAAGAATCAGCTTCGTTCTAATCCACAACTGACCAACCCACACACTACACGAACACCCACACCCCTTCATCCTCATCTATTTCAATGAGTGAAACCACCAAATAATATGTTGAATGCCGTTCCTAGGGACTCACCCCATCGGTGATCCACTAGTAATTTTTCACCACTTTAGGATGCGTGCTCCTCTCTTTTGGCATGTGCCATTCCTAGGGCCCCACCTGTTGGTGGTCCTCTAGTAATTTTCTGCGACTTTGGGAACGCGTTCCCCTCTTTAACCAAGGGCTAAGCCTTGAAATACCCTATTGTGGGCACCCCTCCGAGGAATTTGATTCGGAGTCCCCACCCGGGTTTTAGCGGATTGTCCCCAAGGAACCGAACTCGAATGACTCGTGCCTTATTTTGGATAAGATTTAGAACCAGTGCATCTTCACCATATATCTTAGATTTGGGAGTTTGGTTATGAGAGGGGAAGGGTTCTATGGCACCCCCCTCGCCCGACTCGAGAGTCGATCTCTACTAGCATTTGTGGGATTTAGAAAATGTTTATTTTTCAACTTTGAGCAATTAACAAGGGATACGGGGATGAGAAACAATTGAATGAGGTTACAAACAAAGATATACATGATGAGGTGGATGCTTGTGTAAACGTGTACAAGATGATTACTTATGATAAAAAAAATGGCATGATGGAGGTAAATACATGGTGTTATTGGCAAGGTTATATGCTAACTAACTCACTATACATGAAACAGGTAACCAACATATCCTAATTAATAAGCAAGGATCATGAATGACCATGATGATGAAATACGGGTGCTTATGTGGATGCATGCAAGGTAGCCATATATGACATGATGGCATGATAAATATGATGGATGCATTAAATGTAACAAGAGTTGAGATTGTGATGATGAACATATGATAAGCAACTAGTAACAAGAACTAAACCATAAAGACATAAAGAGATATGAACAGTTTGCATCAAATAGGACTGCTCAATGCTTTTGACTTAAGCACTCAAGTAGAGGACTTGAGTGCTCAGGTCAGATACTTGAGTGCTCAGGTTAAGGACTTGAGTGCTCAAACCATCAACCTTTCTTGCTTCTGATCTTGATCTTTCTTTCAAAAATATTCTTTCTCCCTTTCTGATCCTCAAGATTTAAGACTCAAAAGACCCTTTTACAAGGCTAACGAATATGAAAATCACCATTTAAACGGTAAACAAGCCTCCAAAATGCATTTTAACCTATGACATGGATTGATCAAATTGTGAACAGACCATATTTGATGCAAACAGTCGATATAAAAGACTAGAAACAGAATCTCATTGGTTAAACATATAAAAAAAAATAGACTATAGGCGAAAGGACCTAAGCACTCAAGTTGTTCTCCAGATCATGCTTGATTTTTTCCTCAATGACCTCCCTTTTGCCTTGTTTTGTTGAAAATAGGTTTGGTACTTCCTTTTATCATGTTTTGAGCAAGATCAACAGATTTCAAGACCAATAAAGAGGTTTAGATGCATATTTTTAGTGTTTTTATGCTTTAAAAGCACCGTAAACCCCTTTATTTGGACTTATCAAACCATGAACATGTATATTAGGAAGAATATAGCCATTAAGAGCACGACCAGAACAAATAAATAAGTGAAATAAAGAGATGTGCTAAACACACTTAAGCACTCAAGTTACCTACTTGAGCACTCAAGTCATTAACTAAGCTTGATGCTCAAAACCTCTTTCTTGATAAAATAAACGCACAATGGTATGAGGAACCAATATGAGTTTGTTGATTCCCTTACGAGTGCAAAAATAACATGATTTCAAGGTATTTCTACCTTTAAGAGCTTGAAACAAGGGCCTTTAAGATGGTTTTTGAGGGATAGAGCTCAAAATGGAGTTTGAGGCTTGGTGTGTGACTGATTTCGGACTCGATAGATGAGAGCTTGACTTATTTGTGTGGCTTGAGCTTGTTTGATGAGTTGTAAGAGGTGAAACCTAGACCTTAAAGTGATTTTGAGATGATCAATGAATGACATGGCTTTGAATGTGGGTTTAGGAGGTAGTATAACACTGGGTATGGGCTGATTGAACTAAGGCATGACTAAAACAAGGGTTTTCGTGATAATCTTTTGGACTTGTTATGAGGGAAATGAGATTTTGAAATGTTTTGATGGAGATGAATAAGGGTTTCTGGGTTGGAACAATAGAAGAGAAATCTGATGGTAGAGAGAGAAGGTGGAGGTTGTAGAGAGGAGGAATGGAGAAGGAGGGGTGTTTTTATAGAGGAAATTTGGGGTAAAAAAGTGGGTTTGTAAGTGGGTTAGGGCGTTTAAGGGTAATTTAGACCCAATAGGTTAATTAGGCATGTGGGGTTGAGTGTGAGGGAGGTTAAAATCGGTTGAGATTTGAAAAATTCCATCATTACACATAATCTGCAGAGTTGCAAAAAATCTTCTCGCACAGACAACTTGAGCGCTCAGGTTGTAACTTGAGCACTCAAATTTCTACTTGAGTGCTTAGGAGTTATTAAGGGTTTTTGGTGTTATTTTGGTCTTTTGGGTAGATTTTTTGAAGGATTTGAGGGATTGTGAGCCTTTCGGGACATTGTTCAAGTCTTGTCGCGATGTTTTTAACATCTCCTCATCATCGGGAATGCTCAAGGATATTCCCAAGCCTAGATTGGGGTGTCTACACATATCATAATTCTTCAGCCATGTCACCAATATCACACCTCAATTCCACAAAAAAAAAAAATTAATCCACCAAACACAACGCTTTACTCAAAATCTTTTCATAAATTCCTCATGGGTTATCTCCCATAAGTGTCAATATCATTCCATGCCCTAAAATGTATGTGTAAATGTCACAATTCCATTATTATGAAAGCATTATGATATATAATCATTAATATCATGAAAGCCCCAAAATTGGTTCAAGCCATAAACCCTGATTTCAATCAAAACATGGGTTTTCACCACCGATCAACCAAATCTAAGATCCATGAGGCTAAACATATTCTAAAACTAAACTATAATTAGAAATCCATGCCCAATATCAAGAGTTCATGGAAAAAGACTAGAAATTTCACTTTACAAATAAGATCTACAAAGCTTGGGAGTAGAAATCAAGATTTGATGATGTAAACACATAGATATATGGGGAGAGGAGAGAAATTTTAGAGACCCGTTTTCAATTTTGACTTTTCTTTTGCGTAGAATTGTGGGACGTGTTATTCAAGTAATAATTTTCTTGTGTGTTACGGAATTTTTTTATGCACATATATACATATCCATATGTAGCTATGTTTGGTTGACCGGGTCCAAGTCTGTGCGCAGTGAACCGCGTGTGTGGCACCCATATATACAATAGAAATTCATATTGTAGTTTATTATTTAGTTAACATTTGGTGGTGTAGACCGTACTATAATTATCTAAAATAAGATGAGTAGTAGAATCATAACTATATACTTGGAGGGGGTCTTATGTAATATTTATCCATAAATCTTAACAAAATCAGATTATGTTGTTTTCTTTTTTCCCTTTCCTCTCTCTCTCTCTCTTCCCACACACACAAACACCCCACAAACCGTTATACTTGTACCCCAAAATTGAAGATCAAGGCTTGGGAATCTCACAAAAAAGAAAAGAGCTAGAAAATGTGATCTACGCAAAGGGGGTTGCGTTTTGAGCCCAACAAATTTGCATTCGGACAACTTTGGAGCTCCTAGCATTTTCGGGATTTGGCTATTTTGAGGTAGGATTCTTGCTAAATGCT